>CM060442.1:174893999-175076440 GCA_030545235.1 Helianthus tuberosus
TATTATAATTAATCCACAAAAGGTCGTATATACGTATCCATACTTTCAAATATGTGGTGCGATAATCGAGTTGCGCGTGATCACGGGTGCGCTTTCGAGTTTGCGATGCGTTGTGCCACAATGACTGACGGGGTACTACTCGCTCGTATTGTCATCATCGTTAGCGTTAATGTTTGCGTTGTGACATATCACGGCTATCGAGGAGGGTAGAATAGGTCCTCACTCAATGACATCGTGAGTGTTAGTATGTGCGATGTGATGTGTTATAGCGATAAAATATACGAAATATGCGAATATACTGCGAAATAACGACGTATGCGATATAGTTACATTATGATCCGAATCTCTGGTGCTAGGCGTAACGAGGGTAGCGAGTAGTAACAACGCACGAACGTGCGGGTTGTTACACAGCTAGTTTAAAACAAAAATGATGTTATACGGTACCGGTGCCTACGTCATTCAGTTGATATCGGTAACATTAAAAAAACAAAATTATTAAAATTTTAAATTTAAAATATTTTTAAGGTTAAAAGTAAATAAATAAATAAAATATCTAAAAACTATCTATACTATCTATAATAAGAGACTTTTGGCTGATGTAAATTTGCCTATGTGTCAAGTTCTAAGCTATGCCACATGTACCCGCTAATGTCATAATTCCGTTTTCAATATTTATATCTATATTAATCTATCTAAATTATATAATCTGATTTTATTATTAGTATAAAATGGTTTTGTTTTGGACGGATTTTTGAAATGCATGGGGAGAAGAAATTAACATTTAATACACTGTAACAAGTAGTCATATCTCGACTCTCTCTCCTTCTTCTTCACACTTTCTTCTTCACACTTTCTTCTCATTCAAAAATTTCATCGATTCCTCCACACTCTTTCTTCTCATTTCAAAATGTCCTCATCTTCTATACAAACTATAGTCCTGCCTTCATTTTCAAAATCAAACCATAGTCATCTTCACACCTCTCTCTCTCTCTTCAACTCGGAAGTACATCGAAGCCCTAATTCTGAACAAATCAACAAATCAAGCTCTAAAAATGGCGATCAAATCGGTGGTTACAGCCTCATCGTTGACTAGAGAAGCCTTTGAATCAGTCGACATTGACTTCTCCGACTCTGATTCCGATTCTTGGCAGCGAAATGTTTGCAATTTTGTTCAAGTTTTAGATATCATGTTTGCAATTTTGTTCAACCAGGTTTTACAAAGACACGCTTTAGATCCGATGAATTGTTTCAGGTTAGCTTCACTTCCTTCTAGGTTTTAGTATGTTTGTTCATTTTCACTGATTTTGATGACGATATTTGTAGGGTAGATCTGGTTGTTTTTTGGGTTTGTTTTTAACGATTTGCGATATCTGTGGTTTGGTTTTTTAAAGCAATCTATGAACAATAGGGTTTCCGAATCATTCCTTAATTGTTCTTATTTTTATTTAGATTCAATATTTGCGATGTAGATGCTTTGCATTTTGAAAGAAATCTATAAACAAGGTGTGTAATATTGGGATTTAGTGATTTGTTGTATAAATTTATGATTATGGGCTGAATTGAGTCACACTTGCATTATCTCATTGTATTTAAAATTTTGCATACAAGGTGCTTGATGAAATGTCTGTGTGAAAGGTCTTTTAAAATTTTGCATACAAGGTGTAGACTTTTCAGCCGGTAAAAAAACACCGCAAACCAAATACAGATTTGAAATTATTACCAGTTATTGTATCTAAATCTTTATGATTATGTCAGTAAAGTAAAGTAGTTGAGACATTGATAATATCCAACCCATTTTCAGATTATGCATCAAACAGGTAAGTATTACAACCGATTAATCCTTTTGTGGGTGTAAAATTTTATGAATCTACTTGAAATCGCTAATTTTGATGTGTAGCATTCTGTTCAATGGAGGTGTATATCCTAAATAAAGTTTTGGAATAGTGAAGAAATATGGACTGCGAAATAAAAGCTTCAGTCAAGCGATTTGTGGGTAGTCTGGATTGAAAGGTATAGTAAGTTAGTGTTATTTTTGGTCTTTCTTTTTTTGTTGATATCGATTTAATAATAGTTTCTGTAATGATCTGGTTTCTTAGTTTATGGAAAGAGATTAAAGGTAGCTTCTGGTTTTGAGGTCGTTGGTATAAGAAGTGGCATTTTAAGGTATTCTTTTCTATTCAATATCTCTGGCTGGTATTTTACTCTTATTTATGCATATTAAATTCACTATTGTGATGCTCATGTATCTGGTGCATTTGTGATTAGAAATGGCAGTTCAATTTATGTTTTACTATTTTTCTAACTGGTAAAATTTTTAAGATATTAACAATAATGGAAACATTTCAAATGGGTCAAAACCATCCCCATTCAAAGTGCATAAAAAAACTTTTAAATTGTTTTATGTTGGAGTTAGATTGTTATAGTAACAATATAGCTTTTGTTATTTTAACACAATAACCATTTGTAAATATTTAAAAGAGAGCAAAGATTTGTGGGGATTTGCGAGTTTTCTGGTTGAAGATTATGTTGTTTTTCTTGAGCCAAGCTTAGAAGGGAGTCAACACGTCAAGTTATAGAAAAGAAAACAGATCGGACGATCAGGGTGTGCTTATAATGCAAGTTAGTATCTTTGCTCCATTTTTATTTCCTCTTGACATTATTCAGATTCAAATACTTATATTTTTCTCCACATTGGAGCTTCTCATTGATAGCACAATAGTTTATATAATTGATAATAACTAGAAAAAAAAAAGGTTATTTTTGTGTGAATTATGGCTTTAGAATTGCTTTTATGTTTTATTTTTATTTTTTGTTTGTTTCATAGCTTCAACAAGGTGGTTAGTAATGTACATCGAGCACATGCTAGCGTATATGTTTCGAATCCAAATGTGAATTCAAATTCCCCTACTGATGGTATAGCTCCACTGAATGGTTTGGGTTGACCCGAAGGAATTATCGTCCAAATTTTATATGTTTATATAAATAATTTGTGTTTTGACTATGATTACAATTATTCTTTCATTAATAAAATGATTTAAGAGGCTTTCTCAAATGGGTCAAATCAAATAAAATGAGAAATATGTTGAATGTGTTAAAGTTGTCCATAATCTATTTCTAATGTAGACAGTCATTTCAGTTTTAACAAGCATTTCATGATTTTCTTAAAATTTAACTAAACTTTTATGATTCAACAACAAAGATAATTGAAAATTGAATTATAATTGTGTCTTTTTTCCAGATTCATGCGATGCTAATGACAGTTAGCTGGGGAGTTATTTCCAGTTGGAATGGATATAGGAGACGAAAAACTGGATCTAGAGACCATTAGAGCAGTGGGAGGTGGTAAACTATCATCTGGTAATCGATGTATATGTATTGTTTATTTATAATATCGTGTTAACTGTTAAGTTAACAAGTCAACGACTACTTTAGTCAACCAGATGTCTTTTTCCCCAAAATTCTATCTCCACAATGGTCCTACTTAAACCAGAGGTGCGCTAAAACATGTTCCTTTTCCTTAACCGGTAAAAACCCGGAACCAAGTATTGTTAGAAATGGGGTATTGAGGGCCCGACTCCGTATCGGACCCTACCCGTCGGTTATGGATTGGTTATGCATCGGGTTGTAACCCTAAAATTTTTAACTGGTTCTGAGCCGAGCTGGTCAAAACCCGAAACAAATGACTATATATATTTTTGGATGTGATATATGTTTCTTTTGCACTTTTTGTTCAAGATACATAACTAACATACACAACCAAGGTATCGTACATCATAAAAATAGTTAGTAATGTTCTGTCGTTTCTATGAACTTGTGCATCCGAAACTTGGAAGGTTTTGATGCCATCATGAATTGTAGAAAAGATAAGCAGGGTTTTATTATAGGTATGCTGTGAATGGGTGTTCCGATTTCATGCGTCTGAACGCAATAAAAGTCGGTGATGTTTGCACGTTTGTTTTTCTCGATGATGAAGGTACGTTGGTCCTAACAAAAATATCCAAATAGCACCTCTCTTACCGCAAGACAAAGACTTTTGATCCATTACGAATACTTCTTTTCAATGTTTTAAAAACCGGTAAATGCCGGCCGGTTATACCGGTATTACCGTTTTCAGATGTAAATCCGGTACGAAACACCCCGGTAAATAAGTGAAACGGCATAAGGTTTGTATCGGCGGTAAAATCCGGTATACCGGTTTGAAACATAATACCGGTACCCGCCCAGGGTTATTTTAGTTTGGGTTGTTAATTATTTTTATTATATGTGTTACTTATTTTACGTATTTTTTATATATTATGATTATTCGTAACTAAAAGTTCTTATTTAATATTGTATGAAACGAAAATAGTTGATATATTCAACACTCAAATGACTTAAACATATCGTACACTTTCGTTTAAAAGAGCTTGTTGGAAAATTGAATGATTTTTTTATTATCTTTTGGATTATTTTTATTATGGATTTACTTTTGGATCATCTTTTAATATGTAATCATGTATTTTTGGATAAACTTTTGAGTTGATGTTGTAATTTATGAAATTATAGAGTTAGCTAGTCAACCCGGTTGAACCGCTCAGTACAACTTGGTTCAACCGGTTGAACCATTTTTTAGCCTAATCCGGTTTGATTTAAAAACCGGTTTTTAAAACATTGCTTCTTTTGGGTTGGATATGTATAAGTTATAGTGGGTAAGTGGGTATCACCTATAACTGGTTGGTAATAGTTTAAATGGTTATTAGTTTCATCCAACTAACTGTTTTTTTTTCTTTCTTTGCGCTGATGGATCATCTAAATCAATGGCGGAAAGGACTGATGGTTTTGGGGGAATGTAAAAGGATTTGACTTCTCAACAAGTCTGATCATGAGGGAAATAAAGGAGGCCAGGGGTGTCGGGTTCGGACCAAGCTCATTTAAATGGGTAAACTGGTCCAGCAAAAGCAAACTATTTGCATGGAGGGCAGTCAACGGGAACATTCTGACAAAAGCAACCTGATTCAGAAGGGAAAAAATTATTAAATAAAATAGATAATAAACTAATAGCTATCTTATTCCTTTACAGCATCATAACAAAGGTGTTTGATTTGAATATTTAGTTCGTACTGAGCCATTCCATGTGATTTTTAGGTACGTGTGAACATACCAAATGGTGATATGGTTGGGCATACTGGTGACGTTGAGGGTACTGTTGTGGTCTGCAAAGCAGCTGATGAAGCTGTTAAGGTAAAATTATACGATTCTTGAAATTTGTTATCCATCATGTCATGCTACTACAAGAGAACGCAATTTCGGCATGTTAAATGGGTGAAGCCAAACAGTTTAGCTAAAAAGGGTCAAATTGGTCGAATGTCACCCCAATTGTATTTTATGCATACAAGTTTTACTAAAAGTCACGCATACCTTGGAGCAAAGGTAAAAAAAAACATTTTTTTTTGCTAAATTCACCCATAAGTTCCTTTACTTGATTTTTGAATGGTTAAACCTCTATTTTTTTTTTTTAACTTTAAGGGTAAATTGCATTTTACGTCCTTTAATTTTCAGCAAAATTTCAGGCGTTGTTCTTTAACTAACGAAATTACAACGGATGTCTATTATGTTCTAATTTCTTTATAGACGGTGTCCTTTCTCCCTAAAAAGATCACTAAAATAAAGGACATCTGATGTAAAGAAATTAAAACATAAAGGACCTCTGTTGTAAAGGAATTAAAACATAAAGGACACCAGTTGTAATTTCGTTAGTTAAAGGACAACTCCTAAAATTTGGCTGAAACTTAAAGTATGCAAAATGCAAATTTACCCTAACTTTAGTGAAAAGAAGCATTTTGATAAAAATTGAGGACATAATCATGCAAATAAGGACTTTGTTAAAAATTTTGAAGTATTAAGACTTTGGGCCAATCCAACCCAGAACGTACCAGATAATAATACCCATTTTGATCTTTTATCCCATCTATGTTTTGACTGTATTTTTGTCTGGTTACAGATGATTATTGATGCAGTAGAACAAGTGGGTGGAATATACGTGGTTACTGCTGATCACGGTAATGCGGAAGACATGGTTAAAAGAAATAAAAAAGGTGAGCCTATTCTCAAGGATGGTGAGGTACAGATCCTAACGTCACAGACTCTTCAGCCGGTACGTGTTTCACTATTACTTTTTTGTTGATTTTATTATTCTCTTTTTCTCTATTTAATTTAGATATGATGCTATTGGTAAGTAACAATTCATGTGAAAATTGGTGCAATGCAGAATCTGCCTTAAGGTACACGGTTTCTTGATTTCATTCCAAAAAAGTTTCTGGATTTACTCATTTGAGTAATTTCTTTTCAATTTTTATTGTTTTTTTTTTCAGTATGCCCGTCGTAAATGCGATCCGAAGAAGATGGTGATCTGAAGATGGGATTCAGATGCCTTTATGTGAAGGTCAGCATGGATGGAGCTCCTTATTTGAGAAAAGTGGAACTTATCTATCATTCATCCTACTTGTATCTTTCTTGAGCTCTTGAAAAAATGTTTAGCTATTTTACAATGAGTAATCGCATTTGATTCATATCATATATTGTTTTTTCATTTTTGTTGGGTATCCTGTTATACGATAATGTGTCAAAAAACAATAAGCAAATTTAGGAACCTTTTTTTTGGATATTATATACACTTTTATATGATATTGATTGGATTTGTAGGTCAATATAGTAGCCATGGAGTTACGATGAGAGAGGGATTAATTAAGAGTCGGCTGATGGATCTTCTACATGGTTCAGAGTATGGGTGACCTACAAAGACTGTGGTTTGAAACCACTGTTCGGGTTAAAAGGGATCAGACAATACAGGTTAAAAGAGTCAGTTAAGAGAGGGCTTGGATAAAATAGTGGTTGAAACCACTGTTGAGTAATATGTTATTGGGTTTATTAGGTTAAAACAATGTTTTGTGGAGAAAACAGTTGGTTGAAACCATTGTTGGGTTAAAACTATGGTTTGAAACCACTGTTCGGCTAAAACAGTGTTTTGTGAAGAAAACAGTGGTTGACCACTGTTTTCTCCACAAAAAACTGTTTTAACCCAATAAAATATTACCCAACAGTGGTTTCAACCACTCTTTTCTCCAAGCCCAATTTGATTATATATTCACTTTAAAGCAGTGAGACGGCTACCAAGAGCATTTATTTGCTCTCCGGTATAGCAGTTTAATTCATTGTGCTTGTGTTTCCAGGTTCAGCCGGTTTCGCTAAAGAAAACAATGTGAGATATCAAGACTTTGATTCTTTGGTGGCTGAATTGCAGGTCTAAGGAGAGGGCCCTTAACCGGGAAATATGGAGTAGGTTTAGTTTGTGAAATATTGGATGGTTGTCCATTGTTCCTTGGTGACATGCTCATGAAATGAATTTGATGCGCCTCTTTTGTACACGCCTCTTATGTATCAACATCTTCATTTAATATAGGTATTCAATTCATGTTTTTTATTGTTAATTGTGTGAATTTAGATGTGAATTTAAATATAAATTTGAGCAACTATGAGGAACGGTGAAATTATGTCCTAACACATACTGTCTTTAACATTGTTTTATAAAGATATGTAACTAAACGCAAATAATTTAAATGATATATTATAATCTATTTTTTAGTATTTGATTTCGTTGGTTATTAAACTTACCCGTGTGTTCACACGGGTCCTACAACTAGTATATTATTAAAAAAGTAAGATTAAAATTAAGAGTTAAAATAAAAAATATGTTTAAAATTAAAGTAAAGTATAACAAAAAAATTATAATATTAAAATAAAAATTATAATATGTTTAAAATTAAAATAAAAATCAAACTATTTTAAAAATTAAAATAAATATATATAAAAAATATTAAAAATTCATATATTATTAAAAATAAATAGAATTACTATAAATCAAAAGCTTTGAAAATAAAATTACACACACAACATGCTCAGAAAACTTAGGTGTTGTTTGTTTTTTTTGAAAAACTCTGCGCAAGCTCTTCTGTCTGCGCCGTGCAGACCACGCGTAGACATTGCCACGCGCATACTGTTTGTTTTTCCGAAAACGTTTCATTAAAAAAGGTCTGCACGAGCTCTTCTTGGTGCAGACTTGGCCCAGCCACTTCTAAAATTTTTTAAGGTCTGTAGAGGGTTAAACAACACCACTCACCACCACCGCCCATCACCACCACCACAACAGTTCACCACCACCGTCCACCACCACCATCATCGTCCACCGTCCACCACCCACCACCGTCCATCACCACCACCACTGTCCACCACCCACCACCACCGTCTACCACCATCACCGTCCAGCACCACCACCGCCCGTACACCACCACCAGTTTATTTTAGAAGTCTACATACGTTAAAAAACAAATAGTTTTCTTTTTGCAGACTGCAGAGGTTTGGTCTACCTCTTCTTCTACAGATGTCTGCAAATGTGGTTCGCAGACTGCAGATATTTTACCTCTTAAAAACAAACAACACCTTAGACTCCCACCCCTCGTATTGCTGCTGACAAAACTGAGCCCCCTCCTACCAGTCTGTTCCCTCAGGACACTCACCACAAACGTGGGCATAACTCCTCAGCACCAACGCCAACCTAGCAATAACAAACATCATCAACCCCGGAATGGTCGATCCAACTTAAACCGCAAAGCTGGATCGCCAACTCAACCCCATTATCCTGCCCAGAATCAAGCTAATCAGGATTCTATACTGGGGCCCACCTCCCTTCTAGGCTCTCCCCACCGTGGCCCTACCTGACCAAGAATTGGGTCCAATGGTGGCCATATAGAAAACCCACATGATTCAAGGGAACTCCAGTTCTCCTCGTGCTGGCTCGTCATAGTCCTAAGTCAAACTTGCTGATTGTGTCCCTATGGAGCCTACTTAGTTGGCAGATACATTTCAAGCTTTGACAATAGATCAGGCAAATTCAAAACATTTTCCTTGTATTCTCTAATATCAGCGGAGCTTGACCAAAAGTTTCGAGGGGCGAAAAGTCATGAGACCCAATTTATATATTATATAAATATTGAGGCAAAATAATTTGGGAGATCCTTTATAATATAAATATTGAGGCAAAATAATTTGGGAGATCCTTTATAATTTTAAAAATTTTCGACGAAAAATCGTAAATTTTACACTTCTAACTGAAACATTGGTGGGGTGTGTGGGGGGGGGGGGTGCACCCCGGGTATCAACTAAGCTACGCCCCTGATCGTCAGTATATGTTGGTAATGACAATAAAGTTATAGTCTTTGGATCGGGTAACTCTATTATTCCCGCACCCTCCATACCATATCAACTGAAATACATCTTTTTTAACCCCCAATGTTATTTAAAACCTCATATATGTTAGACAATTCAAAATAGGCAATAACCCATATATTGAATTTGCCCCATTTGGATTTTTTGTGAAGAATTTCAAGGATAGAACGATGCCGCCACAATAGTTCGAGTCATATATATGCCCACAAAATAATAATGCATTCGCAGCCACCACATGTTTTCCTTCATTTCAGAATTTTCATTTTTAGCATAACTGACTTGGATACCCCCAGATCAACATGTCATGGAGTCTCTTTGTTTGAATAATTATATTTTCATGCAACAAATTGAACTTTCATTTGTTTGTCATTCATTTCAGTTGTCGAAACATAAATGATTACCATTTTCGAATTCAGTTTCAAATACTTTGTTTCCTTTTGCGATTTTACATTTAAACTTGTGAACGTCACCTATTTTAAGTCATGCAGGTTATAAATATTAAATATAATATGGTTTTGGTTGATGACAATGTAGATGGGTTTTTCCATTAAAGTTTATTACTAATTTACTATATGATTTTGGTTGATGCCTTTACACAATACACATGAGTTTTTCCCTTAAAGTTTAAATATGAGATGTTTACTAACTTTGCCTATTTTCATTCTTTTTTACAAACTCAATTTCACATGAAAAAACAAGATTCGTAATGAGACACGGGTCATGGGTGGTGAGTTTAACACTCACTCTTTCATTAACTTTTGCAACAAACATGGCATTAAACTTATGTTTTCTTGCCTACATACATTACAACAAAACGACAAATCCGAACATATATGATTCGATGATTAAATGAAATAATGTTCACGTTGCTCACTCCCATCCACCTTTTAGATCGAAGCCCTCCACACCACTTCCTATATACATAATATCCTTCCAACCAAACTCCTCAACAACCGTTCTCCACTTTCTTTCCTATAATCATACGATCATATACGGGTTTTTGGTTGTGTGTGTTATCTAATTACCTGTGCAACCCGACCACAAAAGCTTGAAACCCGCTCCACCCTATGTGTCTTTCTCGAGTATCCCTCTTATTGTCATAGTTACTAATGCCTAGAAATTTGTACTGGTGGGGTGATTTGTGATCTCCGCATCGTGACACAAGGTAATCTCTTGATCTATTCAAACTTGTTTCTGTGTTTCGATTTATATGGGTGCGAGTTCGGTGTGACATGAGCAGGGGCAGATCTACATTGAAAGCTATGGGTTTACATGAACCCACTCAATTTCAAATTTTTATTAGAAACGTATAGAGAAAATTCTAAATGAACCCATAAAAGAAATGTGGTTCGACTCCTGTTGGAGCTGTTTTTATTATTTTGATTTTTTAAATCTAAAACAGGTCTAGGGTTTAAACATTATACAGCGCCCCACTCCACATGTTTCTGAAACTCGCACATATCTCTTCGACCCTCTCACCACTAAATCTCTCATTCTATCAAGCAAATTGATCCCCAAACTTCACCCCTTTTGTGTGTTATTCACCATTTTGTGTATACGTACTTTGGATTTTGTAGGTAAGTTGTCTTCGGTTTTACTGATTAAATTCAAGAACATACTTGTTTGAACTTGTGATTTGGGGCTGAATTGAACAAAATTGATCTTTCTATGTATTATTGAGAGTATGCATACAAGCTGCTCGATGATATGCCTGAATGAGAATTGCATGATTATACAATACAAACTTGTGATTTGAGATGACAATTGAGTTGAAGTAATAATCAATGGCTATGATAAAGTGTTATTCCCCTTCTTCTTGATTTTGCAAATTGAATTGAATTGAATTGATGCTATTGCCATATGGCTACTTGTGTGCTTAAAAGATGATTGAAACAAACAAAGCAGCCCTGGTGATTAATTAATAGAACTGAAACAAACCTGGTTATTTAATGTTGTTGCAACTAGGGATGAGCATTTGGTACTGGGTACCGGTACCCACTTTTTGGCATATTCGGTACCGGTTCGGTACGGTACCGGTAAAATACCGAATTTTACTTTCAAATACCGGTACCGTACCATACCGAATATTTCGGTACCTGTACCGGTACCCACTTTTGATGAATTTCGGTATCGGTATTTTCGGTACCAGTAGCACGCTCATCCCTAGTTGCAACCACCGTCATCTCTAATTCTTAAGGTCGGTCAATTTAATTTGTCCTTATGGATATGCATAACAGATCAATAGATAAAAAGAATCAGTTTTACTTTTCATCAGGTCGGTTCTTTTCTTTTCTGGTTTTCCTTGGTCTTGGACCAAGGACCGACTCGAAATTGTCAATAAATAGGAACCGAGGACTTATCATTTGTATTATATCGGGCCCGGTTTTGGTTAATTTTCGGTCTTGTTTTTGGGTAATTTCAGGTGGGACCGCAATCTGCTCACCCCTAATTGTATCGTATTTTTATTATGTGATGAATTTTACCCGATCGAAACCGTCGAACTGACCCGAAATTTTTTACTTCCGGTCCTACTATATTTTAAGTATCTAAAAACAATGAACCCACTGAAAAAAAATTCCTGGATCCGCCACTGGTAGTCACATAGTGAAATTGAAAAATTGCTATTGTGAATTTTGAAAGAAACCTGACACTTGGAATTGTCAAGAATGATAACTTATCTAATTGAGTCATCAGTATTGTTTTTAGTTGCATACCATTACTTGTTATTACATATTTCAAATAGGAAACTGTATATCCAAATTTAATAAACCTAGAGCTAAAATGTTTTTTGTTACTATTACAACTTGTAATTTGGCGCGGCGTCTTTGATTGATAGTAGTTAAAATCTTGATTTGTTGTGCACACAATGCAGCCTGCAGTTTCGGAGACCAAGTTTTTTCAGTTAATCAGCAGATGGCTCGTTTTCGTAATGTAAGTTACCAATTATTGAAGATGATGAAATGCGAGTATACTACATAACTTGTTTTATATATGATTGTTAGAAAAAGGTGGCATTTGTGAAGCCTGCAAAGAAGCAACCTCCGCAGAATGTGGATCATGTTACGGGTGACAAGATACCAAGGAGCTTTGTTTTTTCACGCTTGAAATTACCTGCTACTCTTAAACAGTTGCAAGCAGACCTTAGAAAAGCGATGCTTCCATATACGGCCTTGAACCTAAAGGTAAAAAGAGAGGTTGGATGATTATAACATTGTTATCTGATGCTGATTTGTTCTCGGTTAAACTTGCAGGAGAAGAAACGCAACAACCTTAAAGATTTCTTGAACGTTGCGGGGCCCATGGGAGTTACACATTTTCTCATGTTGTCAAAAACAGGCACTTCACCATACTTGAGAGTTGCAAGAACACCACAAGGCCCCACTCTTACTTTCAAAATTCAGGAATACTCGTTGGCTGTTGATATTGCTAACTCCCAGTTACGCCCAAGAGTACCAAAAGATCTCTTCAAAAACTCTCCTTTGGTAATTCCCATTGTCCAAACCAAAGCCAGTTTGGTCGGTTTTCATGATTCTGTTTTGGTGGTTCCGGCATACAGTTTGAAACTTGAATAGTCTATCCTTTTTTTCATGAACCATTTTTTTTTATATTCATAAACTATGTTTATCGTTTTAAAATTCTTCATACAATTGAAAAATAATCAGTTCAAACCGGCCCACTCAACTATGCTTTGCTGTTTTGTAGTGTAGCACATATTCTACCTATGTACTTTGTTTAGAAGTGTTTGATTATGATGATGATCATTGAATATTTTTAATTTGATAGATTGTGCTGTCGGGTTTCGGAACTGGGGAGCAACACTTGAAGTTGACTACCATTATGTTTCAAAACATATTCCCTGCCATTGACATCAACACGGTGAGTGTCTGTATATATATGCATGCTGCTTGGAACGGGATACTAATCATTGGTTCAATTGCAGGTTAAACTTTCATCATGCCAGAGAATCGTGTTACTTAATTACAACAAGGAGGCTAAACTTATCGATTTTCGACATTATTCTATTAGATTGCAGCCCGCTGGTGTTTCTCGTAGAATTAGAAAATTTGTTCAAAACCATAAAGTGCCCGATCTCAGAAGCCTTCAAGATGTGAGTGACTTTATCACAAAGTATGTACAACCGCTCTCTCTCTCACACAGACACTTTTGACATAGTAACATACGTTCTGAAAATTTGTTTGGTTATGTGATGAAAAAGGGCAGGTTATGGATCAGAAAGTGAGGGGGATGAGGAAGGGGCAACTGTAAGCTTAGCAAGTGATGTCGGGAGAGTTAATAAGGCATCTACTAAAAGTGCTGTGAAGCTTCAAGAGATTGGACCTAGGATGACTCTCGAGCTTATCAAGATTGAGGATGGCTTATGCAGCGGCACAATAATTTTCGGTAACTCCCATTTGACATTTCTTATGTATTCTGTGTGACATTTCTTACTTGATGATGGTTGTACATTCAGCCAAGCTCAGTGTCATGATCTTTAGTTACTAATGATTTGCAGGAAATAGTGGAGGACCATGGTGAAGAAGAATCTAAAGGAAGTGAAGATGATACTGCAGAATAGTAAGTTATGTAAAACACAAAACCATCATGAAAACATTAAGTTTGTGTTTGGGAATCATTGAGAAAGAGTTTTGATGACTACAATGTTTTTAAAAATCATTTTTCTTTTTTAAATTACGTATAGCTTTTGTTTTGTTACATTAGATTCAACCATCTAGTTAAACTATAGGGAAACGATAACATTATATCCTCATATTAATAAAAAGTTTGACGGGTTTGAGAGTCAATAGACCTTTGGACCGCCACTATAATTCCGCCCATTAAGAAACAACTCTATGATTCATACTTGATTACAATTTGTTATAAAGATTACCATATCTCGAATGAAGAGGATTTTAGTTTCTACTGAAAAAACAAACCAATTGGGTTTGGTTGACACGAATTGTAGAAAACATGATGATATAAATGATGTTATTACAATGTATTTTATATTTTGTAATAATATTATCTTAAGTAAATTGTAAATATTATAGACAACCTTTTTACATGATTGATTGTTAAAGGTATTCGAGTTAATTTCATATATTTTATGTTTTTTAGCTTGTTAAAGATAAAAAAATATATATATATATGTATAAACAGAATCAACTCATTATTTAAGATCTCAATTACCTGACTTCTAGTGTACCATGGAGACCAGTCTTCAACTATGTTCAATTCAAGTTCCCTCAACGAGAGTCTTGTAGAGGTAACCGGAACCCTTCCATCGGTATCTCCGCTAAAAACCCAAACATGAACGCCGCCGGAAACAAGTTTTTTGATGACCGGAAGTACATAACTTGTTTATTATACAATAACAAACAATAAAACAATATTTTTATCGAGCAAAATATGTCCAATGAAAAGTTACCTACAATGCGCCCACGGTTATGGAATTTTCGTGGTATTAGCGTGAAGCGCGGCTTGAACATTCGGCCTGTTCATATACAAGTCCGTATCTTGTGATTGACACGGGTCTGTTCATATACAAGTCCGTATCTTGTGATTGACACGGGTCATTCCCCGTTGGTTTAACATGTCATGCTTTTTGTATTAACGATAGAATGAATTAGTGTTAAATGCTTAATACATTATGTTGAAAAAAAAAAACTAATTTCTCAGTTTAAAGTAGGGTTTAGCTGACCTAGAGGTGTAAAAAAAAACCGGTTTTAGGACCGAAACCGGGAAAAAAACCGAAACCGGTTTTTTTTTAACCGGTTTTTTTATAACTGAACCGGTTTTATAACCGAACGGCCGGTTATAGACCGGTTAGGATTCTTGGTATGAAAAACCGGTTTAAAAAAAACCGGTTAAATACCGGTTATTTTGGCAAAAACCGGTTAAAAACCGATCCCAACCGGTTACACCGGTTATTGTTTTGGACTTGAAAAACCGGTTAGTAACCGAAACCGGTTATTAAAAAAACCGGTTTTCATTTTGGATGAAAAAACCGGTTCGGTTAATAACCGAAACCGGTTTTTGAAAAAAACCGATTTGTACACCTCTAAGCTGACCCAACCAACCTAGCCGGTTTGGTTGGCCCGACCGACTCAACCAACACGATTAGTTTGGTTTTATCTTTTTTCAAAACCGTAGCAAATAACTCGTCCCAAAATTTTTAGTTTAAGACTGATTAAACCTGACAATGAACACAAGTATAATCTGACTGAACAAGTACTAACATTCTTGGATAGTGTGTGAGGGGAAACTTTGCCACGCATATGTGTACGCCGAGTGGAATTGGGGTAGTATCGACACACGAGGGTGCATACAAGCTATACATATCGATGATTTTGTAAACATCAAAGTAATCATTCAATGCTGCATCACATGCATTTGATGATTTCGAGTCACTAAAGTTGCATTTGCTCTTGACACCATTATACACGCGATCTAATATAACCGTGTGATCCCAAGCATAATCGATCATTGCGGTCTGATCAGTGGCATCATCCAACAACGTGTTTCCAATCTACATATTAATATATTCAAGTGTGCACTTTAAAATGATTTCGCAGAGTTAAGCTACTAAATGTTTAGAAATGAGAGAATGCTTACCATAATTCCCTTGAAATTTATTCCATCTTCGTCGGCAATGATCTTGTTTTTGTCGAATATAAGATCGGCTAGTTGGGGAACGTAGTGCCCTACAAATGCATGATGTTGAAGAATTAGTCATGATTGTCAAATGTGGTATAGACTATACTTGTTTTCATTTCTAGTGTTCTTACTCTATATATATTTATATACTATTAAAGATAAAGGTCGGTGCAAAAGAAGACAAGCCATGTCATTTCTTTCTCCCTGAACATCTTTCTCTTTCTCTGGTTCCTTCACCTCCCTTCATTATATACACACACTTCACTCATCATCATCATCTAGGGTTTCGCCAGGCATTCAAAAACCTACTAAAAACCACCGTCCTACAGAAAACCAACGCCAGGCATTCACGATTCAGTGGTGCCTCTGGTGCCCAGTTCGGCGGCTAGGGTTTAGTCAGAGTTTTCCCAACGATTGAGGTAAGTTTCGATCTTTTTTTTGGTTGATTGTTGTTTGAATCAACCTTTTTATGTAATTAGGTTATTAAGGTTTGCTATTGTTGCTTTCATCTGTTAATTGTGGACTTTGATTTCAATTCGTTTTAGTCAAGTGTGTAAGAGGGGGTTTGCATTTGTGAAATAAATAAATCATTCGACAATATGATTTTTTGACTAATATATGGAAATGTACAAAAACTTCGAATCCAGACTAGAAATTGAAATGGAGCTAATGTAGTATGATCTTGAATCTATGCACATGAGATTCAGTTAATAACAGTAAGACCTGTGCTCAACATGTTGTGTATGATTTTGGGAATTATTTGTTGAAGTGTTTATTTCTAATTTAAAGGATTGAAATAGTGATGTGTTTTGCAGGACTAGGAAACAGAGGAAAAGAAGGGGAGAACTGAGAGAAAACGGTGTTGAGCAGTTGCATTTAAAAGTTGTAATCAGCTGTGAGAACACATTTTTTAGTAAGGTTAAAGTATTTTCATCGACAATTGACCCGCTTGGGCTGGCGGCGTTGGTGTTGGTGTTAGTGGAACTGGCGACCGGTGAGAGTGTGATAAAGTATCATACAACGTCGATAATATTTATTCAGGTGTATTCTTAACAAAAATTCTTATATTAAGGTCACTTCAAAGTCCTTTTCAATTGAATTTTAGAGATTTTTTGTTTGAATGTTTTGATTGTTTGTCAAATCTACAGGGGTTGATGATTTACATACGTGTGGATCACTATAGTCAAAATATTCGGCCTACTTGCTATCAGTTTATGGACCACCTTGCAAACATCAAAGAATGAGTGATTCATACTTTGTTTTGTTAGTCAACATGTGTAGAATGATTATTGTTTCTTTTTATTTTAGGGGCTATGATGATAACTTACTCTTTGTGCACTGTTTAGTGTTGGCATGTATTTGTCTGTGCTTTTACATCACAATCGGACTATGCAGCCATGGTGGTTTATCCTCTTAATTTTGAAGATGAGATATTCTGTGTCTTGGTGGGGCAGCCGACATGCTGTGGTGTTTAAGTGCTTGCATCACAGTCGGACTATGCAGCCATGGCAGTTTATCCTCTTCATTTTGAAGATGAGGTATTCCGTATCTTGGCGGGGCATAAGATTCACATATCTAAGCCTCATTGTTCCTTTGTTTTGTATGCTAACGGTCCTTTGTTGACATTGTCCTTTAATTTTTTCCTTACTTGAATAGTTTTCGCTTTATGCTTAGCTTGAATGCCCCTTCGTGTGATTTACTTTGCTTTGACAAAGTGATTGGGCAATATACTCATGCTATGATGCTAGGAGATGGTTGCCTGATATCACATGGCAACCAGTAGGTTTGTAATCTGTTTTGGGTTTGTTTTCCTCTAGGTGAAATGCTCAAAAGGAAGCACAAAACTCCACCAAATGTAAGTTAATTAATTATGTTTCAAATTCGTAGGATTGATAGATGTAAACTGTTCATACCAATCTATCACTGACTTGGTTATTAGTTGCTAAATCACACCAACATAATTTGAAATTAGTAGTCGAATAGTTGTTTTAATTTCTTTGTTTGTTATTTTTTTGGGCTTTTCAAATTAACTTTAGTTTGTATTATTGTGTATTGAATCAGCTTGCAAAGCTAGGATGGGATCGCAGGTGTCACTTCAAGGTATTTTTTGGTTTATTTCTTTCAAAGGTAAATTCACACGTCACGCGTGGCGCGCCACACATCAATGTCATCATCGTCACGCGTGTGACGTGATGTCACCGCCGCAACGCGCGGCGCAGGCAAAAACCTAGTTATTATTATAGATGAAGTGTAGAATACAAATCCCCTACTCATACATTACGTACGCGGGCACAAGATCTAAACACGTGTCCCTGATTTAGTTTTCCTACATAAGGGTACATCAGACAATTCATTCTATCAGCAGAGGGCAAATCAGACAATTCTTTCAATCAGCAAATCACGAGTTCGTTACACCACTATCCCGGTAATTATGAATCGTATCAGTTTCAAATATTCATAATTTTTAAAACTATACATTGCGGTTTTCATTTCTGAGCGATTAGGGTTTAATCGATTGTTGTTTTCAATGGATCCACAGAGCAGCACCGGACGAAACATAGATGTTGATTTTGAAGATGCTGAATTCGTCAGTGAGCACGGTGAATTGGGTGGTGACCAGAGAGTTACGATTGAAGAAGTCAGAAATCCTAATTCTGCAAATGCAAATGTTGTAACTGAGGGTTCCAATAGTAAGTTCTTAATTCAGATGTTTAAATTTTCAATGTCAGTTGTTTTTTATACTCGGTGTAATGATTTAGTGTTTGATTGTAATTGATTGGAAGGTTTTTAATGTTATTAGAGGGTAACTGATATGGAATCAAAATGTTTAACTCCGCATGTTATGAGTCCAACAAATCGCATGTGATGAAAGCCATAACATGTTGGTTTCGCATGGTATGATACCATAAATCGCATGTAGTTTTCATTATATATAAAACATGGAATCAAAATGTATGTTTCGCATGTTATGAGTCCAATAAATCGCACATGATGAAAGTCAGAACATGCTGGTTTCGCATAGTATGATACCATAAATCGCATGTAGTTTTCACTATATATAAAACATGTTGGATTAGTAGTTCTTAATAAATGGTTTTTTTACTCTTTTATTTAATTTTGTAGATGAAATGCTTTATATCCCGGAGGTTGAAGCATCAGCTATTGTCACACCCCCAAAATACCACTTGCGGAAACACCGCGGGACGTGTGGCATACCCGGATCCAAGCCACCAATCACGTTGAACTATAACATATATTTAAATAAAAACTTTCATTCATTATCGTAAAGTGTTAGAAAACATTAAACGTAATTCATTGTATACAGCGGAAGCATAAATCACCTATTAAGTGTTTCATAAACCACGTATTCAAAACATTGGTCAAGTGGTCAAGTGGCTACAAGATGTATTTGCCCAACCCCAATGCCTCTATCAAAGCATTGGTCAAGTGGTCAAGGTAATTAGTTCACGCCCGTCCTCCCCGGTACGGTGTGAGGGTGCCAAACCTAATAGCGCTATCAACTATATATCTCGTTGCCTCCCCGACAACTATCGGTAGATGTAAGGGGTCTTATATGATAGAACTGGGTGTAATAACAAACATCCTAATAACCCGACGTTCCTCCCTGGAACAATTACCAGATATCCCTCCCCGGGATGCATGCTTGAAAAAAAAGAGCAGTGAACTTACCTTAGATTTGCTCGGTATGTTTTGATACATTACCCGTTCCCAGTTGGTCAACCAAGTCCTACTACGATTATCATTAACAATTAGTTCACAAGTACTTACATCACGTAATTAACATCTTGTAGAGTATGCACATGGTCTCATAATACATTTTAGGCACTTAGCTCACACATACTGATTCATAACATAGCCTTACATTGCATGATTTTGGTTCATTATTCTAATAATGGTAATCACAACAATGAATCATCATCAACGAAAACATCACATGGGCCGCCCTTTTGGGGCCGACATATGTACAGTGGCGGTTGGCTTAGTGGACGTAACCTTGGGTTTTGGTTAATAAATCAAATCATCATCACAACAAAGGTAGCATTTGACTACATTTAGGGTCAAAACCCATAATCAAGTCATCATCAAAAGTCACGTGAACTTCTATTTCAGATCATGCACATAGAACAAGATTACGCAAGAGTTATCAAAACATAGTATGCATACAGAACAAGATCATCATCATCATATAACGGTTACACATTTCCCTACATGCTCCAAATGTTCTATTTATCAAATACACTTGCCAATAACATAAACAGAAGAGACGAAACATCAACCACACGTGATTATCCTCGGTGAATAATCTCATGCGACGAAACACCATGTTTCGTCGGGATTGTGTCGACGAAAGATCAAGGAGTTTCGTCGTCCAGTCTTTCGTCGGAGGGCAATTATCATTCAGATTCATTCTAACCTATAATCGCTGACATCATTCAACCCTAGAATAACCACTACAAGGTCATCATTCTACATACTCTGATCATACAGGAATCATGTAATCCTCGACTCACACATCAGTGATCGTCAAGTCAAATAAAGATCATTATCATAACACAACATGTAGGCACAGATCATCGATTTATGTTACCCTATTGCAACCCTAAATCACAGTAAATCTCATGATTCTACACAACTGAAACAATCATTCCATGATTTAAAACAAGGAGGATCATACTAACCGGAATAGTGAGTGTGCGAATGGAAAGCCTCTGAGATGAAGGAGGGGCTGCCGTCGCGGTTCAAGGAAGGGGTGTGGGTGTTTAGGGTTTGTTATATTATGATGATGAGATATTTAGGGAGGTTACGTACACTCCAATTATAGTGCCAAATACCTAAATAAGTGGGCCGATCCTATTACTTCTTTGGTCACAAGAACTGGACCGAGTTGTTCAAAACATACGAGAGGTGAGTTGGGCTCGGTGATCACTGTGGGCCGATATAGTGTATAGTTTTAAGGTGTGAATATATTGTCCGATACATGTGCGGCCCAAACAAAAGCTACTATATCATTTAACAAAGTTATCTAACGTTTTAGTTTAACATAGTTATAACTGAACATAACGTTTTAACACATAGGAGAGGAATAACGAGAAGTTAAGATCGCAAGATAAAACGTTACTAACCTTAGAAGTTCGGGTTGTCACATCATCCCCAACTTGAAAGAAATTTCGTCTCGAAATTTGACAAGTAATACAGAGGAGTGAAGCGATAGAAACCCTAATTACACTATATGCAACACTACATACATAATAATCAAAATTACACACAATCACTAATCATCCAGATAACTACGCAGACACCACGTAAACCAAATTGTAAAAACAGGATCGCGAAGTCAGTCGGGTGCCACATCATCCCCAACTTGAAAGGGAATTTCGTCCTGAAATTTGCCAATGATGTCAAAAGTTGATTCAACCGTTTGAACAACTGAGGATACTAGAGCTTATTCCGATCATTGCGTTCCCACGTGAACCCGGTCCACGTCTTGAGTTCCAACGAACTCTCACAATAGAAAGATGGACGGTGTTAACGAACCTTACTTCCTCGTCTATGTCTTTGATTGGCTCCTCGACCACTGCAACTTGTCTAGTAAAGGTATTACAAATGTTTCATCAAACACTGCCTTAGATTCGAGATCTAAATGACATTGTGCACGTTACCCAATTCGTCAGGTGACTCAAGTTTGTAAGTCACGCGATCGCTTCTTTCCAGGATTCCGAATGACTCAACGTAACGCAAATTAAGCTTGCCACACTTCCCAAGCGTACCACACCCTCCCAGGGTGAGACTTTCAACATGATACGATCGCCTACAGCGAACTTCCAGTGTTTCCTGAGCTTATCAACTTTTCTGACGGTCACGCGTGCCGCCAAGCGGTTTCCGATCCAAGCAATCTTTCCAAAAGTTTCGAGTACAAGTCCTGAACCCGTGTTTAGGTTGTCACCCACCTAAATCCAACAAGGAGTTTAGCGCTACTATCCATGCAATGCCTCAAACAGAGATGTCTGAATACTAGAATGGTGACTGCTGCAGTAGAACTCACCCAAAGATAAGTGTCCTTCTAAGTGTTCACTAAATTCAAACCCGCGCATGCTCACAGCATGTCTTCGTGTGTCAGGTTGGTTCGTTACTCTGTCCGGTTATCCCACAGTGATAAGTGATGCTCATGTCTAGACGTGAGCCAAGGGTGTTGTGTAGTGCCTGCCACAAATTAGGTATAGCTCGAAATCAAAAGTAACAGAAGTTGGCACCTCGTGCCTAAAAGCCGTCTCTCCCAGAGGAATATTCACAAGTCGAGAAGACTCATCAGTTTCCTTGATTGCAAGAAAGTGTACCGGTTACGTGAGACAATCAACGATCACCCAGGTGATATTGTTTCCGTTCTGAGTTTTTGGTAATCCAGTGACAAACTCCATGGCCATCTATCCCAATCTCCAAATAGGTGTTTCTGATTACTAACACGAACCAGAAGGTTTCTGATGTTCCACCTTGACTTTAGCACAAGTCAAACGTCGTTCACACGCTTCGTTGTGTAGGCCTTCAAGCCCAGTTGCCAGTACAAGATCCTCCGATTCTAACCTATTCCATCAAATCCTTATGACCAGCATACCGAGGCTGGTGTGCTTTGCTCAACTCAAGTTCCCTACCGTTGCCGTATAATGAGACCCACATTCGTTCCATGAGGTAACGGATTTCGTTCGGCCTGCCAAAAGTTGCTCTTCCATGCCCCGCATGGACCCAG
Source organism: Helianthus tuberosus (assembly GCA_030545235.1). Lineage (NCBI taxonomy): Eukaryota > Viridiplantae > Streptophyta > Magnoliopsida > Asterales > Asteraceae > Helianthus > Helianthus tuberosus. The sequence continues at coordinate 174,916,678 of CM060442.1, forward strand.
CTTGAAAATCCTCTTCCTTCAGTGCTTCAGTCTGAACAGGGTGAATCTAATCAGGTAGGTTAGAGTCGATAGTGAGTCGCAATGCTCGTACGCGTTTAGGTTCCGCAGTCGAAGTCATTCAGAGGTTCCATCTAGCGGTGCCATCACATGTTCAGCTCCATTCAAAACTAGGGTACACGGGAGGCCCTTGTGATCGGTCTAAGTGGTCAAGGTAATTAGTTCACGCCCGTCCTCCCCGGTACGATGTGAAGGTGCCAAACCTAATAGCGCTATCAACTAAATACCTCGTTGCCTCCCCAGAAACTATCGGTAGATGTAAAGGGTCTTATATGATAGAACTGAGTGTAATAACAAACATCCCAATAACCCGACGTTCCTCCCCGGAACAATTACCAGATATCCCTCCCCGGGATGCATGCTTGGAAAAAGAGCAGTGAACTCACCTTAGATTTGCTCGGTATGTTTTGATACATTACCCGTTCCCAGTTGGTCAACCAAGTCCTACTACGATTATCATTAACAATTAGTTCACAAGTACTTACATCACGTAATTAACATCTTGTAGAGTATGCACATGGTCTCATAATACATCTTAGGCACTTAGCTCACACATACGGATTCATAACATAGCCTTACATTGCATGATTTTGGTTCATTATTCTAATAATGGTAATCACAACAATGAATCATCATCAACGAAAACATCACATGGGCCGCCCTTTTTGGGCCGACATATGTACAGTGGTGGCTGGCTTAGTGGATGTAACCTTGGGTTTTGGTTAATAAATCAAATCATCATCACAACAAAGGTAGCATTTGACTACATTTAATGGGTCAAAACCCATAATCAAGTCATCATTAGAAGTCACGTGGACTTTTATTTCAGATCATGCACATAGAACAAGATTACGCAAGAGTTATCAAAACATAGTATGCATACAGAACAAGATCATCATCATCATATAACGGTTACACATTTCCCTACATGCTCCAAATGTTCTATTTATCAAATACACTTGCCAATAACATAAACAGAAGAGACGAAACATCAACCACACGTGATTATCCTCAGCGAATAATCTCATGCGACGAAACACCATGTTTCGTCGGGATTGTGTCGACGAAAGATCAAGGTGTTTCGTCGTCCAGTCTTTCGTCGGAGGGCAATTATCATTCAGATTCATTCTAACCTATAATCGCTGACATCATTCAACCCTAGAATAACCACTACAAGGTCATCATTCTACATACTCTGATCATACAGGAATCATGTAATCCTCGACTCACACATCAGTGATCGTCAAGTCAAATAAAGATCATTATCATAACACAACATGTAGGCACAGATCATTGATTTATGTTACCCTATTGCAACCCTAAATCACAGTAAATCTCATGATTCTACACAACTGAAACAATCATTCCATGATTTAAAACAAGGAGGATCATACTAACCGGAATAGTGAGTGTGCGAATGGAAAGCCTCGGAGATGAAGGAGGGGCTGCCGTCGCGGTTCAGGGATGGGGTGTGGTTGTTTAGGGTTTGTTATAATATGATGATGAGAGATATAGGGAGGTTACATACACTCCAATTATTGTGCCAAATACCTAAACAAGTGGGCCGATCCTATTACTTCTTTGGTTACAAGAACTGGACCGAGTTGTTCAAAACATACGAGAGGTGAGTTGGGCTCGGTGATCACTGTGGGCCGATATAGTGTATAGTTTTAAGGTGTGAATATATTTTTCCGATACATGTGCGGCCCAAACAAAAGCTAATATATCATTTAACAAAGTTATCTAACGTTTTAGTTTAACAGAGTTATAACTGAACAGAACGTTTTAACACATAGGAGAGGGATAACGAGAAGTTAAGATCGCAAGATAAAACGTTACTAACCTTAGAAGTTCGGGTTGTCACAGCTATACATGTGGTTGGCATGCAATTTACTTCTATCGAACAAGCTTACGTGTTTTACCAAACATATGCCAAATTAGCTGGTTTTTCTATCCGTAAAGATGGTGAAAACCACAATGGTGGTATAATTAAGACTAAATATTTTGTGTGCTCGAACGAGGGACATAAGCCATTGTTTATTGACGATGCTTATTCGAAGTCTAGAAAGCCATACAAAACAAGGAAAAGAGGAACCATTAGAACCAGGTGCAAAGCGCAACTTATGCTTGGTTCGATGGATGGGATATCATTTACAGTCAAGAAATTTGTTGATGATCATAATCATATGTTTGTATGTCCTGAAGATCTTCATCTGCTACCAGCTTATAGGTAATTGTCAGAAGTCCAAGAAGAAATGATATGGGAATTAGGTACTCTAAACCTTGGCCCGGTGAAAGTTTTTAATAAAATGAGAAAACGATATGGTAGTTTGAGAAAGTTGGCGCCACTGTCGATGATTGCAAAAATTTTGGAGCTCGAATTAATAGCTATATAGGAGAATATGATGCAGACATGTTGATCAATAGGCTGACCGTTAAAAAAGAATATTTAGTAAATTTTTGGTTTGAATACTCAGTTGACGAGAACAAGCGGTTGACCGGTTTGTTCTGGGCGGATGGGTTATGCAAGCGTAACTTCATGGAGTTCGAGGATGTATTATTGTTTGATGCTACTTTCAAAACAAATAAGTAAGTGTTACATGAATGTCAATTTTAATATTTCGCATGTATGAATTCATAAACTGGTAAATCGCATGTTACTAAAACATGAAAGTTAGGAGTTCAATATATCGCACATTAACTGATTATGTAAAGTTTGTATGCGAAGTGTTCTTTTTTGCAATAATTTTTAATTTCCCGGTGTATAGGTATAAGATGGTGTTTGTATCGTTTACTGGGATAGACAACCATTGTCGAAATGTAACCCTTGGAGCTGGGTTGTTAGAATCGGAGTGCATTGAGTCTTATAAATGGCTTCTCAATTCCTTTGTAAAGTCATTTGGACATCAGCCAAAGGTTGTAGTGACAGACCAGGACCCGGCGATGAAACAAGCTATCTTGCGGGTTAGCGAGTTTCGGGCTGCGACCACATGAAAATCTCGTTAGAGGGCCCGGGGGGATCGCCCCGATGGCACTCCGAAGCTCAAGTCAACATCATATCAACCATGATAATATTACATGAATGTAAACAAGTGTATGTTGTAAGAAAATAGAGAGTTAAGGGAAGAAGGAGCCCCAAATGGAGGGAAGAAATAACCTGCCTAGTGAAGGAGTTTTCTTTACATAGTGGGGACTCTTAGGCATTAACTCTAATGGGTTGGCATAAGAGTAAGCTTATTAGAACCAGGCTCACATGAACATACCAAGGATGTGCGAAAAGTCTAAGCGGGCTTAAGCCCAATCATCATTATGAGGAAGTGAGCTCAGACAAGAAGCCCAAGCGGGACCCTCGTCGACAGTAGATATAAAAATTTTTGAAAAAAAAAAGTTACTAAGCTCTTACCTATGAATTATAATATCATGACTAGGAAATGCTTAACGAATTTTCGATTAATTACATTCATGGAACATGATATTTGTGAAAAAGATACAATATTTAACATGTGCTTCCAATAACATAGTGACAACCTTGTTAGCCCATAACTAGTCATATGCTGTTTATGGCTTTGTCTTGAACCTAACTTTACCACGTAAAAATAATTTGCTAAAAAAGACTTATCCTAAGAAAGGACTTATCAAAAAGGTGAAATGAAGTTATAAATCTAAACCAAAATAAGACGCGTGAAACATATTATCCAATGTATATTTATTGAGTATAATAAAACGATGAAATGAAAATGAGAATATATTTGTCATATTACTTGTATTTTTTAATGGAAAGGTTACTCTAATCTATTTGACACCAAATATAATACAAAATACTTCCTTTATCTAGGTTTGAATTTAGGACCTCCTCTCTAAGAAGCAAATGTCTTTACCAAGTGGGCTAACCGGATTTAATATTTATTATAAACCTAACTAATTATCCCAAAATCTTTATTAGAAATGAAAGTCCTTTGATATATTCATAAACTAAACGCTACCTTAATATCAATACATTTGCTTAATATTTTATAAAAAAAAATATGGTTATTAGATTTTAATAATCCTAACTTTCATCCATTGGAAGAGAGTGGAAGTTTAGAGATAGAGATAAATTATGGGGTGTATATTTACATAATAGTGAAAAAGTGAAATTACAAAGATGCCCTCGTGTGAAAAACACATGACCAAATAAAATTTAGACTGAGTTAGGGTTAAAAGACGTAACTTGTAAGATTTGTAAACATAAAGTCATGGTTGCAAAAGTCGTTAGACGCTCCCTAATCGGCCGTCTGGGAAGTTAAGAGTACTCGGCGTAGGCGGAGAGTACTCGGGGAATACTCAAACATGTTAAATTATAAAGGAATTAGTTTTCGGAAATTAAATATATGTCAAGTAACATAAATTTACTAATATTTATAACAAAATACGTGAAAATGATATTCATTCTTTGATATCATAGGCATAGAAATTATGTTTTATTTTTCTTAAAGTCAAACTCGGCCCGAGTTGACCTACTAGATCTGATTTTAGCCGAGGTTGACCGTGTTTGATCGATTCCGAGTAATTAGGCGGAGTTGAAGAAAGTCGCATCGACAACCTACATTGGAGCGATTACTCGGGGAATACTCGGCCTTGGAGACCTTGTTTTACAATCATGCATAAAGTACAAATCCCATCAATTTTAAAGACAAAGAACACCGATTGAAATTAGGAATAAAGATAAAGGACAAAACTTAAAATTCACTCTTAATATCTAGTTATTATGTTTTCAAGTTGACTTTAATGAAAAAAAAATTACAGATCTTGATTATTATTTCATTTTTTTTTTCACAAGCACATACTTTTAACATTATAAAAAATAATCAAGTAATTACTAAGTTTTATATATGTTTATGTTAGGTCACTTAATTTTAAAAATTTGATCATTATATACTCATAGAAAACAAACTGAATGAATAGTGATTTCAATATATATATTAATTAAATAAATAATGATTTCAACATATATTAATTAAAACAAATGAGTAGTGATTTGAACCTATATTAATTAAAACAAACTAACCCAAGTCACCACCCCGGGTGGGTTTGGGTTTCGGCGTGGCCCCTTCGGCGGGGGTTTCAGCCCGGGCGTTGGGCGGGGCTATCAAGTTGACATGGCGGGATCTCATTGGCCAAGACAAGTAGCCGTTTGGGCTAGCCGTTTGCCAACCGCTATGTGTTAAAAAAAATAGATCTAGGAAATATTAGAATATGGGGTATGGGGCGGGGGTTGTGGCGTGGGTTGGGTACAAACGCCCAAGTCACCACCCCGGGTGGGTTTGGGTTTCGGCGTGGCCTCTTGGGCGGGGGTTTCAGCCCGGGCGTTGGGTGGGGCTATAAAGATGACATGGCGGGATCTCATTGGCCAAGACAAGTAGCCGTTTGGGCTAGCTGTTGGCCAACGGCTATGTGTTTAAAAAAATGATCTAGGAAATATTAGAATATGGGGTATGGGGCAGGGGGTTGTGGCGTGGGTTGGGTACAAACGCCCAAGTCACCACCCCGGGTGGGCTTGGGTTTCGGCGTGGCCCCTTGGGCGGGGGTTTCAGCCCGGGCGTTGGGCGGGGCTATCAAGATGACATGGCGGGATCTCATTGGCCAAGACAAGTAGCTGTTTGGGCTAGCCGTTGGCCAACGGCTATGTGTTTAAAAAAAAATTATATGTTCACTATAAATACTCACACTTCTATTCATTTTTTACCACAACTACTCCACCTCTTCTATAATGATCTCTATCTTATTTTAAAAAAAAATTCTCATCCAACAACAATACGAAAAATGAATCCTCATAATCGTGGTTTTGACCCGAACAATCCGTGGGCATTCCAACAAACACCTAGCCCATCATCCAATCGTCCAATTGCTCCCTTTTTAATGCACTCCACGATGCCGGATATGACTGGTTACGCATCGTTTATCTCGAATCGTTTGAAGAATGATGTCGGTCAGTTTACTTACTGTGTGTATAAAAGGTAATCTAAACTGTGCAATTACTTGCATTGCTACGTTGCTACAGGATTTTATGAGCTCGGTACCAATCGGTACCGAAAATACCGTTACCGAAATCCCCAAAAGTATGTACCGGTACCGAATATACCTGGTACGGTTCGGTACCGGTTGGTACTGGTACAACACCGGTATTTGAGGGTAAAAATCGGTGAATACCGGTGCCGAACCGGTACCGAAAATACGTTACGTTTTAGTTCGAGCTACTTTTTGTTATTTGACATGTTTTGTCATTCTTATAGAACGATTTGGTTTAGCGCGCCGCAACGCGCGCGCATGGTAAACAACTAGTTATAATAAAAAACTTCGTGTTGATTTTTAATAGTTGGAGTTAATTATCTACCAATGATCTCTTGGTCCACTGGTCAAGGAGCAGGTGAGAAACTTTGCTTTTCTTAGAGATCTTTGGTTTAAATCCAGACAAGAGAAGATTTTAATATTAACTTGTTAATACTAACTACTAACCAGGTTAGCGACATCTTAACCATACACCGTTAAAAAACAACTTAATTATGTAAAAATAAATTACATGAACTCATATGTAAATTCAACATAAGCCTATGATGACGGGGTATCCCAAATCTCAATAAAATGACTAATATACATAACAACTTAAAAGGTTAAAAGGTTGAGAGGTTCAATACACGCGAACTCAGGTGAACAGTAAAAAGGACAAGCACAGTGTCCGGTCACATCAACACTTAACGTGTGAACCATTTCTGCACAGACAAAACATGTGCACAGAGAACAACCTTTTATCCGCAGGTCTAAAGCCTCCAACCCCCAAACGGGTAATTCCTCCACTGTAGCCTTGGATCCATGGTCACGAGCTTCCTCTTATAGAATACATCTTATCTCCACTGTAGCCTTGGATCCATGGTCACGAGCTTCCTCTTATAGAATACATCTTATCTATACGTACCAGCTCCAACAACCATATCAGGGACATCAGATCAGTTGAGCTAACACATACTCTCTGATCTTCTCTCCTCTCTTGAGAACAAGTTTCATACTTGCTTCTCTTCTGCACTTCAAACAGCATTGCTTCGCTAACAACTTCATTCCGGCTTGAATTCCCTTCTAGCTGGAATAAAAAGCGATCAATAAACAAGTGATCCAACCCCACGTGCTACAAACGTGGGAGGACCCCACGACCTGCGTTAGGCTAATCGAAACCCTTGAACCCTTTTACCCCGGAGATATCGCTACAGGCCTTGGTCTTGTATTTGTTGTAGCAACAAGTTGGCGCCCACCGTGGGGCTACGCCGCTTACTTTATCTTAAAGACCAGTTGTGTAGCTCCATTTTCTCTTTACATCATGTCTGAAAGCGAGTCTCTTGGCAAGGTAAATCAGGTGCCTAACAACACCGATTTAACACCAAATTCTGGTCGGATCTCACCGGTCAAATCTACATTTCTTTCTACTCCCGGAAGTACTCCACCGGGAACTATGTTCCCGGAATTCACTTCTTTTCAAACACCAACCCCATCTCGATCAGGGGTTGCATCTCCTCAAATCGGTGTAATGCGTACACCGGAACGCATAGATCTAACACCCGAGGGAATATCTAGAAATTTCTTACAACTGAGATCTTTTCTCAACTAGCATGTGAGCATAGAAAGGAAGAAAAGGGTAAGAATAAGACTAAATTAGGAGGAGTTTGAACCCTCATTATCACCTGGCCCTCCATCTCTTCCTTTTAGTAGCTCACGTTCAGCCACATCTTACATTAAAGCTGGCCTAGTGTGACAGACCAACCACTCAAGCCCTTGAGCTTTCGGGGAGTACAAGTCCAACCGCTTTTCCTTTATTTACCTCCCAACCCGTTACAAACGGTACAACTATTGGGCATGAAACCACTATTGATCAATTATGGCAGTCGCCAGCTTCAAGTGTTCGTCCTCTTTTTGTTATTTCGTGGGAACAAGTCATGGCCACCTTGCCTTATACAGTGCCATCAGAAAGCATTCAAGGCTTTAACCATATGCCCTAGCTGATGATACAGATGATGACATCTTTTATGAGTACCATCAGAAAGCCTTTAAGGCTTTAACCTTATGCCCTAGCTAATAACACAGATGATGGCACCAATTCCTTTGCAGCACGTGAAAGCTGGATGATGACACAGAAAGCCTTCAAGGCTTTAGTCTTAATTTCATCAACCAAGTGCCAAACACTCACCAGGGTACCTCAAGCGGTAACCCAGCTTCAAGGATAATAAAATACCTCTCAAAACCTTACAAGCCCAATAACTTATCTTGCTTCTCCCAACAAATTGTTGAGTACGAGTTTCAAACCCAGATAAAGATGCCATCACGGTACTGAAAACTACCTCCAAATCTTCGTCGGGACTGCAAGAATTGAAAAATGACCCAACTCTGAATGTTGTCTCATGTTCAGGCAAACCCTTGAAGGGTCTTCGCGCATATGGTTCAATGACCTTCCTGGACGAAGCGTTCAGACCTTTGACGATCTTAGCAAAAGTTCCCTATAAAAACATAGGTATGTAAAGGACGCCACGATAATCAAACAACGTGATGATGAAAGTCTCAGAGACTTCATCGAAAGTTACAAGAAGGAAGGTTTAACTTACACCGATGAAAAGATTAGGGTTGCAGGGTTCATGAATGCAATAAATTCCAAATATCTCACAAGAGACTTCAATAAATGCCTGCCCAAAACCCTTGAAGAAACACTCGAAAGGGCTGAAGCCCACATTCGAGGAGAATAAGCTGTAGACATCAAAGAAAAAAAAAGAGAACTCTTAACTGGAGCTTCCAGTATAGCTCTTATGACAAGTGGTTCAAAGGTTCGGATTCCTGAAGGCCGGAACCCTCCAAGCCGAGAAAAACCCATAAACTTTACAGCCTTAACCAAGGCTCCAAAAGAGATCTTGGCAACCGAAGAGGTAAAACACAGCTTCCACCCTCCTCAACCTTTGCCAAAAAACAAAAGATTGGAAAAATCAAACCAGTATTGTGAACTTCACGAATAGAAAGGTCACCATACTAATGATTGCTTCCAATTCAAAAAGAAAATCAAAAAAGCCGTAAAGTCCGAACTGGCTCAAGGGGTCAAGGACAAGATGGTTGAAAAAAAAATGTAGGAAGTGAACATGGTCGACCTTGAAAACAAAGCTTCCCACAAACGCCATCATTTCAAGGCATGGGAACGTCAATATGTTTGCTTCCCACCACCTGAAGGAGAGTAGCTTTTAAACCCCCTGGTGATGAAAACCAACATAGGAACCATCAAGACACAAAAGGCTTACATTGACACCGGTGCAACCACCAAAGTCATGCTTGAGAAATGCTTTAACCCTCTCAGCGACGATGAACGTTCAAAGCTTCAACAGTCTGAATCCTCCATCGACGGTATCACAGACATACCTATCAAGTCTTAAACCAAATAACCCATAATGTTTGTTCAACGAGAGAACAAAGGGACGAACCGAACAACTCACTTTTGCGGTTATCAATATCCCTTCCAACTATGATATCATCATAGGAAGGTGATGTGTGCAAAATGCAACATATAAATTACATCAATTGTGGCATAAAACTAACCCTTTTTTAGTACTAATGTTGGAAAAAGTGTGTTTTGTCTTCCTTTTGTATTTTCAGGATTAAATGAGCTCAAATTAACAAAAGAAGCAAAAAGGCAGCTAAATCTAACATAAATACAAGAAAAGGAACAAACGTGACATGCCCGACCCCACGACAGCATCTTCCCAAGCAAAACAAGAGAACAGAAGGCTGAACACGCCCCGTGCTCAGTGAGCACGGGGGCGTGCCCAAGTGTCAGCATAAAAGACAAAGTTGTAGAAGCTTCCATCGCCCACCACGGGGTCGTGCCCAGCGGACAGGGGGCCGTGGTCAACTAATGCAGACAAAAGCAATTAATGAAGACAGAGAAGGATGTGGACACGGGGCCGTGCCCGAGCTTCTGTTCAGCCTATAAATAGGAGTGCTTGGCTCAAGCTCAAACCATCCCTTGGCACACCACCTCTCTCACACTTCACCCACCACCCACCACCACCATAACACCATCATCCATTGTCCATCATAGAGTGTGTGAGTCATCTTGGGATCCAAGATTGATCGTAAGAGTTCTTGACAATCAAGGCCATGTTTGCCTAAGTCTCTTACATCACTTGGTGAAGACAAAGTGTCTAGTGTAATACTTTTTATTTTTAATCTTTTCGCACTTTTTAATTGGTTATGTATTAATGACTTTAATAACTAGTTTATGAAAAAGAAAACATAACAACGGAACAATATTGAAAGACTTTTTTTTAAATAAATCTTTTTTTAATTCAAATCACTATTTTACACTTTTATTTTTTTAAATAGTTAGCCCAATTGGTTAGGCCGGCTTCTTCCCTTTGGGAGGTCGCCGGTTCGACTCCAACTTGTGGCATATGGTGCGGGGACGTCCCAATGATGGACCGATTCCTTCCGAGGTATGGAGCGGTCTTGAGGGCAACCCGGTTTTACCCAACTGTTACCCCAGCAACTCGTGTGGGGGCAGCATGGTTTCCGGGAGGAAGTCAGATCGCGCGCCGGCCGGGGCCCGATCGAACATCGCGTCCGGAAAAGCGGGGTTGACGGGGAATGTCTTTGACATGTCCCCGGAGACCAATCGGTCTTGTACAGAAAGTCTCCTTCCAAAAAATGTCATAAGAACGAGATTTCTTTTATTTAAATTTAAGTATAGTATAATTAGCATATATATAAAAAACGACTTTTAAGGAAAAAAAAAGCCGATGACTGTACGTATAATTGTGTGTAATTATATATATAACCAAGTGTAAATATATGTAATGTTGTGTAATTACATACATAAGAAACATTATATATTTATATATGAGTTAATATTCTCACACTTCTTTTCTTTATCTTTCTCTATAGTATATAGATAGATAGAGTGAAAAAGGTTGTGGGAATAAGATATAGGGACGTGAGAATAGTGAGAGCTTTATATATATGCATATGTTTTTTTTAACGGTAAGAATTTTTAACTTGTTGTAAGAGAGATCTCACACCCTTCTAAACAGAGGGCCCTAACCCTACTATGACCAGACTATGTTCTCTTAACCAGGTCCACGTTGGCGTCAGAGTTTGGCTAACGACGTTTCCCGAGAAACCATACGACCCACTGCTAGTGGCAGGGGCTTGCGCCGCCACAAGAGAGAATCTCTTTGGCGTAACGCACGGTGGACTAAAACTCGGGGTGGCTCAGGCTTGAACTCTTGACCTAGGGTCTGAAAGAACTAGCCTTCATTGTCTTTATCCACAAAATATGACACCAGTGAGGATTAAACTTGGGTCTCCAAGGAGTACCCAAGTCTTTCCAACCACTAGACCACACATATACGCATATGTTGCATAGGCATTTAGATAGTTATTATGTGTAATAATTGTGCGACTTTATGTTAACCCATTTCTCTTGTTAAAAGACACATGTTGCATCCTTGCTCTCTAAGCTTAACACGTTAAAAACACTTTATACGCCATCATTGTTGGAAATTTGTGAAAATAGTCTTTTTTCACAAATATAGGAAAATGATTTTTTTCTATTTTGGACGAGAAATAAATATAAGAAAATAAGCGGGTTTTATGTATTTATTTGTGGGTTTGTGTTCTATGTTGGAAGAGCTTCGCAACGAACTAAACCACGTCCAAAACGAAGCTAAGATAAATGAGATATCGATGCTCAAAGTTTGGTGTTTGAAACTTGAATGCTGAAAAAAATGGGAAAGTGGCACATTTTCCCACATAGGAGGAGAGATGAAACTTAAAGGGTTATTTAAGTGGGAACTCTCCATCCTTATTGTTTCATGGAAGCACTCACTAAGTGTACTCGCGAAGGGTGCAGAGCACCCTAACTCGTAATCGCACGCGCGCGCGACGTGGGCGAGGAGGCGCAATGTGGCGCTTTGATGGCGCACTTTGCACGCGCGCGAGTACACATGGCATGGTGGCGCACACTCGTGCATGGAGCATGGCACTGAAGTGACGTGCGCGACGCATCAAAGTGAGCCAAAACGGCGCGACTGTGTGGCGTGCTTGTAGAGACTCACAGGTGACGTGGCGCGCGCGCGCAGGTGCACATGGAGTTGAGCTAGTATGGCGCACGCGCGCATGGCGGTGAGCCAAAATGCCGCGCGCGCGCAGAAGCATCCAGCAGTTAATGCTAGTGCAGTTACACTTTCAGCATTTGAAACTGACGATTCAATGCTTTTGATTGAGAATTTAATGACGAATTAAAGTGCATTGAAGACATTTAATGCAGTTTAATTCTCCCATTTAATTCCTTTTTCAGTTTCATCCATGACCAGCTAGTATAAATAGGGTGGTACCCTGTTGAAGAAAGACACCGAATTCACCAGCTATCTTCTTTCTCTCTACTGAATTCTTCTACATCTTCAAGCATCAAGGTACACCTTTGGGTTGGAGTCAAGACCGGCAATACGACTGCTTCGGGTTGTTGTATCCTGGGAACAAACGTGTTCTCCTGGGAGACACGAAGTTTGTTTTAAGGGACCCGTGTCTAACACGATCCTCAGCCAAGAACCTGTTTTCTTTTGTAATTCAATTCTTGTTTTTCATTTTATTTCAGTTGTAACAGTATAGTTTTTCAGCTTTCTTTATTTCAGTTGTAATTCAAGTTAATAGTAAAGTTTTATTTATTTTTACACGAACAGATTCCTACAATCTTAAAACAAATTTTTTAAAACACCGTTCGTGTAGAATCACAAACATATTCTGCTGTGAATTCGAACCAGTTTTGAATTCATACAGTTGTGTTTTAAAAAAACATATTTTTTTCTCTGTTTTGATTCAAAGGAGCGACTTTGTCAAAACAAATTATGTTCTTCTACTCCTTCTTTGTCATTGGGTTCTAAGATCTTCTGTTGTAATCTTCAAAGTTGGACTTAGAAGCTACGAGGCTGATTTTGTTACTCATCGATTCTGTTAAAACAATAATAAATCAACACATTTATTATTCTAACAGATTTATTAACTTGGTTTTGTGGAATTTTTCAGAATGTCGACTGAAAATACCAAAGTCAACGTGGTTGTCAGTACCCCTGCCAACACTGTGGGAGCGTCCACAGTGGCGAATCATGCTGAACGACCCGAGAAGTTCTCGGGTCTCCACTTCAAAAGGTGGCAACAAAAGATGTTTTTCTACTTGACCACCATGAACCTTGCGAGGTTTTTGACTGAAACCGCTCCCCAACCTGCGGAAGGGGAGACCGACGCTCAGGCTCAGAGCGCGGTAGAGGCTTGGAAGCACTCGGATTTCATTTGTCGAGGCTATGTACTCAACAGTCTCTCGTATGCCTTGTATAATGTGTACTACAATATCAAGACTTCCAAAGAATTATGGGAGTCTTTGGATAAGAAGTACAAAACGGAGGATGCGGGAACAAAGAAATTTGTTGTCGCCCGTTTCTTGGACTACAAAATGGTTGATAACAAGACTGTTATGAACCAAGTCCAAGAGTTACAAATTATACTTCATGACATCCATGCTGGGGGAATGGTACTTAGCGAGACATTTCAAGTGGCAGCCATGATCGAAAAATTTCCTCCTGCTTGGTTGGATTTTAAGAATTATCTTAAGCACAAGCGAAAGGAAATGACGATTGAGGAATTTGTCGTCCGTCTTCATATAGAAGAGGACAACAGGGTGGCCCAAAAAGGCACCATTTTGCAAGCTTCGGCTAAGGCAAACATGGTGGAAGTTGGGGAGTCCTCAAAGGGCAATAAGGGCAAACGGGGTAAAAAGGACAACAAGGGGAAAGCAAAGGTTAACAACCTTGGACCGAAAAGGGGGGCTGTGAAAAATAAGCTTGCGTCTTTCCAAGGTACTTGTTACAATTGTAACGAGACGGGGCACCGTGCTAACCAATGCAAGAAACCGAAGCGTGAGCGTGCGCATATGGTTGATGAGGATGGTATGCCTCTGATTGCAATGATAACCGAGGAAGCGGCTATGATTGAAGAAGTCAACGCGATGGGTGAAAACCCAGAAGGATGGTTTGTTGAAACGGGTGCAACCCGCCATGTTTGTGGAGACAAGGCTCTTTTCTCTACATTCAAGGAAGCATCGGGTGAAGAAAAGCTTTATATGGGAAATAAAGCTACATCAAGGGGGATGTCACTGTTATCCTGAAGATGACGTCGGGCAAGGAGCTTACTTTGACCAATGTGCTTTATGTCCCAGAGATACGGAAAAATCTCGTGTCGGGATGGATGCTCAACAAGTTTGGATTTCGTCTAGTGTTTGAATCGGATAATTTTGTTCTTTCTAAACGTGGAATGTATGTTGGAAAGGGCTATGCCCTAAATGGAATGTTTAAAATGTCTGTAATGGTTGTGAAAAACAACAAGAATATGAATGAAACTTCTTCTTCAACTTACATGATTGAGTCTTCTAATGTTTGGCATGGTAGACTAGGACATGTAAATTTTAATTCTTTACGACGTTTAATTAAATTAAATTTGATACCAACATTCCATATCGAGTCCAATTACAAATGCGAGACATGTGTCGAATCCAAACTTTCGAGATCATCGTTTAAATCGGCTGAACGAATAACCGAACCCCTTGATTTAATTCATACCGGTGTGTATGATTTAAAAGCGGTTCCCACGCGTGGAGGAAATAAGTACTTCATCACGTTCATTGATGATTGTACTAAATATTGTTATGTGTATTTACTTAAAAGTAAAGACGAAGCAATAGAGAAGTTTATCTTGTACAAAAACGAAGTTGAGAATCAACTTAAAAAGAAGATAAAAGTTGTGAGAAGCGATCGAGGAGGTGAATATGTTGCACCATTTGCAGATTTATGCGAAAAAATGGCATTGTACACGAGTGTACACCTCCTTATTCTCCACAATCAAATGGTGTGGCGGGACAAAAGAACCGCACATTGAAAGAAATGATGAACGCCATGTTGATAAGCTCGGGAGTGAACCGAGAAATGTGGGGGGGACGCCATTCTCTCAGCAAACTATCTTTTGAACAAGATACCTTTGAAAAATAGGGACGAAACTCCATATGAGTTATGGAGAAAAAGGAAGCCTTCGTACAAATACTTGAAAGTGTGGGGGTGCCTAGCAAATGTCATTGTACCACCTCCTAAGGCTCTTAGGATAGGACCCAAAACGGTTGATTGCATTTTCATAGGATATGCACATCAAAGTAGTGCACAGTGTTTTCTTGTACATGAGTCCAAGAATCCCGATATACACAAACACACTATCATGGAGGCAAATCCTAACATTGTCTCATATTTTGAAAATGTGTTTCCTATATTAGGACAAACACATGCGACTTCATCAACAGCGGCTGATGAAGCAGGTCCAAGTTCATCTACATGGTTAGATAAAGCAGGTCCGAGTTCATCTACGAGGTTAGATGAAACTCATGAACGACCTGAGGTCGAGGAGGGTGAGCTTAGATGAAGTAAACGACAAAGGGTTGAAAAATCCTTTGGTCCAGACTTCATGAGCTATATGGTTGAGGGTGAGCCCAATACCTACCGCGAAGCGGTTACCTCCACAAAAGGACCTCAATGGCAAGAAGCAATTAAGAATGAAATTGATTCTATATTGCAAAATCATACTTGGGAGTTAGTAGATCTTCCACCTGGTTGTAAACCACTTGGATATCGTTGGATATTCAAAAGGAAGATGAAAGCTGACGGAAGTATTGATAAATACAAGGCAAGGTTAGTAATCAAAGGATTTAGACAAAAGGAGGGTCTAGACTATTTTGATGCTTACTCTCCTGTAACGCGAATAACCTCTATACGATTGGTTCTTGCAATTGCGGCTCTAAGAAATTTGGAAGTTCACCAAATGGATGTAAAGACCGCATTTCTAAATGGCGATTTAGAAGAAGAAATTTACATGGAACAACCCGAGGGTTTTTCCACCCCAGGAAACGAGGGCAAAGTATGTAAATTGGTCAAGTCTTTGTATGGCTTGAAGCAAGCTCCAAAACAATGGCACCAAAAGTTTGATCATGTCATGATTGACAATGGTTTCAAAATAAATGAGTGCGACAAGTGTGTTTATTTCAAAGACACACCAAGAGGTTATGTAATCTTGTGTATTTACGTAGATGATATGCTTATCATTAGGAGTGATGATAACATGATCAAATCAACAAAAGACATGTTGAAAATGAGGTTTGACATGAAAGACATGGGTCTCGCGGATGTGATTCTTGGAGTAAAAATCACTAGAACCCAAAATGGTCTTGTGTTAAGTCAATCTCACTACGTGGACAAGATCCTTGGGAAATTCAATTCGGACGATACGAGTATAGCTCGAACTCCAATTGATAATACCCAACGCCTAAGGAAGAATAGAGGCGAAAGTGTTGCTCAGTTAGAGTACTCAAGGATCATTGGTAGTCTCATGTGTCTAATGACATGTACTAGACCCGACTTAGCGTATGCAGTGAGCAGGTTGAGTAGATACACCAATAATCCATGCGCGGAACATTGGAAAGCTATCACGAGGGTGCTCAGATACATAAGATACACGAGAGATTATGGATTGCATTATACACGTGATCCAGCAGTGATCGAAGGATACACTGATGCGAACTGGATATCGGATATAAAAGATCATTGATCGACAAGTGGATATGTGTTTACACTTGCGGGAGCAGCTATAGCTTGGAAGTCTTCCAAGCAAACGGTTATAACTAGATCCACGATGGAATCCGAATTCATCGCTTTAGATAAAAGCGGGGAAGAGGCGGAGTGGCTACGTCAATCTGTGGAAGATATTCCAAGATGGCCAAAGCCGTTGACGGCAATCTGTATACATTGTGACAATCAATATGCGCTTGTTAGAGCACAAAGCGCGATGTACAATGGCAGATCAAGGCACATTCGACGTAGACACAACACGGTATGACAACTTATCTCAACGGGTGTTATCTCAGTTGACTATGTTAGGTTAAAAGAGAACATTGCGGACCCGTTAACAAAAGGCTTAAGCAAAGATTAGGTGTATAAGTCGTCAAGAGGAATGGGACTAAAGCCCATAGAAGAAAGGAGTATGAGGGAAACCTAACCTACTTGACTGGAGATCCCAAGATCTAGGTTCAATAGGCAAACTTAATCATAAACCCAAAGGGAGTCAGTGTGGGGGGTGCCCCAAAATTTCAATAAAGGGAGTTTTATACTTTCTAGTCCATTCCAATCAGTGACATGAAGTGAGGTTAAGCATGTTGAGGTTAAGGATTTTGTGCAAATCCAAATTAACCATGATGCTTTTAATGATTCAGAGGAATCACCTATGTTAGAGAGAAGTGGGGTCTCTTCGAATGGATTTGTGGGGAGGCGCAAATCCTAGAGCTCTCACAGAACTAGAAAAGTGTTCCATGACCATAAACGGACACAACCATGAGGACTTGACTCAACTAGGGAGAGTATTGTGTGAATGTATATTGTCGCCTACATAAATGGGGGATTGTTCAAAGACACCGCGTCTACAAGACCATAGGAGGCTAAGTATGCTTCACAAAAGAAGGTTCAAAGGTTACACCTACCTAACTTGCAATACTCAACTGTTGAACGTGTATCGTTGAAACTTGATAGGTCGATTTCTATTCATGTGGGGGATTGTTGGAAATTTGTGAAAATATCATTTTTTCACAAATATAGGAAAATGATTTTTTTCTATTTTGGACGAGAAATAAATATAAGAAAATGAGTGTGTTTTATGTATTTATTTGTGGGTTTGTGTTCTATGTTGGAAGAGCTTCGCAACGAACTAAACCACGTCCAAAACGGAGCTAAGATGAATGAGATATCGATACTCAAAGTGTTGTGTTTGAAACTTGAATGCTGAAAAAATGGGTAAGTGGCACCTTGTCCCACATAAGAGGAGAGATGAAACTTAAAGGGGTATTTAAGTGGGAACTCTCCATCCTTATTGTTTCATGGAAGCACTCACTAAGTGTACTCGTGAAGGGTGCGGAGCACCCTAACTCGCACTCGCACTCGCACACGCGCGCGTGGCGTGGGCGATGAGGCGCAATGTGGCGCTTTGATGACGCACTTTGCACGCGCGCGAGTACACATGGTATGGTGGTGCGCACTCGCGCATGGAGCATGGCACTGAAGTGACGTGCGCGGCGCGTCAAAGTGAGCCAAAACGGCACGACTGTGTGGCGTGCTTGTAGAGGCTCACAGGTGACGTGGCGCACGCGCACAGGTGCGCATGGAGTTGAGCTAGTATGGCGCGCGCGCGCGCAGAAGCTTCCAACAGTTAATGACAGTGCAGTTACACTTTCAGCATTTGAAACTGACGAGTCAATGCTTTTGACTGAGAATTTATTGACGAATTAAAGTGAATTGAAGACATTTAATGCAGTTTAATTCTCCCATTTAATTCCTTTTCAGTTTCATCCATGACCAGCTAGTATAAATAGGGTGGTACCCTGTTGAAGAAAGACACCGAATTCACCAGCTATCTTCTTTCTCTCTACAGAATTCTTCTACATCTTCAAGCATCACGGTACAACTTCGGGTTGGAGTCAAGACCGTCAGTACGACTGCTTCGGGCTGTTGTATCCTGGAAACAAACGTGTTCTCCTGGGAGACACGAAATTTGTTTTAAGGGACCCGTGTCTAACACGATCCTCAGCCAAGAATATGTTTTCTTTTGTAATTCAGTTCTTGTTTTTCATTTTATTTCAGTTGTAACAGTATAGTTTTTCAACTTTCTTTATTTCAGTTATAATTCAAGTTAATAGTAAAGTTTTATTTATTTTTACACGAATGGAGTCCTACAATCATAACACTAATTAATTTGTGTCTTGATGATAGAAAATAAAAGGCTTTCACATTGCATTTTCATGGTTCCTTAACCATACATTCTAAAACCTAAAGTCCACATATACATACAAACATTGTTATTCCGATCTCAAAGATTGAAATGATATCAAACATGATTACTGCTTGATCTGAACGATCCAAGGGCTTTGACTGCACCGGCTCTCAAGATAAACTGGTGGTAGAAGGCCGCGATGGCGGCACCGGTGAAGGGTCCAACCCAAAATATCCACTGCAAAAAAGAATTACTAGCTAATGAAATTACATCGAGATAGAATATAAACGGACATTGAATAATATAACTTAAACTTACTTGATCATCCCAAGCTTTCTCCTTGTTGTATACCACTGCGGCTCCCAAACTCCGAGCCGGGTTGATACCGGTTCCGGTGATGGGAATTGTGGCTAGGTGAACCATGAACACAGCAAACCCAATGGGAAGTGGTGCCAACACCTATATATGTCACACAAACTCATTAATCTAAGTTATTGCTAACTTATAATAATGGTTATATAAGTGAATAATTGTGCCAGATGCCACTATATCTTGCTTGCTTAAGGTATAAAGCGTGTAACGATTCTCACTTACAATGCTGTTTGTATTCCTACTTTGTGCAAATAATCAAATTTTATCTCACGTCTAGAAATTGGGCATTTGCGACTGAAAATAATGGTCACAAATTTAGGGACTGTGGTCCAACACATATGTCACACAAACTCATTCATCTAAGTTTGTTAACTTTTGAATGGTTAAGGGGCTGTTTGGCAATATCTGAATCAATAAGTGCTGAATGAATAAGAGGTCTGAATGGGTAAGTGCTGAACCAGTAAAGTGATGTTTGGTTCCATATCTGAATGACAGTGTAAAATGACATTTTTACCCCTCCCCACAAAACAAACCGGTTATAGATTTTTTTCTATAAAACCCAATATCATCATCATTCATCAGTATTAGTCATCACCCCCCCCCCCCCTCTTCCCCTTTCTCTGCCTACCTGCAACACCGCCACCGCCATCATCATCATCATCTCCACCACCAAACTTTAACACCGCCATCATCATCATCATCATCTCCACCGGCCAACGATCTGCAACACCGCCACCGCCATCATCATCATCATCATCATCATCTCCGCCGGAAGCTTCTTACGGTTGTGAGTTCTCCGGTGACTGTGTCGAGGAGAGAGAGAAGAGCGATGGTGGAGAGGGAACCGTGGGGAGGTGTGAAGGAAGATGGCGGCGCTGCAGAGGTCGCGGATGAGGAAGAGGACGCCGGCTGTGGAGCTCCGATTGAGGGGTAGGGCGGCGAGTGTGTGGAGGTTTGGATGGAGCACATATGTTTGATGGAGCTGCTGTGGATGTCGTGGTTTGGTCAGGGCACAAGAGGGTATGCTTGTCCAAAGTTCCATTCAGACTTCATATTTATCTGAACCATTCAGACTGAATGATTCCATTCAGAGGTGAGCGATTAGTGAACCAAACACCTTATCATCTGACCGAATCAGAGGTGGACCTCTGAATGGTTCCATTCAGCAACAACCAAACAGCCCCTAAGTGTTGAACCAGAAAGAAGTCTGAACCATTAAGTGCTAAACCAGTAACAAGTAAGAGGTCTGAATCATTAAGAGCCAGTATAATGTTTAATCGTTCAGAGACAAATGTCTGACCAATTCAGATTTGAGGTCTTAACCATTCAGACTCAGTATAATGTTTTACCATTCAGAGTCAAATGTCTGAACCATTAAGAGCCCCATTAAAAGGTAAACAAACAGCTCCTAAGTTAATAAGATTTGAAAATTGCACACTATGAGGGAGCAATCGGGTACATACAGGAACATGGGAATCTCTAGCGTTCCTTTTGGGATCAATGGCGGAGAAAACGGTGTAGACAAGAACAAAAGTGCCGATGATCTCCGCACCCAACCCAGTGCCTTTATTGTAGCCATGGGCTAGCTCGTTGGCACCGCCACCGTAGGTGTCATAATAAGTCTTGTGGAAAGCCTTCACTAAGGCCACACCACAAACGGCTCCTAAACACTGAGCCACCATGAACATGATGGCTCTAGGCAGTGACACTTTACGAGCCAGAAATAAACCAAAAGTCACGGCAGGGTTAATGTGGCCTCCTGAACATTCACATAAATATTTTATTAGTAAACAAATATATTGCGAGGACATACAAAAGAAAACTAACTATTCATTTCTTTGTTAAAAACGTCTCGTTTGCGGTATCTGCATATAATGTATATATGTGTGGGCACTCGGGGGAAAAAGTGAAAGTGCACTAATTTTGACGTTATTTTACTAATTTCGTGAAAATAACGTTAAAAAGCGAGTGACAGTTAATCATGCATCGTGTGGTGGCGTTGATAGCTGAAAGAGAAGGGGGGTACATGCACTAATCGGCTTGTCACTCTCAATTGCTGAGTGTTATGTGCCTTATGTCCGAAGTTTGATACAAAACTACCATCGAGTCGGGGGTCTCATTGGAAGCAGCTTCTCTATTCTTACGGGTATCGGTAAGGCTGTCTACATCTTATCATCCTTAGACCCTACCTTAGTTTTACTATTGGTGGGATTTAGTGAGTATAATGATGATGATTTCTTCGATTAAAAAAATGAAAATGGTATTGTTTTCTTAACCATATCTCTTGAAATAAAAATCAAATGAAAAATTGGTTAAAGTGTTCGCTTATACGTATAACATACGTGTGTCCGTTATATTACACAAACCTAAAAAATATATTAACCAATTCGTTTGATTGATGTTTTTACACATATATAAAACTACAAAATTCTAAAAATATGAATCATCAATCCAAAAATTAAACGCTTTACATTTCTTATATTGTTATGTTCTGTAACAATCATAATCATGTGTGTGAACTGTTTTACAATAGATTAGCTTTATAAAAAAATTATGACTTACTTACAATAGATTAGCTTTAAAAAAAAGGAAATTATGACTTATACATGTTACATATTTTATTTACTCTCTCATTTTTATTGTACAACTATGGAACCCTAGTTGGAGGTACTTTTGCCTATCTAAAATGGTAGCATAAGCTAAAGTGAACAATCGCGTAAAATTAAAAGTAGAGTAGATTGTTGTTAAATAAATGTTGAAAGTGAAACTCACCAGAGATGCCAGCTGTACAGTAAACGAGAACAAAGATCATGCCACCAAAGGCCCAAGCGATACCCAAAACACCGACGCCACCACAGGGGTCGTCGCCCTTGTTGATTTGACTCTTGTAACCAATAATGGTCAAGACGGTAATGTAAAGGAAGAGAAGGGTTGCAATGAACTCAGCGATCACAGCTCTATAGAATGACCACATGGTCAGCTCCTTGGCATCAATGAATGCCGCGGGTGGTGGGTCGTGGTAGTCCTTCGACGAGAATGACCCTTGCTCCACCGCGTCTTTCGTCATGTTAATTAGGGAAAGAGATTCCGCAACTTGTGATGATGGTGGTGGTGGTGAGATAATAGTGAAGGGATACAATGTAGATGCATATATATAAAGGGGGAGAGGGTTGGAGGGGTGAAGTATGAAGGTATTTATAAGTGGATATTTGGTAACTTATTAGTTGGAAAAAAAAAAAAAAAAAAATTGACTTGTAACAGAAATATAGTATTCGACCCACCCGATTTACCTTATTGTCTCACAACCTTCTCATTTTTTCGTAATTGGTCCATACTTTTGAGTAAATTAAATGTGGAGTAAAATATTAAAATGGTCTCTCAGTTTAGGTCATGTTTGACACTTTAGTTAAAAAAATAAAACCATTTGACTCTAGGTCCCTAATATTTCATTTTCTGATATCACTTTCATCCAAAAAGCAAATTGGGTCAGAATTTTCTGTTAACCTCTACCTTTTTTGTCGTGTTCCTCATTTTAATGAAGGGTAGAATTGTCTTTTTATACTTTTATATAACTAAATTAAAATGAGGAACACGACAAAAAAAGATGGAGGTTAACACAAAATTGTGACCAAATTTACCTTTTGGATGAAAATAACATCAAAATTGAAACCTCAATGACCCAAATTCAAAAGGTTTAATTTCTAGACAAAATTAACCTAAGCTCAGGGACTATTTTGGCATTTTACTCTTCATTGTGATATACAATTTTATTTTATTTTTTGAAACTTATAATAACTAGGTTTAAAAATAAATATTACTTTATCAATAAAGTAAAGTTATATTTTATTACTTTAATAAATCTACTAACAACCCCCAAATTAATGAGTTTTTTTTTTCCTAAAGTAGTTTGAAAATAAACATAGTTTTATATGAATTTTGATTTCACATATATTGAAACTTGCTTTTGTGATTTCAGATATGATTAGAATATGAATAATCATAATCGATTGCATTTGCTTTAGGGAATGAAGTCATGAACCCAGTTAACGCAATATCACATATAATTTAAAATAGGGATTTTAACACAATCTCCAAAATTGCTGGTGTGAATGATGATAGTTAAATTAACTGAATGTGAGAAAAAGTATAACAAAAGAAGTCTTATATGTTGTTTAAAAATAAAGGTAGGTAAAAAACTAAATAGTTTCTAAAAAACACCATTTTGGTAAATAGTTTTTCTATCAACACTACTTTGTGAAAAAAAACTCCAAATTAATAATGTGGTTGATGAGAGTATATATATTACGGTCACACGTCTAGGTTTAGATGTAAGCCTAGAGACGTTCTATTAGAGGGTAGAGGTACTCCACTTTCAACATAAGGTTTTTTTTTTTTTTTTTTATAAATTCACCTCCCCCCAAACGGTCATCATCACAACGGTCATAATCTTCAAAAATCAACGTGTTATAGCTAACACGCGTGTTGAAGTCCACGCATAATGAATGTTGGCGGCGGCGGTGTATCACGTCCATTAACGCGTGATGAAGGCTTTATAACGTGGCGCCCTGAATACCATTATAGAACCATAACTACAATTATACTTTATTATAACTTTGATACATAAAACCGTTTTCTAACCATACATCTTTTTCTTTCCTAATTACTATATTTGATTATTTTTCATCCATTATATAAAAGTGCTTATCGATTATTTCATTTTTCTACTTAAATTTTGTTTCTTTCCACTTTTAGCGGACACGAATATTTTATTTTGTCAAAAGTTTGAGCATCTAAAAAAGTCTAGAAAAGACTTACGTGGTATGGGAATATATTGAAAAGAATAATTTATTGTGTACAATGTTTCTAGTGCTTTCTACTTTTTGCATTACGATGAACCTAATTTATGAAAATGAGAAATTATGTCGATTATCGTACGTGTGATCTTTGGGATGGCCGACAGAGATTCTGGTTCATCTTTGTCGAACCATTTTGGCTACACGACACGTGTTATAAGACTTTAAGCGAATCGCTTGCGCTCTTTTCTGGTGCCCACATCTCCATGTCTACGATAAAATGTTGGCTCATGCGAATAGTGACTAAACTTGAGATTTCCGACCGGGGGTCGAAAACTTATATACCAAAAGTTTCTATAAAACCGGGGGTCAAAAACGTATATACCCAAAAGTTTCTATACGAAAACTACATGCTCTCCACTACCGAGCGAAAAGTTCGAGGGGTCGGCCGCCCCCACAAAGCTACGCCCTTACATGCGAAGTCAATAAAGTAACTCATAGAAAAACGTTGCCCGTTTAACATAAACTAATTTTAAGTAAAAAAAAGTCACAAACATTTTCACGTAGTATGACTAAATGTAACAAAAAAAAAGGGAATAGATTATGTAGTTATAAAACCGTATATAAGTTTATTAGAACAACTATGATACATTAAAAAATTAACAAAACGCTAAACAAAGTACTTAACAGAGGTCGGAGAACAACACTATTTAGTTTAGGAAACCTTACATAACATGGTTTACACGAAATACTAGATTTTTGCCCGCGCCGCGCGTTGCGGCGGCGACATCACGTCAAATAAACCAAAAAATACCTTGAAGTGACACCTGCGATCTCATCCTAGCTTTGCAAGCTGATTCTAAAACCACATAACCGAAAAGAAACATAAACGCGAAACAACTTCCATATCATCGGTTGCAATCAATGCGACCGGCACCATCATCAAGCACAAAAGAAACATCAACAACCGTCTAAGCCTTGTTCATCAGCATCCCTACCAACTTAACCTGATTTCAACACCAACAAACTTTATCACTAACTTCACTAACTGATCAAACAAATTCACACTTTCTAATAAACAATTAAAACATATTCATCAAACGTTCACTCATTTATATCATTTTGTGTTAGGATCAGATACAATATAAAGCAGTACATGTTTACTATGTTAGTGCTAAAATATCTTAAATATGTCTTCAATTTAGCTCGCTCTATAGTTAAGATCATGCATGAGGTGTTTGGTATTATTCTTAAACAATTAATTATTTAATTATTACAGGCTTACAGCTTCGAATCTGGGTTACCTAACAAACGCAGCAACGTTCAACATAGAGCTGACCCGTTTCAACCACATACTGTTTCCGCTTGAGATGCTTTAAAATTGTTTCTGCGGTCAATCCAGTGTTCACATTTCCATTACGTTCTTCTATTAATTAACACTCAAACTAAAAGTTGGGTATATATTACCATTTGGAATGTTTGTCATCAGAAACAGATTAAAACAGTAATTGGATCAGAATGCAGATCCACTGTTCTTCGTCTTTCCAAGCATTACATCTTTGGCTTTATTGATATATGAAGCTAAGTAATGGTTGCCTCCGGCATCCGGATGGTTTGCAACCATTACCCTTCTATTGATATATGAAGCTAAGTAATGGTTGCCTCCGGCATCCGGATGGTTTGCAACCATTACCCTTCTATGCGCTTCCCTAACCTTGCCTGCTGCTGGGCTCTCTCTGTCAAACACCACATACTGAAAATGTTCCTAATAAGTAGCCTAAGTGATCAGACTTCAAAGCTCTAATGCAGTGAAACATTTAACATATTAAAGTATGTGATTTATACGGCGTTAATCAAGGTTACCTAACACCAAGGCTTAGAGCCGCTTCCTGTCTTGTCATTGTTTGTTAGAAGCCCCTTTCATAGAATATGTGTGATCTAGGTCTAGGGGTCTACTCTTGAAAGAATGCCAGGCCTGAATTACATATTTACCAGCCATGATGAAACAAACAGAAGCATGAAATGATATATAACTACTTTTAGGTAAAAATGACAAATGATGAGTTTTAAAAAAGTATATAAAGTTAAAAATGACAAACAGAAGCATGAAATGATATATAACTACTTTTAGGCAGCTCACATCGGCATTCTCCGGCGGATTCGCCGCCGTCGGCGAGCTCAATTCCTTCGAATTCTCCTCAGTCGCCGGCTGTAACCGCTCCTCCGCCGTCGATTTCTCCGATTCACCTCCATTTTCGACCTAAAAACCGAAATCAATCCAATAACGAATCAATAAACATGAAATAGAACAAATTAAAGCGAAATATATAGCATTTTCGGACCTTTGGACGCTTCGGTGACGGATGATTCTGTTCAGAAGATGATGATCGTTGTGTTCGTTCGTCTAAGTAATTAACACAATTTCAAAAATGATCTGATAAACTAAACTGATTGAAAGACAGTTTAAAATAATGAAATTAACCTAACTTCACATAATGTATTAACCTAACTAAAAACTAACAAATCAAACAAAAAAATCCACTTATTTAAACACAATCAAGCAACAATATAGAAACAAACTGTAAAGTGATGAGTTATACCATTCCGGTTCTGAGTTAGGGTTTGTGTTTGGGCCACAGCCGGTTGACCAGACGCAACACGACTCCACGCGTTGACTTCCGGCACTCGATCAGCATTCTGCCATCATCACCCCGATCGTATTCTACCTCCTCCAATCAAACAAATAATCTAGATCAACTGCTGATTGTGAACTGAAAATAAGTAGAAAACCCTAATTAATAAAGATTGAAAGGGTGAATAGGAAGAACTGACCCGCTGTCACCGAGGATGATGACTTTGAGAAGCGTTCTTCGTCTTGAAGGCATCGAAGAACTGACCCGCTGTCACCGAGGATGATGACTTTGAGAAGCGTTCTTCGTCTTGAAGGCATCGTAATTGGATCAACAAAAAGGATGTGAAGGTGAAGGTGATGATTGAAATAATTGCAGTAAAGGTTGCTGATAGTTGGAGGAATCTTCAAGTGGATTTAGGTCGTTTGGAACCCGGTTGTCTTGATCAAATGGTGAAAGATCTAGAAATTCATAAAGTGATTTAAAAAGTGAAAGGTAATACAGACAAAAGGGTAAAATTGTAAAGAAGACATGGCACCGACCTTTAGTTTTAAGAGTATATAAATTTTAGTAAATTAACGTCTTTAAAACATGATAGTGATTTTTTAAAAAGCGATATTTGTATCTCTCCCTTTTTAAAATATGAAAGTGATTTTTTAAAAAGCGATATTTGTATTTCTCTCCCTTTAATTGCCTCTTCTCTTTGTCAATAAATACTTAATGTTTATTTATGGGTCTGTTAAATGCAATAAAAAATATATGCGTAAATAGTCCCATATGATATGTCTATATATGTCTATCATGGATGGATCTTAAAAATCTTGTCATTTTTTAAAATAGAGATTTTTACATATTTCCCCTTCCTAAGTGCCCTTATTACATATTTACCCAACCCACAAAATCAATTACATATTTCCCCCTTTCATCTAAAATTACCTAATTAACCTTGCCCTATTTCTATTTCTAATCTATACAATCAGTATCGATAGTCTTCCCCCACGATGCTGCAAACAACCAGACACACTCGATACTCTGCCCTTCTTCCCATTCCCACGACCATCACTTCCTGCATCTCCTTCCCCAAATCGACGCCCTCTATCATCTCTCCCTGGTATTCGCTGAATCCTACACGGGACGCCAAACCATACACGACGACAAACCCTACGCTGTTTTTGTTCAGGTATGTCGATTCAATTCTATTTCACGACAACATTTATCTGTTTGATTCAGGTACCAATCGACAATATGTAGTTTCTGTTTAGTTCAACTTCTCCACAAATAGTATTTGTAGATTATCATATTGTTACAGATTAGAAAGAGTTGTTAGGGGATGAATATATGAATGATATGTTGTAACAACCCTCAAGAAAACCGACACTCTCGAATATTTTCCGACACCCCATTATATTTTAAAATACCCTTATATGTCTTATATTATACCCCGTATGTGAAAACCGAGCCCGAAATATGTTATAGTATTAGAAATAAAATATAAAAATCTGAATTCTGAGTTGAGGCGGGCCGCGTAGGATCCCACCTCAATCTCACGCGGGCCGTATGAGAGTGCTGACCGGACTCCGCTGAATTCTTTAGTTCAAGCGGGCCGCGTAAGTTTAAGTTTAAGTTGACGCGGGCCGCCCGTGTTCCGAATGGTGGCAGATCCATGAGCCGACACGTGTCGACATCGTGTCGAACCTAGTTGATGACCGGACTAAGCTACTGAGTTGACTGAAGTCAACGCAGGCCGCGAAGGCCTTATGCTTACCTTACGCGGGCCGCGACAGGACGAGATTACACAACTATAAATAGCAGGCATCGGATTTCACTTTCAAATCGTTCATTCTTTCTTTCAATCTCGAATTTCTGAAGTAGTAGAGATTATAGTTGGGTATTATACCCCTAATTAGCGAGGTTCTGCTCCGTTGTAAGTATTATAACCCCGGTTTCGTAATAATTACGCTGCCCGATTGATTTAGGGTTCCGTAACAACTGTCGTGGTTCTGCCCGACGTAGTTGTTGGAATGCCGTCTCGGGGAGGGTATTATTAATATTTTCAAAGGGTTATGATACTAATCAATGTACTCTTGTATAAATTATAGATTATATCCAGGAAACCCTCACGCGAAGTCTAAGATAGCAATGTGAGTAATCCTTCTTTTTGTGTAAACCTTTTTGTGAATTGTTTTACAAAACCTTACATATCTTTCCATGCGAATAAACATATTGAGTATTTGTAAGAATACAATTATAGTGGGTATGTTGGGGTTTTGTATACAAAATTTGTTACCACCTGGTCAAGGAGTAACATTTCCACAAGTTGAGTATGACAGTACCACTGATGTTAATTGTGATGTCTTGTAAACAAATATAATTGCGGGATCGCCCTCAATATTGTTCACTGTGACTTTTTATTGAAACTTGATTAAACTGGGATTCACTCACCAGTATTTCTTACTGATAAAATGTTTTAAACACGTGTTACAGGTAACTTAGTGTGAAGCCAATAAAAGCCAGCTGGACAGCACTGAAGGCTTGGAAAAGTGGCAATAAAGTTACCTAAAATAAAATAGATGTTTTTATTAAATAAAATAGGATTTATTCCTATGAAAACGTGTGTACTATGAACTTGGGTTTCATCCCATTTGTTTAATATTATAAAATATGGTGGTTTTACTCTGATAAACATTTCCTAACTACGGTCCTGATGTAAATTCCGCTGCAAGACTAAATAAAACCGATACCACCAAAACTCTGAGATCACGTCCGCCCGTTCCCGGGGATCGGGGGTTGTGACAGAATGTGGTATCAGAGCCTAGCCACTGGCTCAAGCCAAAGAAGTGTTCTGCTGACACTTAAAGTTATATTTTGTGTTAGGAAATAAATTATGAAAATACATGCGTAATTGTAATTATTATGATGTGTTATTTGACTATTTGTTAGTTTACAGTATGAGTAAGAGAAGAATTTTGGACATCTATCATAAATTAGATAGTTCACCCAAAGAAAAGGGGAGTTCATCTCAAACAAATTCCTCAGGATACTCAGCAGATACCGAGGAAGAAATATTTGTCCGTAAAGCTCAGTATGAAAATCCACTTACCCCTAGTAAAAGAAGTTGGATTCTTAGAAAAAGTCAAGAGAATATGAAAAAGTCTCAGGAAAACCAGAAAATAGGCAGTAACCCACCTTGGGAAGATAAATTAGACGAAAAATGGGAAAATCTCTACATGTTAGCCACTACAGCAGTAAATGTTAACTTATAGTTGAATTGTCAAACCAGTATCAGCACTCATGTCACCTACGAGCTAGAAACTTTAAAAGAACTTCGTTCATTTGATAACAACCTAGTGAGAAGAAAGAGATAGAATAAACCTTACATAAAAATGCATGTTGAGCATAATACTCCTATAATCTAGTTAGACTAAAATAAGTTAAGGATGTATAACCAATAATATACTTCGAATTTCAGTTCTAGTTTGTAATAAATATATATAAATTGCAATATTTTATTTTAATCAATCTGTTCGTATAATTGTACTAGATATTCGTTTATGATAAATAAACATTCGAATGAACAACAAAAGTGAACCAAGAAAACTAGAATAAAGACCTAGAAGTACAAGAGAAATTTTAATGCTATGCCTTAAATATGAAGCTTTGAGATAAACCAATTGCTTGCATAAATAAAGTGTGATGGTTATTGATATCCTGTGAGGATAATAACTAGAACAGTGCTTGTATGATAAATAAGCAATAACACTTGGCCACTGTTATTTCTTGTTTATTGATACTACTCGGTTCTAGAATATGATTCCTCATGAGAATACTAATTTCATTGTTTCTTGATGTAAATGATGCTTTTCTTTAAGATCATGATTTGAAATAAGTTTATGAGTGGAAAATACTATGATAATGATCTCTCCGGTAAAACTGGGCATGATGTGGTAGACTCTCCAGCTTGTCCGGGTGAGATAGGGTTACCTCTCCGGCGAGACCGGGTGAGATGGGGTTACCTTTCCGGCGAGACCGGGTGAGATGGGGTTACCTTTCCGGCGAGACCGGGTGAGATGGGGTTACCTTTCCGGCAAGACCGGGTGAGATGGGGTTACCTTTCCGGCAAGACCGGGTGAAATGGGGTATATGTTATGATAATAGAATTATCTAAATAGTACTATGACCTGATGTCTAAATTATGAGTCTGTTTACATTATGGATAATGTGCATACTACAGTATATGCAATATTGTATAGACATGTATGTCTATGAGGAAATTCAAAAGATCCTAATAATTGATAATGAGGAATAAATTACGGACAGAGGTATCAATTATGAATTTAGATTTGTCAGAAATCTCTAGTAGTATATATATAAATTCTGATGATAAACATTATTTGATTATCAATCTATGCGATAAAATGAAACGGTAATAATAATAATATAATAAAATATGTGTGTACGGATGCATACTATTTTATTTCTATTGGTATTATAATTTTTATTTCAGTACTAGTGTGTAATAGACGCATAGTATATGAAAAGAGTATAGTAGCAATGATCAACGCTTTTGGCAAAAATGCGTGTCATGTGATTAACTATAGTAAGATATTAATTGTGATATTAATATGGGATAAATGTTTAAAATTCAGATGGCCAACAAAGGAAATCAAGGAAATCTAAATAACGATAACCAGAGTAACATTAACATAGTTAATGATAATCCGAGTATCAATAACAATGGAAATCAAGTGGATAATAGTGCTATTCAACACATAGTGGCACAGGGAATTATAGATGCTATGCCCTTTATTCTTCAAACTGTTAAGGATGCTGATAATAAACATAGCAGTAAGCGACCACTTGAACCAGAAAACAGCGTGAACAATGGGCCTATACTTCAAATGCCTATTCCTAAAAGAAGAAGAACTGTGCCTAACGGTTGTTCTTATAAAGAATTCTGGTCTTGTAAACCAATGGAATTCTCAGGCAATGAAGGGGCTATTGCAACCTTACGCTGGATAGAGAAGACTGAGGCAGTCTTAAGGATAAGTAAATGTGCTGAAGAAGATAAGATATTGTTTGCTTCTAATCTGTTTAAGAATGCAGCATTAGAATGGTGGAACACTATCCTCCAGACAAGAGGAAGTGATAAAACTTATAATATGGAATGGAAAGAATTTAAAGAAAAGGTAGAAAGGAAATTCTGCCCACCTAATGAAAAAGAACAGATAGCAAACAAGTTCCTCAACCTTAGGATGACTGGTGTAGATAGTAAAGGGTACACTACTACATTCTTTGAATATGCTAGGATAGTGCCAGCCCTTGCATCACCAGAACCGGTATTAATCTCCCGTTACATCTGGGGATTAATTGGAGAAATTAGACATGTAGTCAAGGCAACCAGACCCCAAACCATAGAAGAAGCCGTAGAACTAGCTAATACTTTGACTGATGAACTAGTTCGTACTAGAGAAGAAGATCAGAGGAGAAACTTAACCCAAAGGCTTACCCAAGAATTTCGTTCTGGGAATTTCAATCATAAGAACGTAGATTCTACTTTTGCACCGTATTGCGGGATCTGCAAAAAGAAGCATTCTGGAAAATGCTCCACCCACTGCAATTTCTGCAAAGCACCAGGACACAATGAAGAGAACTGCAGGAGGAAATCCAGTAATGGATTGTGTTTTAACTGTGGAGAAAAAGGTCATATTAAGCCAAACTGTCCAAAACTGGCTCCAGCTACGAACAACAAGAATACTACAAATGCTAGAGCATTTATTCTGACTGCAGATGAAGCCAAGATGATTCCAGATGTCATCACTGGTACGTTTTTAGTTAATGATGCCTTTTTCTAAAGTATTATTTGACTATGGTGCAAACCAAAGTTTTATTAATACATCGTTTTGCAAATTTCTAAAACAGTCATTAACTAAACTACCACCCGAATGCTTAGTAGAGACAGCTAATGGAGAAACCATTAGGATTTCTGAAATCTTGCAGGGAGCAAGAATAGAAATTTTAAACCAAACGTTTAGGGCAAACCTTTATCCAATGAATCTAGCCGGATTTGATATTGTTTTAGGAATGGATTGGTTAATAACCAATAAAGCTAATATTTTATGTGATCAAAAGTCAATTCAAGTAAATTCATCTAAAGGTAAAACGATCACAATTAAAGGAAATAAACCATCTAGATCCACCAAATTCATCTCTGTGATGAAAAGTGCAAGTTCTATAAGTAAAGGTTCTATAGTGTATTTATAATCACTAACACTAAAGGAAAAGAACTAAAAAGACATTCCAGTAGTATTTCAGTTTTCAGATGTCTTTCCAGAAGAATTACCATGACTATCTCCAGACAGAGAAGTTAAATTTATAGTTCACCTACTACCAGGAACATCGCCAATCGCCAAAGCACTCTACCGTTTGGCACCAGCCGAAATACAGGAATTAAAGAAACAATTCAATAAATTGCTGGAGAAAAGATTCATACAACCAAGTTTGTCGCCATGGGGAACGCCGATATTATTCGTTAAAAAGAAGGACGGATCAATGCGTATGTGCATTGATTGCTGTGAATTTAACAAAGTCACGATTAAGAATCGGTACCCATTACCGAGAATCGATGATTTGTTTACAAGGAGCTCGATTTTTCTCTAAAATTGATTTAAGGTCAGGATATCATTAATTAAAGGTACAGGAAAAGGACATTCCTAAGACCACATTTAGAACAACGTATGATCATTATGAAATTACTGTCATGCCATTTGGTTTAACCAATGCCCCAGCTGCATTTATGGACATGATGAACCGAATATGTAAGCCATATTTGGATAAATTCATAATTGTATTCATAGATGATATTCTAATTTTCTCTAAGAATAAAGAAGATCATGCAAGACATTTGCACTCACTTTTAAGTTTATTAAGAAAGAAAATAATACAATCTAGGTGATTGTAGATAGGCTAACCAAGTCAGCTCATTTTCTATAAATGAAAGAAATATCCGCATTTATTCCAGTAGATCTCGAGGACGAGCTCTAAATTAAGGTGGGGAGAATGTAACAACCCTCAAGAAAACCGACAATCTCGAATATTTTCCGACACCCCATTATATTTTAAAATACCCTTATATGTCTTATATTATACCCCGTATGTGAAAACCGAGCCCAAAATATGTTATAGTATTAGAAATAAAATATAAAAATCTGAATTCTGAGTTGAGGCGGGCCGCGTAGGATCCCACCTTAATCTCACGCGGGCCGTATGAGAGTGTTGACCGGACTCCGCTCAATTCTTTAGTTCAAGCGGGCCGCGTAAGTTTAAGTTTAAGTTGACACGGGCCGCGCGTGTTCCGAATGGTGGCAGATCCATGAGCCGACACGTGTCGACATCGTGTCGAACCTAGTTGATGACCGGACTAAGCTACTGAGTTGACTGAAGTCAACGCGGGCCGCGAAGGCCATATGCTTACCTTACGCGGGCCGCGACAGGACGAGATTACACAACTATAAATAGCAGGCATCGGATTTCACTTTCAAATCGTTCATTCTTTCTTTCAATCTCGAATTTCTGAAGTAGTAGAGATTATAGTTGGGTATTATACCCCTAATTAGCGAGGTTCTGCTCCGTTGTAAGTATTATAACCCCGGTTTCGTAATAATTACGCTGCCCGATTGATTTAGGGTTCCGTAACAACTGTCGTGGTTCTGCCCGACGTAGTTGTTGGAATGCCGTCTCGGGGAGGGTATTATTAATATTTTCAAAGGGTTATGATACTAATCAATGTACTCTTGTATAAATTATAGATTATATCCAGGAAACCCTCACGCGAAGTCTAAGATAGCAATGTGAGTAATCCTTCTTTTTGTGTAAACCTTTTTGTGAATTGTTTTACAAAACCTTACATATCTTTCCATGCGAATAAACATATTGAGTATTTGTAAGAATACAATTATAGTGGGTATGTTGGGGTTTTGTATACAAAATTTGTTACCACCTGGTCAAGGAGTAACATTTCCACAAGTTGAGTATGACAGTACCACTGATGTTAATTGTGATGTCTTGTAAACAAATATAATTGCGGGATCGCCCTCAATATTGTTCACTGTGACTTTTTATTGAAACTTGATTAAACTGGGATTCACTCACCAGTATTTCTTACTGATAAAATGTTTTAAACACGTGTTACAGGTAACTTAGTGTGAAGCCAATAAAAGCCAGCTGGACAGCACTGAAGGCTTGGAAAAGTGGCAATAAAGTTACCTAAAATAAAATAGATGTTTTTATTAAATAAAATAGGATTTATTCCTATGAAAACGTGTGTACTATGAACTTGGGTTTCATCCCATTTGTTTAATATTATAAAATATGGTGGTTTTACTCTGATAAACATTTCCTAACTACGGTCCTGATGTAAATTCCGCTGCAAGACTAAATAAAACTGATACCACCAAAACTCTGAGATCACGTCCGCCCGTTCCCGGGGATCAGGGATCGGGGGTTGTGACATATGTTGTTGCAGATAGTGTTCCTAGATTATGTTATTGTTGCAGATTACAAATTGTTGTGTACAATATGTTGTTGCAGATTACTGATCATGATGGGAGATGGAAATATGGATGATATGGAAAATCACTCGTTGACACCTTGTATATCATATTTGTGGAATAAATCACATTATTTCTTTTTATCAAATTTCAACTCGTTTTGTAGGGTGGTGGATCGGGCGTGTTATGGAACTGGGTTGAACAATGGTGCTCTTACATGTTTACTGTTTGAACTTCCAGGCCCAGATAGGAATAAATATTTCTTTTGGGATGCATATCATTTTACAGAAGCTCCAAACAAGATTGCCTCCAAAAAAAACATATCCTGAACTTCATCATTTAGATGTTTATCCCTTTGACATTTATCACTTGGTTCAGCTCTAGTCATGATTTTCGGAGTAAGAGATTTTGATATTTGACTAACTAAGTGTAATTGTAATGATAATGAGTATTATCACTTGGTTCAGCTCTATTCGTGTGTTTTTTCTTACGAGTATTATGATATTGTTTAGAGTATTATGATATTGTTTAAGAAGAGTAGAAAGTAGAATTGGGGAAATACTATATGAATAGGGGAATATATGTTATTGATGATATTAGAGTGGGGAAATATGTATATTTTCATTTAATAAGTTTATTAAGGGTAAAATAGTAATTCTCTAAGGGTATTTTTAATGAAAAGGGGAAATATGTAATATAGATAGGTTAGGAAGGGGAGATAAGTAATATATATATGTTAGAAAGGGGAAATATGTAATTGAATTTTTTATTTGGAGAAATATGTAATAAGCCCTCTTAGGAGGGGTAAATATGTAAAAACCCCTTTAAAATAAAACAACCTCCTACCTTTTCTATTTCTTCGTTGAAACACCCCACCACCTCCTCTCTTGAAACACAAGAAGATGATATTGATATTATTCTTGTTTTTTACTATTATTATTATTATTATAACAAATCAACCCAGATATGAAATCAACCCAAATATTATTTTTATTTGCCTTCCAAATCTTGCTTCCTTCTTCTTAAACAAATATGAAAGGAAAAAAATGTTGTTATAGTTGATCACTCTGATTAGAACTTACACTTACACACGTTATACCAACTAGTAATAAGAACCGCGCGCGTTGCGGCGCGGGTAATTCGCAAATATCGAACGGATTAGTCCAAGTGTTATGTGATGTGTTAACCATATGAAAGCGAACGTTCTGACGTATCCAATTGAAGTCAATGTATCCTATAGTTGCATTGCGATTGGATAAAAGCGTAACGTAAATCGAATTTATATCGTACAATCATAACGTATTATACGCGACCCGACTAACTCGAATTTATATCGTCAAGCCAAAAACTCTCGAGGGGTCAAAGTGACATTTACAAAGTTCATAAAAAGTTAAGTGGTTAAAAAGTGCATTTCCTAAACTTAAGGGCTAAGAAAGGGTAAAGATAAAATTTGATAAAGTTTTGGGTAAGAAGGAAACTATAACAAAGTTGGAGCTGAAAAGGAAACTACCACAAAATTGGGGTGTCAAAAGCAAACTATTTGTAAAATGGAGTAGTAGTTTAGGGACTAAATTTGCCATTTTATGAAACATTGAAGATACCAAAGTCAAGGGGCTAAAATTGCAACATCGTGAAAGTATGGGGGATGGGGAGGCAAAGCCGGTGGGGGGTTCCACCGACTTTGTCTTTTGACAGGTGGAAACATATAGAAAGACAGAACACGATTCGTAAAACGCAGTGCGTAAAAGACAATTACAAAAAAGTGTAAAACACAAAGGTAGACAAAAAGTGTAAAACACAATGCCTAAGACATTTCGTAAAACACAATGCATTGACATTTGCAAAAGTAGGAGTTGTAGTCTAGGGGTTACAATTGCAATTTTTTTTAAAGTTGGGCGTGTGTAAAAATGGAGTAATAGTACAAGGGGTAAAAAAGCAAATTCTAAAAAAGACCAAGTGAAAGTATATGGATGGTGGCGAAAATGTGTAAAAGATGAGGGGGTGTTGGTGGAAATGT
Organism: Helianthus tuberosus; assembly: GCA_030545235.1. Lineage (NCBI taxonomy): Eukaryota > Viridiplantae > Streptophyta > Magnoliopsida > Asterales > Asteraceae > Helianthus > Helianthus tuberosus. The sequence continues at coordinate 174,953,993 of CM060442.1, forward strand.
AAAAGAAGAGGGTTGGTGCGTAACTATGTAAGAGCTAAGGGGGTGATGGTGGAAAACCAAAGTAGAGGGTTGGTGCTGGCAAAGTTTGAAAGATGAGGTTGTGGGAAACCCACCGACTTTGTCCTTTAAGATTTTATAGAATATGATTTGTTTGGTAAATAAAAATCTTTCCCTTGTTCATCCCCTTCTCATTTTAATTCCACCGTCGTCCCTTGTTCTCCCATTGGCTACACCACACCAAAGGTTTTTTTTTCATATATAACAATCGGGGGCACTTAGGCTAGAACCATTGGTGACCAAATGGTTGGTTGGTTGCCCAAAAAGTGAAAAAAAAAATAAAAAAATCATTTTTATCTCACGACTTGGTTGTTGGGGCAACTTTGGTTGTGGATTATTTTAATATTTTCAAGATGACACATGTTGACAAATGAATGGTTAGTTTTTTAATTTTGTTTTTCATTTTTGTTGTATAACAATTAATTCTACTTAAAACATAATTTTCTTTAATAACTTATTAATATTTAATTATTAAAAAAAATCTGAAAACATAGTGTTGTTTAATTTTTTTTTGTGAACATATCGATATAAATTTTATTAAAAACTGAGTTCCTTCAAATAAATTTATTTTTTAATTAATTTTTTGTAGGTTGTGCCTTATCAAAAACTCTCCGTTTTTTTTTCAAATTCAAGTCAAGTTCTTGTCACTGAAAATCTTCAAACCTCACAATACACAGAAAATATTAATTATAATTATTTCTAACTCATTTATGGATAAATAATAAGCATAAAAATATATATTTAATAAAAAAATATTTTAAAGGTTGGGTTGTGAATGTGAGTAGAAAGTTGAGGTAGGTTGGGTTGTATAGGTGGAAGAGAGAGAAATTAGTTTTTTATTAAAAAGTTGGGTTGGAGAGGTTGTGGATGTACATAGCCTTGACCAAACTTTTAAGGAGCGGTAATGATTTTTGACTAAAACTAAGGTGTTGTTTGTTTTTTCTGTAGGAAAAGGTCTGCAGTCTGTGGACCACATCTGCAGGCATCTGCAGGAAAAGAGGTGGACCAAATGTCTGCAGTCTGCAAGGAGAAGAGGGTTTGTTTTTTTTTTATATAAAACCACTTCTAGTTTTAAAACACACACACAAACACACAGTATACTCTACTCTCTCTCTCTACTCTCTCTACAATCTGCACGGCCTCCATCATCACCACCGCCACCACTTCACCACCGCCATCATCACCACCACCGTCACCACCTCCGCTTTCACGCACTTCTCCAGTGACCAGAACTTCACCACCCCCACCACTTCACCACCGTCACCACCGCCACAGAACTCCAGCGACCAGAACTTCGATGATGATGATGATGACGATTTGGGGGGGGGGTTTGTTTCTAATCGATTTGGGGTGTTTTGTTTGCAGGTGATTTAGGGTTTCGGAGGTTTAGGTCGATGGGTGTCGGCGGAGGTGGGGGTTTCGGAGGTGGAGGTGGGGGCGGAGCAGGGGTGTCGATTTGGGGGGGTTTGTTTCCGATCGATTTGGGGGTTTTGTTTGCAGGGGTGTCGGAGGTGGTGGCGGAGCAGGGGTGTCGGAGGTGGAGGTGGTGGCGGAGCAGTGGTGTCGGAGGTGCAGGTGGTGCCAAGAAGAGGTAAACGTCTGCGAGGAGAAGACTTTGGTCCATGTCTGCTCCAAGAAGAGGTCTCGCAGACCTTTTTTAATGAAAGGTCTGCGAGAAAACAAACAAGCTGCAGACATCAAACGTCTGCGCGCGTCTGCGCCGCGCAGACATAAGTGGCCTGAAGTACTTCTGGCCAAAAAACAAACAGAACCTAACACTATTTTTTTTTTACATGGGGTGGCTGTCCCCGTTACTCAAAGTGTTGACACGCCCCTTGTAGGGACTATGAATAAGATGGAGATATTTAGGTATTTTTTTTTCTATTATTTTGGCACAAGCGTTTATTGGTAAATTGAAATTTTTTTTAACAAAAAGTCTAAAGTCAGTTAGTGCTAAGGAACAAAAACTACTAAAATCAAACAAGCAGTTGTACCAAATAGTGTTCTGAATAAACTCATCTAACGAATCAAGTTGTTGACGAACAAGACCTTTTTCTTTGAAATATGAACCGATAACAGCCCATGCATCCTCTTTAAGTTATATTTTCTTCCTCATCGTCGCATCCTTGATCGTACTCTTCTTCCAAACCCTAATTTGATGACAGAGATGAATTGAATAGATGAATTGAGGGTTGGTGAGGGTTATAAATGAAAAGGGTTGAGAGATAAAAAGACCATTGTGCCCTCATGTGCATTGCACATGACAAAAATTAACTAAGATTTCTAAACAGGTTTGGCCTAAAGGAAAAAACGTGTAAGATTTTGAAAGGTTAAGGACACCATCTGTAAACTTTTGGCCAAAAGAACAACGTCTGCAATTTGATGTAAATATAAAAGACAAAACTTATAATTTACCCTTATTGTTATTGTTGATATGGGAGCCCCCATGTTATGTTACACTCGTTTAAAACTACTTTAATTATTTTTTTTATGGTTTTTCAAGTTCCTATGTTATGTTACACTCGTCTAAAACTATTTAATTATTTTTTATGGTTTTTCAAGTTCCTAGTTTTCACAACTATTTCATGACTAGAAAAATATCTAAAAATAAACTATTGCAACATCATGTGGCTGCATTTTCAAAATAAGAAGACAAAAACAAATATTTTCCCTCCTTAATTCGAAGACATCTTTAAAAGAATATTTCAATTAAATTTGTCAATAAATCATCAATAGACTACTATCCCATCCCAGTATCCCTTTAGACTTAACTTAAACATGTTGCAGTTCGGTTGGTTGCGTCAAAATTTTTGAACCGAACCTCTAACAATGGTTTTGAAAAAAAGTCAAACAAAACTGAGTTGGTTGGTTGGGTTGGTCAAACCGGACTTTTTTGAGGGTTTGATGGTTTAGCAGATTTAGAGCAATCCCATTAGAGCCTCTATACATGGACATTCTATATAATATAGAGAGGAAAGTAGAGAAACAACAAAAAAACCACTACATTTGAATCTCTAAAATAGAGAAAATTATACAGACCAAAGGTACACCTCTATATTTAGAGGGTTGTATTCAACTAATAATGTAATAATGTAAGTGTATAGACTAGAAAAAAATATGAGTGAATTGTAAGTTTTGTCCTTTATCTTTAGGCTACTTTGCAAGTTTTGTCCTTTATGTTTAAAGTTGACGAGTTTTGTCCTTTATGTTTAAAAATCAAGCACGTTTTACCTTTTTGGGCAAAACGTGCCTGATTTTTAAGGACAAAACGTGCTTGATTTTTTAAACATAAAGGACAAAACGTGCTTGATTTTTAAACATAAAGGACAAAACGTGCTTGATTTTTAAGACACAAAGGGTAAAACATGCTTGATTTTTAACATAAAGGACAAAACTCGTCAACTTTAAACATAAAGGACAAAACTTGCAAAGTGGCCTAAAGATAAAGGACACAACTTGCAATTCACTCAAAAAATAATAATAAATAAGTGTTGTGTGTAAGATAGAGGGTTGGGTGTGGGTGGTTTTGTAAAAATTAACAAAATTTAGACAAACACATACTTTTTTATTAATATATATAGATGAAGATGGTGGCTCCAATGTAAATGCTCTTAAAATTCAAGTACCAATAGGGATTGTTGTGTGTGTATATATATCCCAATAATGAAAAAAAATGTTAAGTAATAAATGTTAAACGGTTGGTTCAAAGTTTAAAACCATAAATCGTTAATTCATTAAAACCGAGCCCTATATAAATTAAACTAGCCAATCGGCTGAGGTTTAAGCGCTACGTTGGTTTATGAACCCCCCTAATTGTAACCCTTGAGTAGAAAGGTTGTAGAAGATAATGTGTCCATATGTGTTTTTGTTGTTTAATGGTACATTAGTGGTTTTATTTATACATGCTTATTTGCAACAACATTCAAAAGTTATATACAAATAATAGGGATTGAAATGAGTCATTTATTTATAGACGATTATTTGCAACTAACACACGTAAGGGGGTGTTTGGTGTTGCGTTTTCAAAATAGATTTTGCGTTTTCAAATAAAAGGAACTGAATATGAAGATGAGTGTCATATTTCAGTTTTTTAAATGCTTTATTCGCCTATAATTTATTTATAGATTATAGAATTATGGATTTTCTATGCATTTGGTTGACATTCAAATTTGCAATGTTAGATGCATCACTAGAATGATTTGACGCGTCGTTATAACATGTGCGTCAAAACTCGCTACGATAGCAAATCAAACCTCACAAGTCAATGAAGGTTAGATACAAAACCACAACATCAAGTTTAATGTATGGTTGCCGATCTCTGAGCTCACCGACTAGTTTCTGTCTCTTCTATGTCAACTTGTGTGAATCAGTGTTGACATAGGAGGAGACCTTGTTAATTCATGACACGATACTGATTATCATAAACGTCACAATCCAAAAATCAAAGCTACAACAAAACACAATGTAGTGATCGTGGTTCAGTTCCACATATCAAAAACGTGTATTTTTTTTTTTAAATAATATTCTTCCGAAAGAAAAAAGAAACTTGCACCTCCACATCTTTTTAAAAAAATAATATTCTTCCGAAAGAAAAAAGAAACTTGCACCTCCACATCCTTAAAAGGATACTCAAACTCACAACCTAAAGATTCCGCTTCGTATCTGCTGCCAAATGTCGTAAAATGAGTCAAAGAACTATGAAATCAGGCTCCAAGCTTGATGCATAATTTCATCATTCACAAAGGGGTGCAGCGACCACATCAAACAGTAGCTCTCTAGTTCTCCTGATGATGTCTTTAAACTAAGCGAAGAAACAATCTTTTCCTGCACACGTAACCACACTGTGAAATTCCCATTATACCCCTACCCGCTACCCTCATGCAAAAAGTTTATGATCTGGTAATAAAGAACGGAGATTTATACCTGCATCAAATAATCCTGTTTGACCATGCCATATACTACCGCTACCATAATTGCATAATCAACGTCTCCAGGTTTCTTGGGGACAAACGAGACATTCCCCTCCTACAATAGTTTCAAAGTCAATGTTATGACTGTTGTTCTTCATAATTAGACACACAAAAAAACATTACACGGTTGAAATGCACACAGTGAATTAAACAACATGAAGCTACCTCACTACAAGTAGCTGCTTCAAGATCCAAATCAGTATGATAATCTTGTGAAGATTCGCTTACAGCAGCTTCAATGGCCAGCTGTATATCCTCAACGAGGAATTCAAGTTCATTGATAATATCTTTTGCTGGGTTCCATAATTATACAAAAAAACACCATCAGAAAATATATATTTTGCTGTGACACATATAAAAAAAAGTGGTTATAAGCTACACTTGTTCGGTGTAAGTGCAACAGTTTTCTTTTCGATATATAGAATCAAAATGGCAACAGCAGTGTTGCCATGTTAAAATTACGCATTTCCCCATCATCATCATTTATAAATACACCGGCATTATTGATTTCAAGTCCACAAGATTTCTTGGTAAGAAAGTTACCTTTACTTGTAATATTCAACAGTTGAACATGGCTTGTATTCACTTCTGTATGCACATCACCAAAAGCAAAAAAGATATAAAGGTCAAGCCCATAAAGTAAAATGATTGGCTTACGGAAATAATGTATTCATGAACACTTACTGAATGATATTTTTTGTTCGTGTTCGTTTGTGTTTGTGTTTGTTCGTTAATTTTAGGTACCGGACAAAACGAACACAAACAAACGTTCATGAACACAGACGAACACAAACGAAGGAAAACAAACACAAACAAGCGTTCATGAACATAAACGAACACAAACCACCCCTATCTTGTATTGAGAATGACAAAGAACACATCGGAGACTGGAATGAGAGCGGGGAAGTAGTCGTGTTGCGTCTGCTTGGAATGAGAGCGGGAACGCCAATTTTTAACTAGGATTTCCAGCAAGTAAGGAGTCACTAATACGTAATACACTATATTTAATAAATAATTTATTATTGGGAGTTTTGAAGTACTTAAATAAAGAATAAAAGTTCAAAACCCTAATAAACTATTGAACGCAAACGAAGACCTTAACGAACGTTCACGAACATAAATGAACGAACGCGGCCCCTGTTCATGTTCGTTCGCTTAACTAAACGAACGAAATTTCTTGTTCGTGTTCGTTCACTTATTAAAAAAAATACACAAACGAACTTCCCGCCGAACGGTTCACGAACTGTTCGCTGAACGTTAGGTTCGATAGTAGCAAATGAATATTAAAAGGCTTGTATATAACACGAGCATGGGACTGCAAACTATTCGGGGCAGGGGACGATTGTACGAGGCTAATATGCAAAATGTGAATATAAAGTCAAACGAATTATAATAGGCAAAACCATAAAGTTGAAACATTTAACAATCACTTACACTTGTTGAGATTTTCAGCCCTACTGGAAGTATGAACATATCCAGCATTAATGTAAGACTGAATCCGATCAGTATTATTAGCTTTAATCACCTTCTCAAAGATCGTTGATGTTTTATCAATAGAGGGTCTTCTGATGAACTCTGCATACAAATATGGAAACATAATATTACAAAAAAAAAAAAAAAAAAAATCTCATGCGACTATTTGCGAAACAACTGAAAATAACAAGGAAATTCACCGAGCGCTTGACGAAAATTAACTAGAAATCGATTCCCTGCAGCAGCAAGATCCTCAAATTTTGCAACCCTACACCATGAAAAAAACCTTGTTCGATTACATAGTTGTTATATAAGTACTGGTTAAATTATATAGAATGGGCGATGAATATAAAACTGGATACACAGAAAGCACCATACGAACCTTGCCATGAAATGAGAAAAAATCTGGACAACTTTCGCTTTTGTTTCAGAGTTTGATTGAGTTTCTGATGTTTCCATTCTGCCAAAACAACTGAATGGTAACAACCAAACAAGCCTCTATTCCATTCATAAATGTTTGCAATATATACAACATTATTTTCGTAGGGGAGGGTTCATTGGGAAGCACTAAAAAAGTGGGGAATAGTGGGGAACCTACTCAAATGAACTCCGATTGGACTAATTCCAACGGCGTTGGAACCGGCTCGTCGAGAATCTCTTAACCCTAAACCTAAATCCTAAACCCTAAAGCTAAACAATAATGCTATAACCTAAGCTAAACAGTAAAATCTGAACTATAAACCCTAAAAGTTAAACCCTAAACCCACAAGCTAAACCCTGTGTACTAATGATTAACCCTAAAACTAAACCCTCTGGTTCAGTCCGAGTGGTTGCATATAGACTTGCCAAAATATATATTTTCTGGTTTAAAAAAGAAAAACAGGACTGTAGATTTCTCAAGTTATAAGCCAACAGTTTTCGTTCAGATCAACAAAATAACAAGAAATAATGTGTTAACAGAAAACTAACAAGCCCACACGGCTGCTATAGCTCGTTTTTCATTGGGGACTTTTATCAAACACTTGGTGATCAGAATACATCTCAACGTTGCAAACCCATGATGAAAAATAAATCCCAAAAAAAAAAGTAGAGATAGAACGTACCAGAAGAAAGATTAAGCTACACCAAACAGCATTCACATACGAATAAGACGATGAATCGAAAGGCCGGTGATCATTACAATTTACAAGGACAAGGGACTGACTGACGGTGGTGTGAAGGAGGAGGTCAATCTGGTTTCTATATTTTTCTTATTTATTTTTTGTTATTTAATAATAAAAATAATAGGTAAATATCCCCTGTATTAATTATGAGGAAAAACCGAACCATAACCCAAAATAGAACCGTTAACCAAAATTAACTATAACCGATAAAACTGATTGGTTATGGTTAAGTGAATCTAATTAACCGACCATTCGGTTATGGTTACGGTTAATGTGTCTTCGTTAACTGGTTTTAACCGAACCAGACCTTCTGTTCTTATGATTTTCTAGCTTTTAAAATGTATATTGAATCTATTTGAAGTGGTTGCTAATTTGGGAAAAAAAAAAGAGTAAATTTTGTGTTCGTTTTGTCTTAGTTTGCTCGTTTTCTAGAATAATTTCTAGACAAAATACTTTTTAGTTTTTCGAGAATAATATATTCCAAATTAGTTAAAAAGGTCGGGCTTGGAACACCATAAACAAATTTTTTTAGATATAACAAAACATAAAAGAATCAGAAAATACACTGGATAATCAACCAAAACCGATCCATAACCAATGGTTGACCGACTTTGCACACTCCTAATTTGAGCAATCTCTTAGTTAAAAATATGGTTGTAAAAGTCCCGACTAGCTTCTGATTAATCACTAATCGGAGGTTCACTGATTAATTGCTAGGCGGTCAATAACGGTCCCATTCTGGCCAAATTTTGGCCAAGTCTTAGCCCAATTTCGACCAAACCTTATAAATTGTCGCAAATTACTTAGAAATGGGTCAATGAGTCAGTGGCGGATCCAGGATTTTTTTCCTATGGGTTCACTTTTTTCGGTGGTCAGATTTTCTACAACCAAATGTTAAGATATTCGGGTCGGGTTGGATCGGTCAGGGGAAATTATATGATATCATGATGCAAGTAGAAAATTATTTTTATCTCTACCAGCTATCTTATTTGATTTGTTGATGCTTTGTGTCTAAAGTAATATTGACAGCGAACAACTCAACTCTTAGTTTGTCTATAACCCCCCATGGCGCCCATGTAGTAGTCCTCTTCAACATGAACCAGGTGAAATTTACGTGTTTTGGTTAGTGGTAGATATGACCAGGTTCAAATTGTTTGTGAGCAGGTAAAATCTGCTAGGCGTTATGCAACTCTTATTGAACCCTTATATTCAGTTTGCTCATAATAATCCATATTATTGCAAAACTGTCATGGAAGAGCTTGTTTTTAGATAGTTTCCCATTTTGAAAATTGTTGACTATTATTTTCCTTTTGATAAAAGAAGTACAAAACTCTAAAAGTGTCCCTTTAATTAGTGAATCCATGTTATTCAAGAACTTGCAGCAGCTAACTGTTGCTTGCTTATAGACTACCATTTACAAATAAGAATAATACATCACTACACAGTTGAATGGTAAGCACTCAATCCAGTCAATTCTTATTAGCTTTGATAACTGGTTAATGCATTACAAGATTCAAGATTATCAACAAAAAAACAATGTATCTTTCTTTTCAATAATCATTCCATAGCCCCTAGTTTTAAAAGAACTAAAATCACAAATTCATATTCACAAATCACAGATTCAAAACAAAATCATACATGTTTAAGTATTCAACAAAACACGAGAGAAAGAAATAGAGACTTTACCTCAAAAGAGGCTGTTGATTTTGGGGTGGTTGTTCGTAGAGACTTTACCAGAGGAGGACGGTTGTCGGCTGGAGGAGGACGGCCGCTAAAGGAGGAGGAGGCAGGGTGAGGTTGGAGGCGCCGCTGTTGTTCAGATGCTCGTAGAGTGCCGTTGTTTTTTTTTTTGTTATGAGATTGTATTGTTGTAACCCTGGTTTTTCATTAAAGGAAAAAATAAAAATAAAAAGAGAAAATAAAAAACGGAACAAAAAATTAATAATTGTCTCAAAACAGGATTCGAACCCGGGCGTCGAGAGTAGAAAAACGCGGACCATCCAGTAAACAACTAAAGTTTTTTGTTTATGGGTTCCCTGTAAATTTTACTTATGGGTTCCTTTTCAGTTTGTTATATATATTTACACTAAAAATTAAAAACCGAATGGGTTTCTGGGAACCCAATCTTTCTTAATAAGTCCGCCCCTGTCAATGAGGGGTTAAAACTTGTCTACTTTAAAAAAAACTACACATAAAAGTGTGTGTGTGTGTGTATTATATAGAACTAAAAATTACATATAAAAATTCCAATCCGATTAATCCCTATTAATCCCGATTAATCGCTAGTCGGTACCCTATCAACTAACTAGCGCCTAGCGATTCTTACAACACTTGTTAAAAATCAAGCCGCACGTGAGTTGCTTGAGATTTGTTTGCTAGAAACTTGATCCAAGCCTAGATTAAAAGAGGTTGAGCTTGAGCTCGAGGTTTATTGAACCTCATTAATTGTTTTTTTTTTTTTTTTGTTTTTACCTCAAAGTCATCTGCTCAACGTAGTTGACATTTTACCTTATCTCATTCGATCTACTATGTAAAATATTTATTAATAAATACAGATGGCTCTCGTATTCAGTAACGGATTCTTACGGTTGTTAAACTGCTATACAACTTATTGACTGTTACGTGTATCGTAAACCAAACCCCAATACCAAAACCTATCATTTCGTAACCCGACAGGTGAATTACCTCCCGAATCGGAAAGAAGAGTTTTAAGAAAAGAAAAAGACTAAGAAGTACAAATGGAAGATACTCTTGGAAAACGACCTAAAAATCCTTCAAACACGCGGGGAGGGGTCGTCAAAGTTGGACGCAAGATGAGGAGGTAGCCTTTTGTAAGGCTTCCTTGCATATTTCTGAAGACTGTAGGGTCGGAAATAAACAAACAAAAGACATCTTTTGGTGTCGAGTTATCCAACATTTTGGAAAACTACTTGGTGGATCTAGCTTAAACATAGACCAACTCACTTCAAAGTGGAGGAATTTAAATAGAACAACGAGTCAGTTCAATGCATGCTACGTTTAAAAGGCAATTCGTTTATTTATATTAGTCTATTCCATTTTTTTATTAAAATTTGCGTTATTAATTATTTAATATAATTATGACTCGCCATTGGCTAAGTGACTGGGATGAGGCCGATATCATCAACACCACCCTAAAAGAGTACACAAAAACCTATAAAAGAAATCTTTCTCCCACTTGCAGGCATGGGAGAATGTGAGATCACATTCCAAATGGGTTCTCGTTCCATGATGGATCTTCAATGCCCAATGGGTAGTCATGCCCAGAAACGAACAAAAACATCCAGGTCAGGAAATAACACAACCTAAGCGGATGGGTTATCAAGCAACATGCCCGAAATCAATTTAATAATGACCCCCTACCAACTACACAACACCGACAATGCCACAACGGAGGAAAGGTGTCGAGTCATCATCAAGCAAAGGGAAGGAAAGTTTGGTGGATGCGCCTCCGAAAACAAGGCGACAAAATGGCGGAAATAGCGGACAACAGAGAACGGCGCAAAGCGATTGTAGAATCAAAAATAAAAAGAGATAAGACATATATCAAACACTTGCACAAAGAAGAGAAAAACATGGATTTGAAACTTGTCATAGAGTCACATGAAAATGTCAAAGAACCGTGGTTGTTGATTCTACTAGAACGCAAACGAAAATTTTGTGCGAAATGGAGTTGGACAGTTAACTTTTAGGTTTTTTTTAACTTTAGGGTTTTTTTATATGTAACTTTTAGGTTTTTTCAATATTTTTAATGTACTATTTTGTAATTTTAATGAAAGTGTGTTTTTTATTTGATTTTCATATTTATTTTTGTATTTTAAAAATGTTGTTTTCTAGTGTATTATACTTTAAAAAAATCAAGTAGTAGAAATGATTTAGTGATGGGTGGTAGGGGTGTGCACGGTTCGGTTCGGTTCGGTTTTTGGGTAAAATCAAAACCGAAACCGAAATGTCGGTTTTTGGGTTTTAAAAACTGTTCGGTTTCGGTTTTTTTCCGTTTCGGTTTTTCGGTTTTTACATCGATTCGATTCGGTTTTTCGGTTATTTCGGTTTTTGGAACAAAATTATGTAAGATTCAAAAAATAAAAAGTATAATTTATATTATAACAATATTTTTATATGTTTACATTTAAATTATTATAGTTAACCTATTTAATTAATATTGTTTAAATAAACCTAACCTTCTAATCTTTTTTTATGTTTCTTCAAAGTTTTTATTAAATTTTGTTATATCTTATAGGTGATAATAAATCATTTCACTTATAATGTTTTTATTATAAACACTTAACATTCAACAATAAAATTAACAGTTTCTACTAGCATTGGGTTAAACACTTAAACAATTTAAACTTAAACATAAAAATATATGGATTGTAACTTATCGGTTCGGTTCGGTTTTTTTCGGTTATTGAAAAAGTTTATCCGAAAACCGAACCGAAATTTTCGGTTATTAAAAATCCGAAAACCGAACCGTCGGTTTTTGTTTCGGTTCGGTTTTTTCGGTTATTCGGTTACGGTTCGGTTATTTCGGTTTTCTTGCTCACCCCTAATAGGTGGTGCAAATGATGGTGTGATAGAATTAGGTGGGATGAGGTGGCAGCTTGTGATTGAATGATTGTTTAGTGATAGATTGATAGGTGCCCCCTCCATCCTCATAATAGTGTAGATACCATGTTTGAACATATTGTCATTCTTTGAAAATTGTATTAATTAGAAAATCAATCTTGCCCATGTTCGTAAAGTTTTAAATAATACTAGAATTAGAAGCAACATTCTTTTGCCGGAAATCATCGTAATAATTAGATAAAGAAGTATCAAACGCCCATCCAAACTCTCATGATCAGGTTTCACGTTTAGAGAAGACAAAAAATGAAACCAAACCAAAATTTGATTTTTTCTTTCTAACCACAAATGTTTTTTTTTATGAAATTAAGAAAGAGTACAAGAGTATATCCAACGGGTCCATGAAGGGCGAACATGATCCCATGTGGAGGACGTGGTAGTTCATAGTAGTCGACGTAGAGAAGAAAGTGAGGACCACCATTTGTGGAAATAGACACATTCGTTGGGAGACTGTGAGAGGGTGCGCCCAAATGGTCTCGTCGAGCAGTGCCAAGTTGGCTTCATACGGAAAGAGCCCCATTGAGATGCCCTAAGAAGGAAGCCTAAAGAAAAATTTAACAAAGAGTGTTGATTTCATTTGCATCGTCATATTTAACACTATAAAAACATGTTGTATTTCAAACACAACAGTGCACACTATTGGGCCAGTAAATGGAAGGGACATGTGGACACCCTCTGCATGTTCATCAACATTAACACCGCCCAAGCATCACACCCAAGTAAGTTGGTAAGCCTAAGAAAAAGAGAAAGAAACCAGCACTTGAGTTGAGTGAGTGAACAAATGATAAAGACATGTCAAATGGCAAGGTAACACTGCAAACAACAAGGATACAATATGAGGACATGAAAGGGACAAGTTCAAGCATCATCACAAGTTGGTTCAAAGAAGGCTCGTTCAGGCAGTTCATAGAAGGCTGGTTCAGGCGGTTCAAAGAAGACGAGTCCAAGTGGTTCAAAGAAGGCTGGTGCAAGTGATTCAAAGAAGTCAGTTGGTTCGAAAAAGGCTGCTCCAAGTTGTTAAATGAAGGACAACATATTTGACTTTTTAAGTCAAGCTTGAAGCTACAGACTAATAGCAGCATAGCAGAAACAATTTGACTTTTTGAAGTCAAACTTGAAGCTACATAAGTCATTACGTTATTGAGTCTTGAAGTGTATAAGACTAACAACAGCGTGTACAGGTGTATAGGATTTCTAAGCCAAGTTAAGTTTTATCGGCCCGTTTGAATAGGTGTTATAAACCAAGTGTATAAGACTAACAACCACCTTTTTGTCGACCTGTTTGAATAGGTGTTATAAGCCAAGTTAAGTTTTGTCAACCCGTTCGAATAGGTGTATAAGCTAAGTTCCTCTTTGTCGACCCGTTCGAATAGGTGTTATAAATAAATAAATATGTGTGTCTCGCAATAGTTGACGAAAAAGGGCATACACAACATTACCGGGTAAAAGAATAGTGCACTAAATTCCAAACGGGTCAGACGGTTATAATTATTGAATTAAGATGAGACACGTCAAACCAGGTAAAAAATAGTACTTAAAAATCAAACGGGTCAAACATGCCAAAATGCGGCCGGTTAAAGTTAAATGTGTCAAATAATAGCAATGTAAAAAGAAACAAGTCAAACATGCCAAAATATGGTGAATCACAGTTAAACGGGTCAAAAAATAGCAATGTAAAAAGAACTGGGCCAAACGTGCAAAAATATGGTGAATTAAAGTTAAACGGTAAAAAAATAGCAATGTAAAAACAACAGGTTAAATGTCCCAAAACAGGGTGAATTGAAGCTAAAGGTGTCAAAAAATAGCAATGTAAAAGAAACGGGTCAAAGATGCCAAAATACGGTGAATTAAAGTTAAACAGGTAAAAATATTGCACCGTAAAAATAAACGGGTCAAATATGCCAAAATGTGGCGAATTAAAGTTAAACCAGTCAAAATAGAGCAATGTAAAGCAAAACGGGTCAAACGTGACAATATTAGTCGAAAGAAAGCTAAACTGGTTAAAACAGAGACGTAAAAATTTATATTATACAAGCATTTATATTATATAAGATATACCCACATATGTCTCAGAACAACTAATCAACCAACTAAACAACTAAAAATAATGGACTTTTTTGTGGTCCAGTCTATATACATCGATTTAGGTATGATTGGCACGAAACTTTTAGGAGCTTCTAGCTTTAAGTTTTTAAGAAAAAACTCCTACTCAATAAAAAGCCTTCTTTGGTTGAAGGAGCTTGAAGCTTTTAGGTTAGGAGCTTGAAGCTTTTGGTTGAACGCTCCTACTAGTAGCGTTTAGAAGGAACTACAAGCTTTTAGGAAAAAATGATTATTTTAACCTCTAAAGATAATAAACTTTTTTAATGCACAAACTTTTTAAATTTTTAGTTATGTCAATTTTGATCATTTTATACATTTTATTAAGGGTTATTGGATTTTAATAATCCTAAGTTTCACCAGTTGGCCGATAATAATCTCAACTTTAAAAATTCCCTCCAATAATTCCAACTTGTAAAAGTTTGGCCGCCATTGATCCTTTTCTAACATAGGTGCACTTAAATCAATTAAGGAGTCTCTAGGTGTAATTGAATCTATTGAGGAGACCAAATTCTTATATGTTTGAAAAGAATTAATGGCGACCAAACTTTTACAAGTTGGGATTATTGGAGAGAATTTTTAAAGTTGGGATTATTATCGGCCAACTAGTGAAACTTAGGATTATTAAAATCCATTAACCCTTTTATTAAAAGCTCCAGCTACTCTACCAAACACCAAATATATCTAAAAAACTACAGCTATTAGCTACCAACTAACAGCTTCCAACCACTAGCCATCAGCTACTTTTGCCAAACATACCCTTAATGTTTCTCTCATTCAAATGGGCTTCAAGTGTAGCAACTTTATAATCCATGAAACAAGTGTTGTAAATGATAATCAGAGATAATTGAATTTTATTGATGATTCTTGCATTCAAAACCTAGAAACAAGCCTTTATTTATAGGCATTACAAGAACGAATAAAAATGAAATATTTAAATATAGAGATGATGTTGAGGATCCATTATTTTTCTAAATTATTTTTTTTTTTGTTTTTCTAACAATCCCCCTCAAGTTGAATTATGGGATTTCCAAAATTCAACTTAGCCATTTGGGTTTTTTTTTTGGTTTCTGGTTTCTGGTTTTTGGTTTTGGGTTTTGACCTTTTGGGTTTTGGTTTTGGGTTTTGAGTTTTTTGGGTTTTGGTTTTGGGTTTTTGAGTTTTTGGAGTTTTTTTTTTTTTTTGGGTTTTGGTTTTGATTTTTTTTTTAGCGGAAACGTAATATTTTGACATGAGCACTTCGCCTTTTTTCAGTGCCACGTCCATCCACCCTGATCTTCAGCCTCAGATGTGCCTTCACTTTGAACACTAATTATTTCTTTAGAAGCATTACTGCCACCATCCTTCTCATCGCTGTTGTTACCTATGGCAATGACAACCTTCCCCTCTTGATTCGTGTTCTTAGTTTTGTGGTTGTCACTCCACCAGTCAGGGAAACCCACGATTTTAAAGCACTGCTCTTTGGTGTGTCCCCTCATATCACAATGACTACATTTCAGTTTGGATTTGTCGATTCGGGATGATGATTTTCCAGTGAAGTCTGACCGCCGCTGTCCCTTCGTGATTAACCCCTGTCCATCGATTTCAGTGATTCCGCCAGCGACAAGCCCCGCTGCCACGCCGGACTGAGAAGTTTCAAAGATGGTACCAAGGATTCCTTGATGTGCCATCTCCTTCCTTACAGCCACGTAGGCTTGCTCAGCCGAGGGAAGAGGGTCCCACCGAAGGATTTCTCTTTTGACTGGGTCAAACTTTCTGTCAAGAGCATTCAGGAATTGGAATAATTTTTTTTCAGACCTGATGTTGTTATATGTTGCTATGTCAGCAGAGCAGGTCATTGGGTTCGGATCCCTTCGATCTATTTCTCCCCAAATGCCTTGTAGCTTGATCCAGAAATCTTCTAGGGCCGAGCCATTTTGCTTGAGTTCGTTTGCTTTGACGTGTAAATCGAAGGTTTGTAGTTTATCTTTCCCACTGCTATATGTAACCACCAATGCGTCCCACAACGCCTTCGCAGTGGGAAACTCGGTGAGGTTACCGGCTAACCCTGGTTCAAAGTTTTGTATGAGCCATGAGAACATGACCAGATCATCCTGTTCCCACTGCTCGTATTGTTCATCTGACGGGTTTGGTGGGGCAGGTTTAGATTTCCCCCTATAGCAACTCGAATCATTCGAGCCCATAGAGCGTAATTTTGACTATTCAGCTTGATACTGATCTTCAGACTATCGGAT
Source organism: Helianthus tuberosus (assembly GCA_030545235.1). NCBI lineage: Eukaryota > Viridiplantae > Streptophyta > Magnoliopsida > Asterales > Asteraceae > Helianthus > Helianthus tuberosus. The sequence continues at coordinate 174,970,631 of CM060442.1, forward strand.
AAGGTTTGTTTTGGTGTTTGAGATTGGGTATTAAGGTTGGTTCGAAGAAGATTCGCAAGTTGAATTGCGAGATCGTCATTGTTGGTACGGTTGTTTGGGCTATCGTCTCCGGACATGGCAGCTGTGTAACCACTGGACACTTGAACTGGCGTTCAAGATTTAAAGTCGGTTCGTGGGGATATAGGTTCGTGGAGGTTTAAGGGTTTAAAGGTTCGTAGGGAAAGAAGACTGAACCTGGCTTGAATTTGACTTGATTGACAAAGACTGAATATTCGTCGGTTGAGGACTGGTAACCTGCTTAATAATTATTTTGACTTTTTGACGTGCCTACTAGCTTGCTTCCAATTCTCTTCTTCGTGACTATCACCCTTGACTTTTTGACGTGCCTACTAGCCTGCTTAACAAAACAATAATAATATGCCTTCTGCCGTTTGTTGTTATTTCGAAACAATGATTAACAACCAATTCCTTTTCTGATGCAATGATAATAATGGAACCCTGCTGCCGTCACTTTTAACCTTGCTGTCGCCAATCCTTTGTGCTCCCCACTTTAAAGGTTTTCGAAAATAATAATAGGGATGCCTTTGTTGCTTTTCGATGTATAAAGCAACAATGTTTGACGAAGAGTAATGTTTGACGAAGAATAAAAAAGATTGGACGAAGAATCACAGGCGTCAGGTTTGATGTTTGTTTTTTGTTTTGGTTGTGATTGACTGTAGAAGATGAGCAAGATGTTTCACGGATCAGAAACTCTGCTCTGATACCATGTTGTAAATGATAATCAGAGATAATTGAATTTTATTGATGATTCTTGCATTCAAAACCTATAAACAAGCCTTTATTTATAGGCATTACAAGAACGAATAAAAAAGAAATATTTAAATATAGAGATGATGTTGAGGATCCATTATTTTTCTAAATTATTTTTTTTCTTTTTCTAACAACAAGGGCATCATTCAAGAAAATGTAGCAAAAAATCCATAATCGAACTTCAGCTGCTGCTGCAACAACAACAAAAAAAATACAATGAAACACGTCAATGGATTACAAAGTATAGTACAAGAGTCACTAGTAACATTTACAAGAAAGGGTAAAAGTAACTGTAACTAAAAGTGTAAAATGACATAAAAGGGCATACACAACATTACCCCTTTTTTAAAGCGACTTTGAGTAGCTTGTTTTTTCCAAAATAAAAGGCCAAAGCTCTATCATTCAAACATACCCTTTAAATTTGCAGAATTGCAGTCCATAAAAAATGCAAAGTTTTGGTATATACATTTTCGACCCCCACCAGGTCGGAAAGCTCAAGCTTCGCCAAGGAGTAATACAACCTCAAATGACAAGGGGTACAATGGTGAGGCTTGTAGGAGCATATGTAATGGTATTATCAATAAGCTTTCTTGCCTTGATCGCGTGCCATCGATGTAAGTTCTCGTTATCTAACCATTTTTTTTTATCATTTCTTACTTTCTAATAAACAATAAACAATTTTATAACTCCTCCCACAAATTATTCTCCCTATTAATTAGGCAAAAGCATTTTATCATATACATTTCGAAATTTATCCTACACATATCAATATTTATCCTATACATATCGAAATTTATCCTACACATATTGAAAATTATGATAATATTTATTAGAAAGTAAGAAATGATAAAAAAAAATGGTTAGATAACAAGAACTTACATCGATGACACGCGAGCAATGCAAGAAAGCTTACTGATAATACCTTTACATGTGCTCCTACGAGCCTCACCGTTGTACCACTTGTCATTTGAGGTTGTATTACTCCTTTTAAATATAAAGAAAGATGAAGAAACTTGTGTTATTGTAAGTTAGATCCAACTCTATTTATATGCATATTTTGATAGCATGAATTATGTATGTATAAAAAAACAAAGGCGTGTACGTTTATACCCACATGCATGTGGTGCTTATCTAGAATATATATAAAAAACAACTCTATTTCAACAAAAGGTTTAGATTTAGGGATATTGGATTTAAATAAGTTCAACTTTCACCATTTGTCCGATAACATTCTCAACTTACGAATTGTATCATGTCACTCTCAGCTTTCAACTTATTTTCCGCTGACACTTCAAAGCTAACTGAACCCTAATCCAATTAGCTGAAATCAAGTACAACATCACTAAATAAGTGCCACATCAGATGCCGCGTCACCAAAAAGTGCCACATCAGATGCCACATTAGCAAAAAAACTAACTGAGTTAGGGTTCAATTATTTGTGAGTGCTAGAGGAAAATGAGTTGAAAGTTAGGAGTGACGTGGTATAATTTGTAAGTTAGAAGTGTTATCGGTCAAATAGTGAAAGTTGAGGTTATTTAAATCCAATATTCTTTGGATTTAAACCAAACATTTGACTAGCCTATACTTTTTTATTAGTTAATGCAATTTTAATTTTCCTTTATTTATATATTATGCCTTATATGTTTTAAAATTATCAATCCTTGTATTACATGAGTAACTAACCTAATAGCTATATAGATATAGATAACTTTCAAACAAAGACAAGATTTACATAATTACAAAATACAACCACAAACCCTAATTAATCAACACGATGAGATGATCACACGGGACCTAACGGAACTTTTAACATTAACTTCAAAATATTGTAAGATAGGATTAGGACAACCAAGGAAACCCCACTAGTGTATGAAAATTACAATTTTATCCATCATCATGTGAGAAGCATTTAACAGAGATATGGGTGGCTACTGATCAGTGGACTAAAATCACAACAAATATAAACCGGTGTGTTTTTATATATTTTTCAAATTTGTAAAATACTACAATCAGGTATAAACCACAGTGACCAAAATTGCAATTAACTCTATTTATTATTTATTAACAAGTTGTATAAACAATCACTAGAATGGTATACGTATTATATTAGGAAACATATGAAAAATTTATACAAACATTTTCATTTTGTCCAAGTAAATATAAAACATATGTTTCATAAACAAGAGATAAGTGTTTTCCTGGGTTTAATAAAGAAAAAATAAAGTAAAAAATTTTGGAAGATTGAAATAAAAAGAAATAGCCAACATGGATATTGGATACAGTTCTACTACGACTTGTATAATTAGGCCGGAGGGCGTGGGGGTGTCACCCTCGCCAAGTCATCAACTATAGCGTCTCATGGCGCTATACTTCCACAACCGGAAATTCAAGAGGGGGAGCCATTGATGGGGCTCTATCATGATAATGAGGGAGAAGGGCTTTATCAGGTGGGACCCACTTGATTTAAACCAATGAATTTTTTTTAATAGTGGGCTCCTTCCACACCATGCATATTAAAGAGGGCGTGATAAAGCCCCATTGCTGAGGTGGAATCTAGGTGACGCTGACGTGGCCTGATAAAACCCCTAGGGGAGTCCAACTACACCCTCTAGCCTTATAAGTAGAGAAACTCGAAAATAGTATAATGCATATGTCAAAGTGTTTAGTAAATATGAGTTGAGATCCTGTACAAACAGTGCTAACTGTAAGAACCGTAAGAACAGATCTGAACCATTGATAGTTTAAATCAAGGGTTTGGGTTGATTATAAATAAAACCCTTAGACTGCGGGGTATGGGGCGGGAGTTTGGGCGTGGGTAGGGGGAAAACGCCCAAGCCACCACCCCGGGTGGGCATGGGTTTCGGCGTGGCCCTTGGGGCATGGGTTTCAAGCTGGGCGTGGGGCGGTCTGGCCAAGCTGACATGGCGGGTTGTGAATGGCCAAACCAAACTAGCCGTTGGGCTAGCCGTTGGTCTATTTTAAAAAAAAAAAAATCCTTTATAAATACTTTACAATATTTATCATTTTTCTCACACAAAATCAAACACATAAAACACAATCTCGCCATGAGTTCTTCAAGTTATACTGAATCGTCATCATCATCTGACGATGGGGCGGAAATATTTCTACAAACGATCGTGACGGTGGTGAAAGCTATCGTTGAAAACGAAGAGGAGGAGGAAGAGAGTCAACAACCTAAACGCAGAAGAAGGTACATCGCTCGTGAACGGGTCACCGCTAACGATTTGTTGGTAAGCGATTACTTCTCAGCTGAACCTAAGTATGATGTAAAAATGTTTAGGCGTCGTTTTCGTATGAGTAGAAACTTATTTTTAAGGATATCTAGAGATCTTGAGGAGAAGTATGTTTATTTTCAACAAAAACCCGATGTAACCGGGCAATTATGATTTACTACGTGGCAAAAGGTCACGGCCGCACTTAGGCAGTTAGCGTACGGCAATAGTTCGGACATTATGGATGACTATTTAAAAATGTCTGCTCACAACTTTTGTTCGTGTATTCTAGAACTCTATAGGAAAAGATATTTGAGAAAGCCCTCGTTCAGTGACATGCAACAATTATTGGAACATCACGCAGATTATCATGGGCTACCCGGGATGCTAGGTAGTTTAGATTGTATGAAATGGGCTTGGGAACTTTGTCCTACCCAATGGCAAGGCGCTCACACGAGTGGATTTCACGGGAGTCCAGCCATCATGCTTGAAGCGGTTGCGTCCCAAGATCTTTGGATATGGCATGCGTTCTTCGGTATGCCAGGTTCACATAATGATATTACCATCATAAACCACTCGCCCCTTTTCAATGATCAAGTAAATGGTATAGGACCCAAAGGAACTTTCTTTGTAAACGGGGTTGAGTACCTGTATGGGTACTACCTAGTTGATGGGATTTACCCAGAGTGGGGGGTTTTTGTAAAATCATTCGCAAAACACGGTACGACAGATCCAAAGAGATTAAAGTTTAACAGGGTACAGATGGCTGCACGTAAAGACGTCGAGCGAGCATTCGGTGTTTTGAAGAAAAGGTGGCGAATATTACAAATGCCTTGTCGACTATTGGACAAGGATCAGATTGGAAACGTGATGTACACATGTATCATTCTTCACAACATGATTTTGGAGGATGAAGGTAGAGCGGTCGTTACCCACTATGATGACGATGATTCCCAACCAGGTAACGTAACAGACCAAGATAAAGCGGGTAATGAATTTTGGATCAAGTCAAGGGATATACATCACAACCTTCGATCTGATTTGGTGGAACATGTTTCAACGATTCCTGGGTTCGAAACCGACGAAGACGACGAAGAATGATTGTTTTTTATTTTAATAATTATTATGTTTGTTTATGTATTTAAAAAAATATGTTTTTTTATGTAGTTAATTAATTTAAATATATATTAAAAAAAATGGTGATGTGGCTAGGCCACGCCGGCCCAGCCACGCCCAACCCAAGCCCCACCATACCCCATTAAAACTTGGGTTTGGGTTATGAGAATTCAACATCCAGGTGTCAGCAACCCACGCCCAACCCAAGCCCCACCATACCCCGCAGTCTTATAATTAAAAATTAGTACTAATAAGTTAGGGGTAATTTCGTAAAATTGTTAGTCATTTGACATTTTCAATTAAATACAAATTCCACCAAGGTGTTTTAAACTAAAATAACTTTTATATACTTCATTATTTTTTAAAAAAAATATACCATAAAATCAAGTATTTTTTTTATCTTTAATAAGAGTACCATATTGCTATACCTTTTTTATATTTATAAAAGTGACTTTTAAAAAAGTTACCAAAAGTTGTTTTATAATTGTACTGATAATGTGTTAATTACATATAATACAAACAAACACCAAAAGTAGAGATAATCAGCACATCTAATGTGCTGATAATGGAGAACGATTGAGGATGTTGTGCTAATGTCGTTTATGTTGATAATGGAGAACGATTGGGGACGATGTGCTGATAATGGAGAATGATTAAGGATGTTATGCTAATTATATAGTGTTGTGTTGATTATATTTTTTGTGGTAGTTCCTATAGGTTGGTTCGATCATGGAGAGTTACTAGATCATGGATATGTTAAAAAATTCAAACTTTGATTTGAATTAAACTTGCATGGATTTAGGGATGTTTTAATAATTATTTTTAATTAGTTATAAATAAATATGGTCAAAAGGTCTAAATTACTCCTAAACTATTTTTTTATTGAAGTACACTTGTCAATTATGTGTTGGTTCTTACGGTTCTTACAAACGTAAGTGTTTGTATTTGATCCCATTCCGATTAAATATAACGGAAAGAGTATGGTAAGCGATTACATAAATTTTACAAAGTATTTATCTCACTATAACTATATGCCAATTTGTATATTAATTTCACTATAAGTACTTAGATCGGCACGATAACTTCTAGCCCGGCGACGGTTGTAGATCGACAATAGATCGGCAATGGCAACCCCTAAGCCGGTCTGGTAATGATGGTGTTGAGTGGTTATGGACTAAGCAGGGCATCAGAGAGGGTTTTCGGTCGAGTTGAACTTCCGGCGACCAAACATAGGGTTCCGGCAAAGTTCCAATGAACCTCCACCAACCGGCGAACGTACACTTCTCCGCGAACGGAATGCATCTGCATAGTCATATCTTATATTTTTTTTATCGATTTGCCTCATTAAGCTTCTTCAAGTTCCGTTTTGCATTTCTCAGTTTCATTTTTAATTTCAGTGATGTTATTTGTGAGTTTGTGCCTAATTTTGAATATGGGTTTATTGCCTATTATAGTCTAGATTACTATCTTGATGGATTCAATGTAAGCATGCAACTATCTTATGTTCTTTACATTACGATGAATCAAGTAACAAGCTTTGAATTTAGTGTGTTTGCATTATGATCCACTAATGTTTTAATATATTGTTGGAATTGTATTTTGCACTCTAGGCAGTGTTTCATACATTTACATAGTGTCATTCTGCAGATTAGCTACTGAATGATTGGCTCATTTGCGTATATTTAGGGTGATTTGGGCTACTGAGCGCTTTCTGTGGTCGCGGGCGGTGGGGTGACCTTTGGCCATTAGGTTACCCAGGTAGCCGGGAATTTATTCGTTGGCCGTTCAAAAAAAACATGAAATGCTTTTATGTATTTATAAATTGCTAGAAGTATGTTCGTTCTTAAAGTTAATGTTGTTGATGCTTGAATTGCTTTTTAATAAAATCTGCATGTATCTACACTTTGATTTCCACATTAAACCATCACTATACCCTTTGTAATTCTAGTTGTCTTTTTCACAACTACAATTACATCACTATGCCCTTTGTAATTCTAGTTGTCTTTTTCACAACTACAATTACATGCAGATATATATGAAGAGAGATATATATGAAGGGGTATGTCTCGATGGTTTATAGTGATTACTTGAAGAACATGGTCGAGTAACACTCTGCCGTTACAGTCTGCTGTGCTTCATCGGAGCAACAAATCGTAGGACCCGCCGCAACGCGACGGGTGCTACTTCTAGTTACTTTATAATTTACAAATTTGGTGTACCGTGATGCCCAGTACACATCTACCCATAGATGTCAAAGGCACAAAGGGTGAGCCTTAGGCCTCAATTCAAGGCGCTTAAAAAGAGAGGACTTTTTTAGGCGAGTTGTTTAGTATAATGTACAATTTTTAGGGATTTTAGACATGTTTTAGGCTTCTTTAAGGTTAGTTTAAGTTGTTTTAGGTTGTTTCCAGACTTGTTTAGGGTCCTTATAATTGTTTCAAAAATGTTTAAACCTGTTCAAACGATTTTGGACCGGAGTTTCGCTAGAATTTGGCCTGAAATGCACCTGGGGGCTGAAAGCTGGGTTTTTGAAGCGAAGCGAGAAGGCTGGGATGGGCCTGAAAAGTGGGCCTAGACGCACACCTGGGTGAGCCTTGAGCCCTTGACAACAGAGCATCTACCAAAGCCCATGTTTGAAAAATCCGGGTCAGTATGCAATGAAGTCGCTGTAATTGTGGAGTAAAAAAAAACACCCAAGAATTTCAAATTTTACATATTGAGAAACTAGGGCGACTAAGAAAACCTAATTACCTGCTATCCTTATGTAACTTCATTGTTGAATTTAATATCATACTCAAATTAATGAGAATAAAATGTTCGTTTTATGGTGTGATTTTTTTTTCCCAAAAATATTAACGCATGAAAAAATCTTGATCTTTTAGAAATCGTAAGAGTTAAAGGATTATAAAAAATGTTTTAAAAGTAGTACTAGTTAAAATCTTAAAATTTTGTTAAATTACATTTTTGTCCTTCTTATATGTATTATTACATGGTATAGATAAGTGAGTCGAAATACTAAAATCGATTAATAAATTAATGGTTCGATTATGATTATTTTGAAAATTTTGTTAAATTACATTTTTGAATTTTTTTTACAAATGTGTTTATAATACACGCATCTACGTTTGTGAAAAAAAAAATTTGTTCCACCTCGCCCCGTACGGTGTAGTTCTCACGGTTCTTAAAACTCGAGGTGGTTCTCATTAGTCGGATATATATATCTGACTAATCAAGCCGAAACAACATTAAAACCAAGTTTTTTTTTCTTTTAAGAATTAATATGTTATATATTGGAAAAACATTGTTACAATTTTTATTAAAACTGTTAGTTACCATTTCCTCTTTTATTGTAAACTCCCAAACTTTAAAAGTAATATACACATATAAGACCTTTGACATTTAAGAAAAAAATGTTCAAACTAAACGTAGGGTTGTTTAGAATTTGATTCGGATTTGAAAATTTTGAAATTCGACTTAACTCAATTCGATTATCAAGAACTCGTTTTGATTATCAAGAATTTGAAGTCGATTTAATTCAAATCCAATAAATCGAATACGAATTTATAATTTTAAATCTGATTTGATTCGAAATTCTTGAATTCGAATAATATATAATTATTTATTATATTTATATATAATACACGCATATAACTTTAATTGGGCTATAGTATAAATCAATCTATAAGTTTAAATTTATCTTCAATATATTAGTGCTAGCCTAATTTATTTGCATCAGTCACCACCATAACTTAACCTACTAAGACAACGGCACCACCATCACCCGTCGGCCATAGCGCCGCTGCCCAGCCACCATTCCCCGCCTCCCATCACCGCACCAGCCATCATTCCGCATCCCTCATCAGCGCACCAGCCACCAACCCCATCGTCGCACCAGCCACTATCACTTATCGCCACACCAATTTTGAACTTTTTAATGTGATATTGTGATTTGTGGCTACTTCAAAATCTATATTTGGTGTTAAAGTTATGATTTTCGTAGTTTTTATGTATTTTTAATGAATTTGAATTAAAACGAATTTATCTGAATTCAATTCTTATTTGAATTTTTAATCGAATACGAATCGTAGTTTTTATTCAAATACGAATTCAAGCAAAAATAAAAAAAAATATTTGAAAAATTCGATTCGAGTAATTCGAAAATTCGTTATTCGATTCGATAAACACCATTAACTAAAAGATTACATGAGGTTATGTGTTTTCTTAATTAAGTTTGGTCTAAATAAAGTTATACTATGTAGGGATCCGGTTCCATACCCAAAAACTTATTGGCCCAATCCATGCCAACTGAACCAGTTAGGGATCCGGTTCCATATCCAACCCGTTGGATTAAAAAAATCAAAAGAACCATTGATTTTAGCTCGTGGGCAACGACCCCTCGTTTGTACCAAAAACGAGTTGTACCGGTCAAAAGAACCTTTGGATACCACAAGATTAAAAAATCATTAGAAAAAAAAAATCCAAAAAGAATGTTTATTTTCTAAAAAATGTTTTTTTATTTATACTATTTATTATGTCCACAAACCATAACAAAAAACAACTTTACATGGAAGACACATTGTTTATACTTTCATTTGATCTTGTAGTATAACTTAAGTGTTGTTTATAGAATCAACAGGGACGGACTTGGCGGTATCCATGTGATTCAACCGACATGTACCAAGAAGGGACTCAGGTAGTTCGTCTTGCGTGTTAGCCTGAAAAAGTTGCAAGTGAATGAAGGGTTTGCACGCGTCAATAGTATAAGTATTCGCATCGTATAGTACAAGAACATGAAGCTTACTTGTATCAAGAAGGCCATCTCTACAATCAAATTGTTCAAGTAACCAAGAACAAGATTGACCACACCTCGTGCCACAGTGGATGAACCCACATCAATGTCAAGCTCCAAGTAGTTTTCTCCACGAGAGTAATTGACTTCAAGTGCTTGACCAACCAAACACGCTTTCTTTCCGACACTTTGCTTTACCAACCATGATCCCTGGAAGACATAACCACCAGACACTTATGTATTCACGTTATTTAAAAAGACTGAGGTGTTGTTTGGCAACTTCTGAATGGGTAAGTGCTGAACTAGTAAGAGGTCTGAATCATTAAGAGCCAGTATAATGCTTAACCATTCAGAAAACAAATGTCTGAATCATTCAGACATCTGCTCGCGAAACAAACAGTGTGAACCATTAAGTTACCTTAGATATGTATGGTATGAGCTTAAATCTTGAGTTTCTAAAAGCATCATCACCGTTGACAAACCGTTCTAGTGAAGGAGATTCTTTCAAAGGAGTTCTCGTCATGTAATAAAGAACAAGATTAGATGCAGTGGAACCCGGAACCTAACCCAACCACCATTATTAGTTTAGTTTAGTTTAGTTAGAAATCTCCAATAGTTTAGTCAACATCAATAAAAACACAAACTCAAACCTGTATGTTGATCACAACAAAGAACTCAGGTCCGCCTTGTGCTGCATATTTCTGCAAAAAAAACAGCCTAATATTAATATTTCTTTATCTTTGGGGTTAATGGAGCAGTTTTTTTTAATGGTTTTTAAAGTTTTATATTAACCCCTTACATTATAAATAATATACGCTTTTAACCTAATTGTTTTATTTTTTCTTATAATTTTTGTTAGTTACTTTCTTAAAAAAATACGTATTATAGTTTTCTTTTAAAAACGGACGGACCCGGTACCCACCGAATAAAATTGTTAATCTTTTCAAAAAAAACCAAATACGTTGTCGACCACCAGGGCCGGTTTTGGGCCTGTGCAAATCGGGTGATGGTACGAGGCCCAAAGTTTCAGAGGACCGATGTTTTTTTTTAATTTATAAACACAAAAAAGCCCAAGTTTTAAACCTTTTTACCCAAATCAGATTTGAAACTCGATAGCCCAAAAGAAAACCGTATAACTTCCCGAATCAGATTTGGGCCGAAAGCCAAAGCCCAAAAACCTTATAATTGCCCAAATTAGATTTGTTTAATTTATAACGATTAACTAATCATCGTCGTATTGTGGTTTTTGGATATATAATTGATAACTTTATACTATACGGAGGGGGGCATTTTCTCATCTCGCATGAGGCTCAAAAGTTTTTTTTTTTCATTCTCGGGGATGGCCCTGCCAACCACAACTGCGAGTGTCGGTGATGGTGGTTATTGCAGGTTGGTAATTTCTGGCATGTCGGGTCGCAACATCAAGTCATAGGTACCGCGTAACCAATTTTTCTTCTACTTATTACATTTTATTCATTTTTAGTTGTTTTATACATTTATATATTGCAGCTTAGCTTCATTCATACTGGGTTTGTTTTTTCGTTTAGTTCGTAAGTGGATTCCGCGATTATACCTGAACAATGCCGCCTGGACGGCTTGCAAGATCATCTTCACGCGTATCAGATTGTAACCAGTCAGCACCAACCATTTCCATCATGGTTCCTTTCGCCTTATTCTGTAACATTTACACTGTCGTAAATTCATAATCACACGCGACATACATATTATTCGTTTAAAAACAGAAAAATAAGGTAACCTTTTGATTATCTTCGAGATAATTTGTTCCTCGAATAAGGAATAAAGAAGGATCAGAAGCTGCCCAAGTGCAAGGCATGTTACATGTCGAATCTTTTGGCAAAGTTGACCCATAACAAAGTTGATCCTTCTTTTGAGATGTAAGATCATGCAACTTTTTCACAAAGTTAGCAGCTGTTGATAATGCAGGCTGCAGACAAAAAAAAAACAATTTAAATTCTTAAAAGCTAAAGAAATATACGGTTTATTGAATATTATATGAACTTAAGAAGGAATACCACAGGAGTTTGTTGTTGTTGATGTTGTTGTTGTTCGTCTTGTGAGTTTGTATCTCGTTTCTCTTCGGAAGGTTCTGGGAAGTCGTAGAATTCATCAGAGTTGTCGTTTAATCCAATTAGACTGGATGAAGTAGAAACGGGTGCATCATTCGCGTCTTCCATTTTATCTTCTTCCGCTTGCGTGAAATCGCCTTCTTGTTTGATTTGCTCTTCACTTGTTTGAATGGATTCAACTTCTCCGGTTAAAAATTCGGAAGGAAATTGGTCTCCCCCTTTTGCTTTAAATAGTTCTTTTAGTGCTGAATAACACAAAAAGAACATGTAATTTTTTTTACATTTTTAGTTGAATGTTGATGATTTTACAATATTTTTACTACCTGAAACTCGGCCCAGCATACGAATAGTCATTGATCGAGCGGGTGTTTTTGGTAAATATGTTCTCCATAACTTCCAATCAATCGAAAGCATGTGTTTCACCACGCATTCTTTTCCTTCGTTCAAAGGACTCATCACAAAACCGCCACCTGAAAAATAATAATAATTGTAAAACACATTATGATGACGAATAAAAACTTATGTTAATTAAAATCATGCATTACTTAGAAGACAAGCTCGAACATATCCCTGTTGCGGCGGACACTTGCTATGGATCACAGAATGGCATAGTATTACTGAAGGAAAAAAAAAACAGTTTAGATTAAATTGAGAAAATGGCGAAATTTAGATCAAGATTTACCATAAGTCCCATCATCTTCCCTTCTCCAGTATCGTCTCAAAACTAAATCTCTTCGACTCATTCCCCTAATAACAATGAGTCAGCAAGGTATCTACGTACATATGTATGGATGCATGATGCATATAATTCAGTGGCGGATCTAGAAAAAAGTTTAGGGATAGCGTAAAAAGAATTTTGGACTTAGGGTATCCTATTATTTTCTAAGAGGTATCTAAATACATAAAGCGGTTTTTTTACAATAATATTACACTTCGCCAACAAAGTTGAGGGGTAGTGCATGACTGCATGCTACCCCTGCGTTTAAGCTAGATCCGCCCTTGCATGTATATAGGGACGTTCAATACAGAACCACTTTTATATCAAAAGGAACATGTGTTTATGTTCAATATCTCTTCTGGAAATACAATATGTACCATGGTAGCCAGTCGCGGCATAGCTGAATGTGTATGATGTCGGTATGACCATCAAGGTGCTCAACGACGCTGCCATTATGAAAACAGAAATCCCATCTGCATTTCGACTATTTGTTAAATGACTAAAATACCGTTCAATAATAACAAATGATAAAGATTCTTGTGTATCTTACTCGGATCTAGAGAGGCCAAGTGACATGAAAGTTCTGAAAACAGCCTCACAAGTCCCCTCAATTACACCGACTGCCATTATAGCCGGATAATCACTCGAAGTCTGTTAACGGCAACTTAAAAAGTTCAAAAAAACTATGTTTTAGCAAGCAATAAAAGTGTTAAATGTACCAGTACCCGTTCACTTGAACTACAATCTTTCGCTTCTTTGAATAGCCTCAACCCTGCAAGAAAAATGTCATTAAATTCGCGAGTAGCGAAGGGTATTTTAGACATTTGATGAATCATTGATACCATTTTTGCAACCGAAAATCTTCCATTGTGAAGGTGCAATCACATCAGATGTCATAGCATCGACATGCATGTTTGCAGATGATGTCCAATCCACAGAATGTTTGCGAGTAACACTCTTCGAGTCATTTAATCTGTCAAACAAATTCTTTTATTTTAATTAGATTCAAATTACGAAACATTTACTTATAACATATTATCCACCTTGGCTACCTATACGGCTGCCATCTTCGTTTTGAATTCGATCCTGATCCTGCTTCCACCGCAACGTCCTGTAAAGAATGTATCCACCTTGCAGCTTCTTCGGGGTTGCTTGCTCCCAACTGTGAAATCAAAATCTTAAGATGTGATCATGACACAAAAAAAAGTTCAAACTCGGATAACTCTTCACAAGAATATTCGTGTACCTTAAGACAATCATTGTGATTTGAAGCATTATAAAGGGAGAAAATGAAGAACACCTGCTTATTGTAAACAATAACATAATAAACAATTAATAACAAAAGAAAACGTTAAACGCGTAGTATCATACTTTTCTACTGAAGCTCTCTCTTCCATTGTCTGTAACTCGAATGCAAGAATCTATGACCGCGCTTCTTAGCGGCTCCTGAAAACAATTCAGAGCTTTGTATAATAAGTTATCAACAAGTTAATCTTCTTCCTTATAACTTTGTCATGCATTTTGATGAGATATCCTCATAATTGGACCAAGCCAACATGTCAGGCCCAACTCAAGTGGGCCCAAATTTAGTAAGCCCAAGTCAAGGCTGACCCGTTAAGGTTAAAGCCCAATAGCCTTCTATAAATAGTAGACTCACCCACAAGTCCAAAACAATAAGAAGGTTGTTCTCTCTTTCTCTAAATTCTCCCTCTTTTTACGTATAATTATTACATATGATTTTACAAGGGGGGCTCGACTGAGTTGAGCGTCAGGGTGCCCATGAAGCTTCAAGCCCGTGGGCCCTCTAACAGGTTTCTTGCGGTTGTAACTTGCATTGTGACCCGACAAAAAGAGAAAAAAAACATATCACATCATCCGGAAGGCGGATATCGACAAAAGGAGAAAAAAACATATCACATCATCTAACACATTTCAAGAAAAACAAAAGAAATTGATGTTTAGGGAATCTTAGCATTTTGAGTTATTATACAGTTACAAACAAATTTTGTTCCCAAATCCAAATAAAGAAAAATATCAATTATGACCAAAAAAAAAGAAAATAAGTACTGAAAGAATTAACAAACCTCTGAAACTGATGAGGGTTGTGATTTAAAGCTCTTGAGGCAACTTTCTTCAAGAATAAAATACCGTTTTCGAGCGTATTGTAAGCCGAAGCGGTTAGATCGTATGAGATACAACCATCCCTCCATTCTTCCATGAGATTTTTCCATATCCATTTGTCTAGTTTCCATATGAATCTGCCTGCCTGCCTATATATAACTAACGCCTAAAACTATTATAATTTGCATGCAAACAACTTGAATCGAATGATTACTATTATTATTATTATGACGATCCTCTGATTCCACAAACGGGAATCAGAGAAATGAAAAACTCAAACAACGGATCAAAACCAGTTGTTAGAGGTTCCAGCAAATTGAAAAAAAATATGTATTTTGAATATGTTCCCTCTTATTATTAATATCCTATCCAATCGTACATTACGTATGCATGTATGTATGTATAGGTGCTTGCTTATATGAGGACAATAACCGTTGTTGAATATTCATAACAAAAATATCGGGATGCTAAATAACTGTCTAGTCACCACAGTTGCTGATGATTTGACGATGAAGATGTATAAATAATTAAATTAAATATCAAATAATTTTCAGGAAAAGAGGTTTTAAATGAAAAAAATATACTACGCCATCCGTGGGACTCGAACCCACGACCACGTGGTTAAAAGCCACCCTCTACCAACTGAGCTAGAACGGCTTTTTGTCTTTTTATAGACAAAGGCTTTTATAAAACATTTTAAAAATAAATGAGTAAACATTCTGTTACTTTCGAGTGTAAGAAAAGTCATTTATGCTTATGTTATGTTAGTCTTACATGTGTTCAAAGTTTAATTTTGATGGTTTTTAGGTTAAACTGTTGGTAACGATTTAATTGATTGTAAATCAAACCGGTATCCTGTTTTGTTTTTTTTTTTTTTTTGAAGTTTTTCAACTCTTATAATTTATAGTTTTACAAGCTCAAACGAGCTAAAAGCTCGGCTCGAACTCGCTTCAACATCGCTTAAGTGAGCCAAAACTCGGCTCGAGCTTGGCTCACCAATGTTATCATCATTATTATTATATTATATATAAAAAACTAAAATTTTGTTTGGGCTCATTTAGGCGAGCGAGCCTAAAGGAGCTTTGTATTTCAGGCTCAAGCTCGGCCTCGCTAAGGCTCGGCTCGTTTGAGCTATTAACTGAGCCAATCACGAGTAGCTCTCGAGCCTTTGGACTTGTTTACACCCCTAGAATATTCTTAAACATATGCCACTCTTTCTTAAACTTCTTGTGCGACAACCTAGCGTGCTTGTTTATGAAAGTATGGTTTAGCAAAATCTTACTAGTAGTTACGTTTAACCATCATCGTGGACAATGGTTGGGTACGTAGAAGGTGTCGAATCACCCGACACAATTCTTTTTCACAATTTGATAAACAACGTATAAGGAAACTTTGAGCAACCTCAGTGGTTTTTTTTTTTTTTTTTTTTCTACGACTGACCTCTAGGATAAAATTAAACATTTGAACCCATTCCACGGTTATATGAAAAATTTAGATGTCTTTCACCAAAAAAAACTATAATTTAGTAACGAGTAAAATGCCAAAATCGTCCCTGAGATTTGTCACTTTTGTCCAAAAAAGAAACTTTTTGTAACTGGGCCCCGAGGTTCCATTTTTGTTGTCATTCTTATCCAAATCACCAATTCAGTTAAAACATATCGGAAACTCCCATTTATTATTTTGTTTTTTTAATTTTATAAATTCTATATTTATGTTTAAATAAAAAACAATATAAATAATATATATAGACATTATATACTTGTATTCTTTTAACTCTCCTATTTACCTTTAAATAAAAAATAATAAAAATAAATTTATGATGTTTTGGTATGACTGGAGAGATGAGTGGTACTGATGTTTGTTACGATGGGTCGACGAGGGGAGAAGAGGTACGAGTGCCGAGATAGACAGGATGGTTATGGCGGCGGCACAGGTGGTGGTGATGGAGGTGGAGAAGAGAAAAAAATAGAAAATAAATAGCGTGTACGGTGTTTGTATACAGTGGCGGAGCTTGAACGAAAACTCAGTAAGGATCAGACTCTCAAAATCTAAATCATATACAGGGATGATGGTTATTATCCGATATCAACCAAACACCATAATGAACACCACTTTGATATCCTCATCTATCTAGTGGTTGAAACCCATGAGTAACGTTTACAGTACTTCCACCATTTTAAAACATACAAACGAGAATTTGACTTGCATAATTAAACAAACACCAAAAGTAAAACAAATCCATGGTAACAGGAATAGTATTTCATACATTGTAATCTATCCCATTATCCTCCACCAAATGCAGTAACCTGTACAGGAAAAAGTCAACTCATCATCATGGGTTGACTAAAAACGATCCACAAGCACGCGTGTTGTGATCAGCAGTTACACATACCTGGGATTAAAGAAAAGATAAGATCACTTGTCATCTTCTTTCGGCGCTTTGTCATCATCATCTTTCTTCTGATCAGATTGATGAAAAGAAAAATCAATAAAGAAAAAACTCAAAAAGTATCCTTCTTGGGAAAAGACAAGAATACTAAGCTGACCTCAGGCTGATTTTGCATAGACGCAAGCAAATCTTTGACCGATGGATCATTTGGGTCAACTCCAGGGAGCTGAAAAACAAACATTGACAGGAATGAAATTCTAGAAAGAGTGATTATATCGTGATTCGTTTTAAACAAGATCTATAAAGTAAAATGATGATGAAAGAGACGTACGGAAGTAAGAATTGATGACACAAATGATTGATCTGCCAACAGTTTGCCCATATCCGATTGATCTTTTGCACCTTCTTGCATAGAATATTGTAGAGCTGCCGAAAAATACAAAATAAACGACACAAAAAGATCCAAATTTTTAACACGCGAGCGGTAACTTACCGAGAGCCAAGTCTTGATCATCGGCAGCCGCCTCTGACATATCAGTGTCCCTTGTTGTAACGGTGGCAGAAGGGTCATCCATTGACATGGCAAGAGCCTGCTGTAGCAGCGCATTCTCGTCATCCTGGTAGGAACATACAAGAAATCAGTTGTACATTCTTTAAGATGGAACATTATCTCTCTCAGATGTATGTGTGCTTGAGCAGGCATAGAAAAAGAGAAATAGTGTGATGCAATTTAGAGAGTTAGGAACCATCCAAACAAGATATTCTGGTAATTAAGGGTGGCCATGTTTTAGTAAAAGCACAAAGAAAGATATAACACGAAAAAAGGGTACACTGCCTAAATAACCATTAAGCACAAGTCATAAGTCTTACAGAATTTCTAACTGGTTGCATTGTCGGTCTATTTTATAGATGACATCTTGTGCCATCGGCTCTAACAATCTTCTTTCTCAATATACAAAGAAAACGAATGAATATAGATGACATCTTGTGCCATTAGCTCTAAACAATCTTCTTTCTCAAAAGAAGCCAGTGTGATTTTCAGGTATACTAGGCATACTATAGGATTTTTATAAAGAACAGATTCATAAACAAATTGAAGTTGGACACAAACGGCAAGTGAAACCACACATGGTGAATATTGGGAAGACCGTATGCTTGGTGAACGTACAAACTATGCAGTTAATATCGGTGATATATCAGTCATAGGTCCCCATGTAAAAAATCGGTCTGAATATCGGTACCGATATCATCACCGATTTTCCCGATATCAGTACCGTTCTTCTTAGTTCTACCATTCGTCTTTCTTCTTATTGCTGCTATTAGTGTTTTAAGTCTTAACCAGTTCCTACGTGCTACAATTGTTAGTGTTTTGCAAGTTGCAAAAGGTTAAATTGTTAATGGTAGGAGAGTGTACTAAATTGTTAGTGTTAAATTGCTATATATATAAATTCTGCATGAAATTAAAATTACCGATATCCCACTGCGATAACCTATATTCCAAATGGCGGTCCTTGACCAGTATCCGGTTTTTTATCGCATTAACCGCATAGTGTACAAATTCCTTTGGAAGAATAGTTATCAATTTACAAATATAACATGAATATTTTGACAACTAACCGCATCACAGATTACAATACCTGAGCACATCCCAGTCCCATTCTAACTACAAATCATTCCTATTCCTTTGACAGCTTTTTCAAGAAAAAATATGTTGAACCATATGCCCCCTTAAATGGTTGTTAGCAAAAGAACATAAAAGTAAAAGCTAGCCGAAGGGTGATCTAAAAAAAAGTAAAAGTGAGAGATAAAGCATACAAAAAAAGTTGTACAAGGAAATACAGGCATATACATGCGAAAAAAGGATGCATGCAAGATGGCTAATAAAAGAGAAAAAAGAGCACATGATAATTCAGTGCATCAAAAGAGAAACTGAAGATGTAAAAGTAAAATGAAACTCACCATTAAATCATCCTTTTTATTCTCAGATTCAGAAACCGAAGTCCCGACATTTTCTGACATAGTTGCATCTTGTGAAGTTGACTCCCCTTCTTTCCCTTGCTTTGAAGAATCATCCGCAGCCTTTTTCGCAGCCGCTTCTTGCCTCGCTCTCTCTTCCTCCATTGAAACCCGAAGCGCAAGTGCAAGTTCAGGATCCAGATTCGGGTCAACACCAAAATCAAAACCGGATACACCGCCAGCTGCAGCCGCTGCAGCCGCCGCTGCAAAACCACTTCCACCTTCTCCATCACCAGTAAAGATAGGAGTGCTAACAGCAAACATTAAAAAAAAATCAGCCATAACAATAGCATTATATATATATATATCAAGAGGTGTGGATCTATGAATATTAACTAGCATCCACACTTTTTGTTTTTTTACCCTCAACTTTCAATATTGACACTTACACCCCCTTGACTTTCTAAAAGCTTTATAGTATGTCGTTTTGACCCCCCCTTGAGTTTCTAAAGTTTCAAGTTTACCCCCTGTACTTTCATTCTTTGACTTAAAAACTACACTATTTTCTTATGTGCTTACTTTATGTATGTGTCAGTATAAATCCAAGTTGGCTTATGTTTTAATGTAAAAAAAATTGGAAACGAGTCAGGTCAAATATAATACTTTTTTATGCTTATTTTTATGCACGTACGTATTTTTTTGGAAAACGAGGCGGGTTAAATATAATACATTTTCATGCTTATTTTTTTGTACATTTTTAGTTTGTCTACTTTTTGACGTAAATTTTATTCGGAAAAAAGTCTGGTCAAATACAATACGTTTTCAGCCTACGGTAATTCGAGTTATTGTACGCTTTAACGCCGCAACGCGCGACAGTTAAAGTTACTAGTTTAATATAAACGAGCCCATAAACAAACAGTATGAACCTCAAAAGGACGTCAGAGAGTGCATTTGCTCCAGCTGGAACATGAACAATGTGACTGCTGTCGTTATTGTTTACAGCCGCAACAAGAGCCTCGAGCTTTTCTGTCTTCGATTCATCTTCTTCACCAAAGTTCACGACGTCAAGAGCGACACTGTTCTTTTTTAACTTCTTCCCGATCATCTCCAATACTTTCTTATCATATTTTACAGGACTGAAAGCCGAAAAAAAGATCATAAAAACAAACAAATCAAATTATACTAGAAGCTTCACATAATATAAGAGAACATAACTACATACCCTCCAGCAAACACAATTATTCTCTGTTGCTGCTTTTTGTTTTGACGATGCTTCAATGCCAACTGAGCAACTTGAATCCCAGCTGCCAAGTTCATCTCACCGCCTATTTCTAAACCTGTGTAACCATAAAATAAATTTCAACGCTTTATAATATATACGAAGTGACACGTTAAAAACTTTTCGAAATGTAAAGTCAATTAAAAACGCTAACCATGCATGCAAGCTAGGATCTTGCCAAGATCGCTAGTAGGAGTGACAAGAACACGAACACCTTTGCCGGCCATTGTCAATACGCCCACAGTATTCTCCGGATTAGACTGTAACAAAGAACCAACAACAATATATCAACTTCGATATTAGCATACATAAATATATAATCTTTGTATACAATAGAACCCACACTGAACACATCATCATGAACCATCAACGTGCACCTTTAAAGTGCCCAAGACTACTACTCGTACTAACTAAACAAAAAACACATCATGTTTACTGCCACCTAATACACTGAAACATCCGACCTCTCCTACCACCAATATTGTTTTGTTGTGCCCACAAGGAGCACACGAGTTTGTTTTTGGTTGCGCTAGTGGCATAGTTGTCAATAGTGATCGTGGCGATCGCTATAGCGCGCTACATATCGTATAGGTATAGTGGCGCTATTAGGGTTGAAGCGATAGATAGATAGCGATAATAGCGACAATTTTTTTAATATAAATAGCTATAAAATAGCTGGATTTTAGGTTTTTGTAAAACATACATGTAAAATAGCATATATATACCAATTGGGCGAATTGGTGTGGAGGCCCGATCAAGGGAGGGAGGGCGGCCGACCCTAGCTTTGAGTCGGCCCACACGTTTTTATTTGGCAGTTAAATTAGGGTTTTAATTTAGCCGGCCCTAGTTATCTCTATGTGGGCTTGGGTCTAACTTGGGGATCAAGTTTCCTAACCCTAGATTAGTCTATATATTGATATCATTGTACTTGTAATTCCTTGAGCACCTGAATAATAAAGAAACCCTAGTTGCAGCACAGTGGACGTAGGTCAGCTGACCAAACTGAACCACTTTAAATCTCCGTGTCGTTTATTGCTGTCGTGTGTGTGTGTTCAGTTTCGTGTGTGTGTTCAATCCTAACGATCCTAACAATACCAGGGTATTTTGATATAATATACATATAAATTTTAAAAAAAAATCTAGTACATCGCTATTTATAAAATAGCCGCCCGCTATTTATCGCTATTCGCTATGTAACATATAGGATTATAGGTACCTTATCGCTATTTGTCGCTATTCGCCATTAACAACTATGGCTAGTGGAGACTTCCCAGGATGTTACCCATCCTAGTACTACCCCAACTTGAGCACGCTTAACTAGTGGAGTTCTCTCATCCCCTATCATTAAGCACAAAACGCACCGGTGATATTTGAGGCGGACATATCTTATGAACCAAGAAACTCTCCTGGCCAAAGCCGATTATGGGATTTGCCTAGAGTGTCACAAACACCAACTCAACAAATCCTCCAATGCTCCATAGTCTCATGCATATCGTCAACGGTGTTCTAATAGCGGCCACGCACAAAGACTATTCATTTTACGACCCACCCCGAAAAAAACCAACTAATTTTGCACTAATCGTTCTACTACAATCTAATCTACTGAACTTATAATCATCAATTAAGCAAACTACAACTCAAACTTTCGACAATCAATAAAATTACATCTCCATATCAAATTACCTGAGTTTTAGCGCCACAAATCAGATTAACAGCGTCGGCTTGAGCCTGAAACCTAGTAGGTGAATAATCACCGTTTCGCATCCATTCTGAATTGTCGATGCAGATCATGGTAGCCTGATTTCAGATAATAACATGAAACCCTAGATTTCGAATATTAGGGTAAATGTATAAGTGAGAATTGATAGAAGATTGAAAAACGTACCTCGAGCACCATTGTTGAAGATTAAAGAAGAACGGGTGTGAATCGTACGAGCGATTGCAGAGTTTTGAAGATGAATGGAGGGTTTTCTTGCTCACGACGATAACTGTTTGGTATTTGATACAATGGCGATGGCTAGATCACTTGAACACATATAAAAGGCCCTTGTGTTTGTGAAAGTAAACAAAAATAACTAGAACCTATTGGCAATGTATAGAAGGGAATGAGAGTACAAGAGATAAATTTCTTATTGATATATTGTCATACAAAATACATGAGCCACTGTATATAGGCTATAACATTAATACAAACATAATTGTGACATGGGAGTTAGAAATGTGGGTAGTCACTAAATAATGGATGCATTCATAACACTCCCCCTTGACTATCCACATAATGATTTTCTATTCTTTAATACACTTGGTGATGCTGCCTCATTAAAAACCATGCCAGGAAAACCCAATGGGACAAAACCGTAGCTAAGGAAAAAGAGTACACTACGCATTTACATAATTAACAACATGATTTATGATGATGTTAAATTAGTACTTCGGGACCTATAAGATAAACTGATACTACTGGATCAGTTATGTTGTCTCGTTAAAAACCAATACATCTAGCAAGAACGTAATATCAGATGTCGTCTTGTTTGCAAGATATGTCAATACTCTGATCGCAATTAAGTATGGTACTTCTTGACTAAGTAGTTTAACATCCCTTTCTTGGGGTTGATAAGAATTTTTTTTTCTATGTCAAGCAATCAGACAACCGTTCATGTACTCAACGAATGAGCTTTTTCTATATAACATCTTCTAGATGTAGTCAGATTGATGAGCAAAAATAGTACATATATATTCGAACTACAGGTCGAGAATAACTACACTTTGTAAAGGTCATTCAAAATTTTCCTTTTTAGTTTGAGAGTTCCCTCTCGATGATGTTTACATTATCACTGTAAGAGTGAAATCTTGTTAAATAGATGTAGCTCATTTTATCAAAATTATACATCTCTTTTCAGAGTATAGTCGACTGTACCACATACGAGTAGTTTCCTTTAAGATTCATATATATAACACCTATGGGGTTATTGTTTCATAATGTTTTGAGCATTTTTAATCCTTCAGAGGGTTTTCATACAGATGTCATTTGCAATTGTCTCATACATGTATACGGTGATGACATCCATAAGTTGTTTTATCTTAAGTCATTCTGAGATTGCGAGGCCGCTTAAACATCTAAAGATTATCGCTTCCACTACAGGGGTATACGTTTCCTCGTAATCAACTGCTGGGATTTGGGAAAAATCTTTATGTTAAAATGCGTGCCTTACATCGCAAAAACTCATTATTTACGTTTCCTTTTATTTAAGGACATCTATTTATAACCTACTGGTTTGACGTCTATGGGTGTTCGAACTGCTGGTTCGAAAACGTTTAGTTTGTCGAGCAAATTTAGTTCAACCTTAAGTCATGTAGCCATTTTTGGCTATTTGTGTGCGTACACTCTTGCACACTTTCTATATACGTAATCCCTTTTTTTCATCGATTACATCTATTGCTATAGCATAATTAAATATATCATTTTACACGTGTTTCATTATGGTTCCATATTGTACTTATTTTGTATATAATTCATCGCGATCTCATATTTGTTTGGTACTAGAGTTTCTTTTAGAACTCCATTAGCCTCTTTTGGGGTTTTGACAACAGCCTTCTTTAAGGTTTAGTATGCAACCACTTCTGGGGTTTTCTATGCAACCACTTATGGTGTTTTATGTGCCACCTCTTTTGGGGTTACACCAACTGCGTTAATCTGCTCTTTTTGTGTTTGTGGGTTTTATCTTTTTGGAACCGATTTATCTCTCACAATTTATTAATATGATAATCATTTTGTGAGTACTTCCATTCGAGCAGATAAGTTTAAGCTGGTATATGTGACTTTGTCACCTTATTTGTGTTAGTGAATGCATCTTGTATTTCATTTGTTATTATTTGCAAATACACGCTCTTTCTTTTGGACTTCAGATTTGCATTGACCACTTCAGGGGTCGATATATAATATGATGCATTTTTTTTATGTTACCAGTCTTTCATTTTCTTGTCTCCCCCTAAGACTGGGAATATGATGTACATATCCCATTTTATATAGTATGGTGGTGCTATTGGTACATAGGCTGCACAACAAAATATATAAAAAAATGGAAACTTGGTTCTCTTCAGGATACCAGTTGTAATGGGGAGTATTTGTGATAAGCAGTTGGTTTTGAATTGATATAATCAATCGACGAATTCCGTCTCAACTACGTATGCCTCTCACTATATTTCACATTGTGCCCAACAATGATCCCTACAATTGGGTTGTCAAATAACAGTGTTAAACCATGTAAAAAAAACAACGTTCCATAGTGTTGGGCATATGCTACATACGGGTAGCTAAAAACTCATATGTAACCATGTATGAATGCCACAATCCACACAACTGTACATTTCAATGGTCCCATATAAAAGGGATTGTTTGTAGGAGTTTATTGTTTGGAAGGACATAAAAATTTATTTGCCAAAAAAAACTAACTAGACAAATGATAAGGCATTTTGGGAGCAATGTTTTTAGATTACTTAGAGGTGCTAAGTGCCGGTTAGCATGTTTGATTGTTTAGCATATCATGATGCTATCTTGATGACCTATTTGGTCATGCCATGTGGTGAACGTATAAATATTCTAGTAACTTCTGTTTACTCACCACATTTGATTTAATGGAATATTGTGGAAAATTAGTATCATTTCTAGTAACTTCTAATATAGTCTTCTGGCCATATTTGCTATACTCCCATACAACATTTATGGTGGCATCATTACAATTTTCTTAGTTATGTATATGATCATAACCTTTGAATTGATCATCATCACATTCATATTAGGGAATGGATTAGAACCACAGAACCTTCATGCTTGTTGTTTCAAACTTTATATATATTCTTTAACAATTAATGATATTTGACGATGGAAATTGTTTTTTGCTCAATGGATTATGATATATATTTTTCTCGTCACATTCTCTTCAAGGAATGGAATAGAGTTAGAAAACTTTCCTGGTGACTGTTTCAAACCTTATATATCAATAGCGCATTTGAGGTTTGACAAGTGGAAATTGTTTTATTCCACATGTATAACTAATCTTTTCACCACATAACATCAATTATATGACCGAATCATTAAGATTTATCAACCCAAAATCTTACAAGCATCAATAATTTTACAATAAGCTTTAGTGAGTTTGAAACATCGAATGTCATATTATAAATAAATCTTGATCACCATTCAATCATATTTATAACGTGTGATCATATGCACAACTTTAATTTAGCTGCTTCATTGAAGACTGTTTATATACATAAACAATGGCATATTAATGTACAAAGTCAAATTGTACAATATATAATTGATATAAGATGTCTTCTCATCAAATACAATATAATAAAATACATATAATTAACTTGTCTTACTGTCATGATTGAATATTAAAATATATCAAGAACACTATTAAAAAGGTTTATGGTAATATGTAAAAGTGATGATTATACAATGCATCACTTTATATTATGTCACTATAATTTAAAACATAAACAAAAGTCACTATCAACTTTCTTGATCATATAATAACATATGAATCTTTATTACTTGTAAATAAGCTTTCTTATACTAATAAATTTTGTTGCTCAAGAAAATATAACAGACATCTTTAGAATTTTTGTGTCATGTTAATTTGCAAATAATATCTTTTACCACACAAATATTTTATAGAATCAAATCACATATTTAAATATCTAATAGCAACTAAAGGGCTTATACAATTGTAATAACAATGATATACAACAAAGTTGACTAAGTAGTTGTCATATTATAATATATTATCATATAAACATGTGCATTATTGTAAATTCATTAACAGAATTGCACTAATGATTATTTGCAAATAGAACTATTAGACATCACCTTTTAATACCAATTGTATTTTGGTAGTTCATCATAAATTGTCTAAATACTAATAACAAAAACTAATTAATGGACAAATCAAAACTCATAACCATAATAATAAAAGCACATAATGATTTAGAATTTGTAATGTCTCTTTGAAAACCCCAAAAACTAATTAATGGACCAATCAAAACTCATAACCATAATAATAAAAAGGCCAATTGGATTTTAACACCTTTAACTTTGAAGAATTGGCCGATAACACCCGCAACTAACACTTTGATCTGTGACACCCCAAACTTGTATTTTTGTTTGTCATTTCACCACTCAGTTAAAAAATGACTAACTGAGTTAGTCTTCCATCCTAGGTGGCATCATTAATCCTACATGGCACGAGTGACGTGGCCATATTTTGATGACTTGGCTTTTTTTAATGAGTTGTCATGATGAGGTGGCCAAATTATATTATATATATAACAATATGTGTATGTATGTATATGTATAGGCAATAAATATACCAGATTCAATACATAAAATCAAATCATCATATCATCTTCATCTTTAACCCCAATTTAAAGCCTCATCTTCATCACCGGAATCGGCACCACCGGTTCAACTCCTCCGCCACCACCAGTTCCGGCACCCCCGGTTAAAATATCATCTTCCTCTGCGGCGGACTGCGACAGAGGTACAGCAGGTTTTCATCGGACGGAGGGGAGCTGATCGTCGAACAAAAGTTCAGATGCGTCGTCGTCGGATGATGATGACCAAACGACGGCAGATCTCGTTGTTGTTGTGGAAGTTCAAATGATGACGAAAGTTCATATCTAAGTTCAGATCTGCTTGTTGTTGTGGTAGTGTGAGGTAAGAGAGAAGTCTGGTTGTTGTTTTTTATGGGGTTCGAGCGATGGTCGGAGATAACGTATTTCAACAGGCACGATTTGAGTGAAACTGAAAGTATTGTTTTGATAGGAAAAGTTCAAAAGTGAGTTTGGAGGGTTTGATTTATACCATTTCGCTGATTAAAGACCTTTAATCGAATTAATGCTTCAACGTTTTCGCCGGTTCTTAATTCGAGTTAATTGGGTGTAATTGCAGGTTTGAAGTTTTTGTTATGTTTACTCATGATTAAGATTCATCAGTCGCATTTAACCATGTTGGTTTGTTAAGCAAAATTAAAAGTCGATGGTTGCCGGAATAACATGTGTAACCGCCGGATGGGAGTTCAAGTTAGTATTTTTACTAGATTCGGAAATGGTTACACCCGGAACTTAACTGATCGTGGTCGTCTGATTAATGGTTACACTCGGAACTTAACTGATCGTGGTCGTCTGATTAATTGGGTGGATCGGTTAGATTGTTATGGTTTCTGGTTGTCGCCGGCCTGGTGGTGTGTCGTCGGAAATCCGATCAGGGATAATCGAAGAAGAACAAGGGTTTTATACCCATGAATGTGCCACATTATCAACAATAGTCCATGTAGGATGCCAGCTAGGATGGAAGACTAACTCAGTTAGTCATTTTTTAACTGAGTGGTGAAATGACAAACAAAAATACAAGTTTGGGGTGTCACAGATCAAAGTGTTAGTTGCGGGTGTTATCGGCCAATTCTTCAAAGTTAAAGGTGTTAAAATCCAATTGGCCTAATAAAAACACATAATGATATCAAAACTCATAACCATAATAATAAAAGCACATAATGATTTAGAATTTGTAATGTCTCTTTGAAACCCCAAAAACTAATTAATGGACCAATCAAAACTCATAACCATAATAATAAAAGCACATAATGATATCAAAACTCATAACCATAATAATAAAAGCACATAATGATTTAGAATTTGTAATGTCTCTTTGAAACCCCAAAAACTAATTAATGGACCAATCAAAACTCATAACCATAATAATAAAAGCAATTTATCCCACAAGTAATAAATCGATTACAATTCAAAAACCAAAACTAAATCTTCCAAGAGTTAGTTGACATACAAGTAGAATTATATTATTAAAATCTTTAGAGTAGTTTCAAAATAACCAATTGTGGAGATTTAAATATATATTGTGTAACATCCCTCGGTAAAACCAACACCCTTATAATATTTCCGACACCTTATTATATCTTAAAATATTCTAATATGTCTTATAATATACCCCGTATGTGAAAATCAAGCCTGATATATGTTATAGTTTATAAAAATAAAATAAAAACCTGAAATATGAGTTGAGGCGGGCCGCATAGACCCACCTCAACATCTTACGCGGGCCGTATGGGAGTGTTGATCGGACTCCGCTAAATCCTTTAGTTCAAGCGGGCCGCATAAGACCTCGTCTAAGTTGACGCGGGCCGCACGGACTCATGAAACGCGGATACACCAGATGCCGACACGTGTCGACATCGTGTCAAGTCTACTAGCTGACCCAGCTAAGCTATTGTGTTGACTGGTGTTGACGAGGGCCGCGTAAGGCTTAGCCTTACCTTACGCGGGCCGCCTAAAAGTCAGATTTCACAACTATAAATAGATAACATCAGATTACAGTTTTCGTCGCTCATTCTAAAATCTCAATCTCGAATTCTGAAAGTATTAAGCATTATAGTCGGGTATTATACCCCTAATTAGCGAAGTTCTGCTCCGTTGTAAGTATTATAACCCCAGTTTCATAATAGTTACGCTGCCCGATTGATTTAGGGTTCCGTAACAACTGTCATGGTTCTGCCCGACGTAGTTGTTGGAATGCCGTCTCGGGGAGGGTATTATTAATATTTTCAAAGGGTTATGATACTAACCAATGTACATTTGTATAAATTATAGATTGCATTCAGGAAACCCTTACGAAAAGCCTAAGACAGCAATGTGAGTTTATCCTCTTTTTGATAATATTTTTGGTAATGTTTTACAAAACCTTAAATGTTTTACTATGAAATTAAGCAGTGATTGAGTCTTTGTAATTCTTCAATTACTGCCGGTATTATGGGGTTTTGTATACAAAATTTACTACGAGTAGTAGTAAGTCTGAATGACAGTGCATTACCATTGGACGACGAGTTAGCCAATGGGTAATTTGACCATAGCCATAGATCCGGTCGAGTGGCAAATACTGAATGAGTAATTGTGTAGAAATAAACAATGTGATCGCTCTCAATACTGTTTTAATTGATAAAATGTTCTTGATTAAACTGGGATTCACTCACCAGTATTTCCGACTGACAAATGTTTTTAAAACGCGTTACAGGTAACACAATGTGAACAGCCAATTAGTGAAAAGCCAGCTGGAGAGCACTGAAGGCTTGGGAAAATGTGGCTATAAAAGTTACCTAATAAACGATGTTTTAAATTAAATAAAATAGGGTTTGTCTCTATAAATGTATTGTAATAAGAAACTTGGGTTTTTCCCATGTGATTATTAATATAAAAGAAGGTGGTTTTACTCTGATAAACATTTCCTAACTACGATCCTGATGTAAATTCCGCTGCAAGACTAAACAAAATGATACCACCAAACTCTGAGCTCACGTCCGCCCGTTCCCGGGAATAAGGGATCGGGGGTTGTGACAGAAGGTGGTATCAGAGCCTAGCCACTGGTCTGAGCCAAAGAAGTGTTCTGCTGACACTTAAATTTTGAATTGATGTTAGGAAATAAAATAAGGAAATACATGCATAACTGTAATTATGTGTTATGTGTTATTTGATTATTTGTTAGTTTTCAGTATGAGTGATCAAGGACCATCAGATCTGAACCGTCAGTTATCTGATTCCCCTAAGAGTGAAAGTACATCATCACAGCCTGCCCTCTCGGGGTATGTTGCTGATCAGGAAGACGGAATATTTGCTTTTAGAGCTAAATCTGAAGAGCCATTTCCTAATAAGAAACGAGGATGGTTCAGTAAAGAAGCTTTTGCTCGTAGGAAGAGAATGAGGAAATTGCAACAGCAAAGGGCTTTAGCAGCTATTAAGCGAGAGACAGATTCCCATACTCAAGATATGCTAAATAGAAGCCTAGCTAATTTCCATATCCTAGCTACAACTGCTGCTGACCCAAGTTTGGAACAATTAGTAGCCCCACAACCACAAAACCCATAACAACCCATGGAAATAGAAAATCCGGAGAACCAAGTAGAGATGCACGATTTTAACCCAGAAGAAATCCCAAGGGTACCTGCACCAAACCCACTAGACCCGAATTACGACCCCTGGTGGGACGATAATAGGGACTTTGTGCAACGTTACCCTATCCAGGATTATCCACCCATACAGAACATAGAAGCTTACCCAGGTATGGACCCTTTAGATCCCTATTACCAAGATGAATATATTAGGGAAATATTAGAGGATCCTTACCAATTTCATGAACTGTCACCCCCATATCAGGAAACCGTACCCCAGATTCCAAACCCAGTCCGAGAACCTGCACCCCCAATGTCACACCCTGGCTTTGCGGAAGCGTGGTTAATTTGGTGTGACTTCTTAATACCATAGCTTAACCATAACAAAGCTATATGAAATAAAACCATGCAAGATCATCCATTTGATTAAGTTTTAAAACCAGAGTAACATACCATTGTCTTAGAGACTTACAACATCATAACATAAAACATTGTCTTGAAAAACATAAACATCAACATGAAATAAACGCAGTTTAAGATTTGTGACTTGTCCAGGAAAGAGTCACATTTCCTAAACTGGGATGACCTTGGAACCCTTATGCAGCGGGAAAACATAACATACCGCGCCAGATCTTTAATTTCCTGAAATACATGTAAGTTGAAAAATCAACAATAATGTTGAGCGAGTTCATGTGTAAGTGAGTAAATAAACCTTGTGAGTATAAAAATCCTGGTATGTAGCAAATAAGGAAAAAGAGATCACCAACGGTTTGCAAGGCCATTGATATGTGTGAAGTGCAAGTAGGAAGACTCAAACCTTGCGATTTTGCGTCGGGGCACAAAGTCACCCCGAGGTCCGTACTGTTAGACCTGGGGTTGGGCTCGCTACACCCAGATAGATCTACCGCTTACGTCCCTCGGTCCTATAATGAGGATTAATGGCCTCCAGTTCACGCCTACCCACTCACATGATCTAAGTAATAAACCTCCTTACGCTAACCATACCATGTATAAAGTACTCGTAATCATAGTAACATGTATTTCACCCCCGCAGTTTAGAAAACTGAAAACAGTTAAAAGAAAAGGGGGACATGAACTCACAGTGGTGCGTCTCTACCAAGTATGCCTCCAAATCGATCAGCTGTATGACGACCTACACGTGCTAACTCTATTAGACGGATGGCCGTGCCTTAGCTTTATGGTTTAAGTTTTTGGGAAATAGTTAGGCAACTATTTCGTGTTTACATTCTGTATACTTGGTAGTCATTATCCTTCCCAAGGATGGGGGATTTAATACATGTGTGTTCATAACATATCATTAAGTCTCACTTAATATATTTTATTTCTAATTCCCAAAATATAAATATTCTTCTCAAAAATATTATATTTTAATACATGTGATTTTCCCAAAATAATACTTAGTAATATTATTTTTACTCTAAAAATAATATTTACGTAGTTCACAAAATAATCATAAACACTTATACAAGTGATGTTGTGAAAAATATATACTAAATATATATATGTATCACGTTTTATTTTGTGAAATCCCACCTCCGGTATTTTGTAAATAAGTCGTGGCGAAATCTATAATTTGAAAACAAGTCAAAATGTATTTCTAACTTTATAGTGAAAATAATTCTAAGTGTTAGGTTTTTAGAAAAATTTCGCCAGAGTTTCCTCTGTAACTGGAGGTGGCCACGCTTTCAAGCGTATCATTTTCTTTTACAAATCAAATCAACCATTTTTATCATTCAATCAAAACAATGTTCAAACCACAGCTAGTCAAAATGTATATAAATCGCATAAATGTATGAACTTGTGGTTTATCCAAAAATGTGTAGTAAAGATTCTTACTTTTAGTGTATCTTTATATAAATCTATCCGGTTTCGTAAAAACCTAGTTTTTAGAGAAGTTCCGTCTTTACAACTTCTTGTCAACTTTTACAGAAATAGTTATTTTGTCAAAACTTTGTGTTACACAAGTGTTTACACACTTGTGTGTTCTAAAAACCATTCTTGTTAGTGTAAGATCCGTCTTTAAAAATATGTTTCTCTTGACACGTGGTCCTTTGAAAATACCGCTTGTAGATACGTAGATCTACTAGTTTTAAACACTATTGTACAAACAAAATCGCTTTTACACAAGTTCATGATATGTGTGTGGTAGAGTTTCGCCCTTTAACCCTTGTTACTTCCAAAACAACCTTATGTCATGATCCAAGATCGTGACCAACCCGGGTTAATTGACGATCCGAGCTACCACAATATAGATCGGGTCCAAACAATCACACAAATCAAATACTACAAGTTTTACACAACATATGAGCTTTTAACCATATTTTTAAGTGTTTTAAGTAGACTTTTGTGTGTCAACTTGTATGTTTACGAGTTTTAACCATTACATATCATTTTAACCACTTAAAAATAGTTCAAGGAGGTGATTCAAGCAACTTACTACTAGCTCGAGGCTAGGGAAGAATCTATGCGAAAAATGCGTGGATAAAAGCAAAGTAGAGAGGTCCTTCGCCTTCCGTTTGCACCAAGACTCCTTATATGCGACCCTTAACACTTGTAGAGCTTGGAACTTGCAAGATCAAAACTCGAAAATGGATAGTTGAAAGAGGGGTGTTCGGCCGTAGCTTCTTTAGAGAGAGGGAGAGAGTTTTGAGTTGTGTTGTGTGATGGAAATGATCATGTGTGTATAAGCTCATACTTATAGACAATTAGTAGGTGTATTAACCATTGGTCACTATGCTTGCTAGATATTAAGCACTAATGAATATTATAATCAAAACTAGGACAAGAGTGGGGTCACTTGGTGACCGATTCGGTTGGGGGGGGGGGGTCTTGGTCCGATTCCAACTAGTTAGTTAGGATAATAGTTAGGTTAAGTAAGTTAGTTAAGTGCTTAACCCGGTTAGTTGTGTGTCACGCGTTACAATGGGTGTTAGGGTATTCAGGGACCCTAACTGGCTCAGAAAAAGGTAAATAATGAAAATGACATTATTTTTAGGTTCCGGGTATAGTCCGGTAGTTCGGTTGGATAGTAATCCGTTAAAGTGCTTAACAAGGCTTAAAGTGTCGTTAATACCATTTTTAGTGACACAACTCATTTATGACACTTTGGAAAGTGTCTAGTAATATTTTTCTCATGTTTTGGCACTTTATTAGGTAGCTAAAAGCTGAATTATTATGTAAAGTGCTTAATTTTGTACTTAGAGTACGTTTTAGGCACATCCAGTCATTGTAACTTATTCCTAGAGACGCAGTTCTACAACCCTTGTATCCCTACACTCACCACTAGTGTAGCAAAATATTTCTGGCTCATACAGGCCTTAGAGGCAGTGTCTGCCTGATGCTGGCTTTATCAGCATGTTCAATAGGTTATCCGTTATAGTGCTACTGTGCTTTTTGTGCATCATGTTTGTCACTAAGGTTCAGCATGTAAATAATGTAGTGACGATAAGTAAAGTATGATGCAGGTAAGTACATGTATCAGATATCAAGTAGCAGTTCATCAGTAATTTCAAACAAGCACAGTAATTAAGCAGTAATTAATTATTAATTAAGTCGTACGGATACCTGGTTTAGTGAGGGTTGTCACACCCAATGAGTGCAGAAAACGTGCAAGAACTTAGGACTTTCGGGGAGGAAATCTTAGAAAGCAGTGAGAGGATGCGTCAGGTGGGAGAGCGTCTCGTATGGAAATACGATGAGCGCAATAGGGATTTTTGGATGAATCCATATCCATGAAGGTTAGAATGGAGGAAGCGGTAGTAATAATAATATAATAAAATAAAATAAGATATGTGTGTACGGATGCATATTACTATTTTATTTCTGTTGGTATTGTAATCTTTATTTCTGTACTAGTGTGTAATAGACGCATAGTATATGAAAAAGAGTATAGTCGCAATGATCGACGGTTTTGGTTAAATTGCGTGTCATGTGATTAACTATATTACCTATTAATTGTGATATTAATGTTGGATAAATGTTTAAAATTCAGATGGCCGACGAAGAAAATCAAGGAAATCTGAATAACGATAACCAGAGTAACATTAACGTGGTTAATGATAACCCGAGTGTCAATAACAATGGAAACCAAGTGGACAATAGTGCTATCCAACACATAGTAGCACAGTGAATTATAGATGCAATGCCATTTATACTTCAAACTGTTAAGGATGCTGATAATAAAAGTAAACACAGCAGTAAGCGACCAATTGAACCAGAAAACAGCGTGAACAATGGGCCTATACTTCAAATGCCTATTCCCAAAAGAAGAAGAACCGTGCCTAACGGTTGTTCTTATAAAGAATCCTGGTCTTGTAAACCAATGGAATTCTCGGGCAATGAAGGGGCCATTGCAACCTTACGCTGGATAGAAAAGACTGAGGCGGTCTTAAGGATAAGCAAGTGTGCTGAAGAAGACAAGATACTGTTTGCTTCTAATCTGTTTAAGAATGCAGCACTAGAATGGTGGAACACTATCCTCCAGACAAGAGGAAGTGATCAAACCTATAATATGGAATGGGAAGAATTTAAAAACAAGGTAGAAAGGAAGTTCTGCCCACCCAATGAGAAAGAACAGATAGCAAACAAATTCCTAAACCTTAGGATGACTGGTGTGGATAGCAAGGGGTACACAAAGCTATTTTTCGAATACGCTAGGATAGTGCCAACTCTTGCTTCACCAGAACCAGTGTTAATTTCCCGTTATATTTGGGGATTAATTGGGGAGATAAGACATGTAGTCAAGGCAGCTAGACCTCAAACCATAGAAGAAGCTGTAGAATTAGCCAATACCTTGACTGATGAGTTAGTCCGTACCAGAGAAGAGGATCAAAGGAGGAATCTAACCCAGAAATTGACTCAAGAATTTCGTTCTGGAAATTCTAACCGTGGGAAAAATATAGGTTCTACCTCTGCACCCTACTGTAGGTATTGCAAAAGAAAGCATTCAGGAAGATGCTCCATATATTGTAACTTTTGCAAAATGTCGGGACACAAAGAAGAAAACTGTAGAAAGAAAGCTAACAGCAGGGTATGTTACAATTGCGGAGAACAAGGTCATATCAAGCTGAATTGCCCAAAATTAGCTCCAGCTCCAGACAACAAGAATACTAAAAATGCTAGAGCATTTGTTCTGACTGCAGAAGAAGCCAAGATGATCCCAGACGTTATAGCTGGTACGTTTTTAGTTAATGATGTTTTTGCTAAAGTATTATTTGACTCTGGTGCAAACCAAAGTTTTATTAATACATCGTTTTGCAAATTTCTAAATCAGTCATTAACTAAACTACCACTAGAATGCGTAGTAGAGACAGCTAATGGAGAAACTATTAGAATTTCTGAAATCTTGCAGGGAGCAAGCATAGAAATTTTAAATCAGAAATTTATTGCAAACCTATATCCCATGAATCTGGTAGGATTTGATGTTGTTTTAGGAATGGATTGGTTAATAGCCAATAAAGCCAATATTTTATGTGATCAAAAGTTAATCCAAGTAAATTCACCGAAAGGTAAAATGATCACAATTAAAGGAGATAAGCCCTTTAGATCCACAAAATTCATATCTGTGATGAAAACTGCAAGTTGTATGAGAAAAGGTTCTATAGTGTATTTGATTTCTATAATCACTAACACTAAAGGAAAAGAACTAAAAGATATTCCAGTAGTATCTCAGTTTTCAGATGTCTTTCCAGAAGAATTACCAGGACTACCTCCAGACAGAGAAGTTGAATTCAGAATTCACCTACTACCGGGAACATCACCAATTGCCAAAGCACCTTACCGTTTGGCACCTGCAGAAATGCAAGAATTGAAGAAACAATTAGACGAATTGTTAGAAAAAGGATTCATACAGCCAAGTTCGTCGCCATGGGGAGCGCCAATATTGTTTGTTAAAAAGAAGGACGGATCAATGCGTATGTGCATTGACTACCGTGAATTAAACAAGCTCACGATTAAGAATCGGTACCCATTACCGAGAATCGATGATTTATTTGATCAGCTGCAAGGAGCTCGATATTTCTCTAAAATCGACTTAAGGTCAGGATATCATCAATTAAAGGTACAGGAAGAGGATATTCCTAAAACCGCATTTAGAACGAGGTATGGTCATTATGAATTTACTGTCATGCCATTTGGTTTAACCAATGCCCCAGCTGCATTTATGGACATGATGAACCGAGTATGTAAGCCATATTTGGATAAATTCATAATTGTATTCATAGATGATATTTTAATTTATTCTAAGAATAAAGAAGATCATGCAAAACATTTGCACGCACTTTTAAGTTTGTTAAGAAAGGAAAAGCTTTATGCTAAGTTTTCAAAGTGTGAATTTTGGTTAGAACAAGTACAATTCCTTGGACACCTAGTCAATCATGAAGGAATTCATGTAGACCCAACCAAAATCGAGGCAATTACTAAATGGAAAACCCCTGAGTCACCAACCGAGGTCAGAAGTTTCTTAGGATTGGCCGGTTATTATAGAAGATTTATTAAAGATTTCTCTAGAATAGCCATTCCCTTAATTAAGTTAACCTGTAAATCTGTTAAGTTTGAATGGGGAATAAAACAAGAAGAAGCTTTTAGAATTCTTAAGCAAAGATTGACCCATACACCTATACTATCATTACCAGAAGGAACTGAAGACTTTGTAGTATATTGTGATGCTTCTAGATTAGGTTATGGATGTGTGTTGATGCAACGCCAAAAGGTTATAGCTTATGCATCTAGACAACTTAAGAATCATGAAGAAAACTATTCAACCCATGATTTAGAATTAGGAGCTATAATTTTTGCTCTTAAAATTTGGAGACATTACCTTTACGGTAGTAAGTTTACCATATTCACTGATCATAAGAGTTTAAGGTATATATTCAAGCAAAAGGAATTGAATATGAGACAAAGAAGCTGGATGGAATTTCTTAGTGACTATAACTGTGATATCCAGTATCATGAAGGAAAAGCAAATGTAGTGGCAGATGCTTTAAGTAGAAAGTATCATGAAAAGCCAAGAAGGGTACGTTCTCTTAAATTAAATCTGCAAGTAAATTTAAATGATCAGATAAGAGAAGCACAAGAATCAGTAATCAAGGATGATTCTGAAAAATTAAAAGGTATGTTAAAAGAATTAAAACAGGGAACAGATGGAATTTGGAGATTCCATGAAAAGAGAATGTGGATACCTAAATTAGGAAATCTACGTAATCATATATTAGAAGAAGCCCATAAGTCTAAGTATACGATGCATCCAGGAAGTGATAAAATGTACCAGGATTTAAGGAAAAATTTCTGGTGGATAGGAATGAAAAAGGATATAGCAACCTATGTTTCTAAATGTTTAACTTGCTCACAAGTTAAAGCTGAACACCAGAAACCCTCAGGTTTGTTACAGCAATTAGAAATGCCGGTGTGGAAATGGGAATTAATAACAATGGATTTTGTTACTAAATTACCCAAGACTAAGAAAGGAAATGATACAATCTGGGTGATTGTAGATAGACTAACTAAGTCAGCTCATTTTCTACCAATGAAGGAAACAATTAGTATGGAACAATTATCTAAATTGTATGTAAATGAAATTGTTTCTTTGCATGGAATTCCTTTATCAATTGTTTCTGATAGAGATAGTCGCTTTACATCTCATTTTTGGTCAAGTTTCCAAAAGGCAATGGGAACCAAGTTAAAATTAAGCACATCTTATCATCCTCAAACGGATGGACAAAGTGAAAGGAAAATTCAGACGATGGAAGACATGCTCAAAGCTTGTGTAATTGATTTTGGAGGTAATTGGGATAATCACTTACCTTTAATAGAATTTTCTTATAATAATAGCTATCACACAAGTATCAAGGCTGCACCATTCGAAGCACTTTATGGACGAAAGTGTCGAACCCCAGTCTGTTGGGCAGAAATTGGGGAAAAAGCAACTATCTGGACCTGAGATAGTACAGGAAACAACTGATAAGATTATTCAAGTCAAGGAACGACTGAAAGCAGCACATGATCGACAAAAGAGTTATGCTAATAACCGACGCAAGCCGTTGGAGTTTCAAGTAGGAGATAGAGTGTTGTTGAAAGTCTCTCCTTGGAAAGGAGTGGTAAGATTCATCAAACGGGGAAAGTTAAGTCCCAGGTATGTTGGACCTTTTAAGATTATTAGAAGAATAGGACCTGTAGCCTATCAGCTACAACTACCAGAGGAAATGGCAGGAATACATGATGTGTTTCATGTATCAAATCTTAAAAAGTGTTTAGCTGATGAATCATTGATAGTACCTCTTAAGGATATAGAGGTAAATGAACAACTCAGGTTCGTAGAAAGACCTCTGCAAATTGAAGACAAGAAAGTCAAGAATCTCAAACAAAAGAGATTAGTTCTAGTCAAAGTGAAGTGGGACTCCAAAAGAGGACCAGAGTATACATGGGAACTAGAGTCAGAAATGCAAAGGAAATACCCGCATTTATTTCAATAGATCTCGAGGACGAGCTCTAAAACAAGGTGGGGAGAATGTAACAACCCTCGGTAAAACCAACACCCTTATAATATTTCCGACACCTTATTATATCTTAAAATATTCTAATATGTCTTATAATATACCCCGTATGTGAAAATCAAGCCTGATATATGTTATAGTTTATAAAAATAAAATAAAAACCTGAAATATGAGTTGAGGCGGGCCGCATAGACCCACCCCAACATCTTACGCGGGCCGTATGGGAGTGTTGATCGGACTCCGCTAAATCCTTTAGTTCAAGCGGGCCGCATAAGACCTCGTCTAAGTTGACGCGGGCCGCGCGGACTCATGAAACGCGGATACACCAGATGCCGACACGTGTCGACATCGTGTCAAGTCTACTAGCTGACCCAACTAAGCTATTGTGTTGACTGGTGTTGACGCGGGCCGCGTAAGGCTTAGCCTTACCTTACGCGGGCCGCCTGAAAGTCAGATTTCACAACTATAAATAGATAGCATCAGATTACAGTTTCCGTCGCTCATTCTAAAATCTCAATCTCGAATTCTGAAAGTATTAAGCATTATAGTCGGGTATTATACCCCTAATTAGCGAAGTTCTGCTCCGTTGTAAGTATTATAACCCCAGTTTCATAATAGTTACGCTGCCCGATTGATTTAGGGTTCCGTAACAACTGTCGTGGTTCTGCCCGACGTAGTTGTTGGAATGCCGTCTCGGGGAGGGTATTATTAATATTTTCAAAGGGTTATGATACTAACCAATGTACATTTGTATAAATTATAGATTCCATTCAGGAAACCCTTACGAAAAGCCTAAGACAGCAATGTGAGTTTATCCTCTTTTTGATAATATTTTTGGTAATGTTTTACAAAACCTTAAATGTTTTACTATGAAATTAAGCGGTGATTGAGTCTTTGTAATTCTTTAATTACTGCCGGTATTATGGGGTTTTGTATACAAAATTTACTACGAGTAGTAGTAAGTCTGAATGACAGTGCATTACCATTGGAAGACGAGTTAGCTAATGGGTAATTTGACCATAGCCATAGATCCGGTCGAGTGGCAAATACTGAATGAGTAATTGTGTAGAAATAAACAATGTGATCGCTCTCAATACTGTTTTAATTGATAAAATGTTCTTGATTAAACTGGGATTCACTCACCAGTATTTCCGACTGACAAATGTTTTTAAAACGCGTTACAGGTAACACAATGTGAACAGCCAATTAGTGAAAAGCCAGCTGGAGAGCACTGAAGGCTTGGGAAAATGTGGCTATAAAAGTTACATAATAAACGATGTTTTAAATTAAATAAAATAGGGTTTGTCTCTATAAATGTATTGTAATAAGAAACTTGGGTTTTTCCCATGTGATTATTAATATAAAAGAAGGTGGTTTTACTCTGATAAACATTTCCTAACTACGATCCTGATGTAAATTCCGCTGCAAGACTAAACAAAATGATACCACCAAACTCTGAGCTCACGTCCGCCCGCTCCCGGGAATAAGGGATCGGGGGTTGTGACATATTGCATATTTGGGACAACTAAATTAACGCATAAATTCACTAGATACTTCAACTTTTCAAACCGTTAATGAAACATACCTATTCAGTTTAGTGTACCAAAACTTCCCTTGAAATCCAATAAAATATTTAATGATAAAAAGGAGATAACCAAGATGTGTAAGAAATTAGTTACAATATTGTAAATAATCAATTAGAGAAACTGGAAAACCCATTGTGTTTCTGGTTTACTTTTGCTTTCTTTTCTTCACATCTCAATGTTTTTCGTAGGTGTTTGTTTGGGAAAGAAAACTATTCAGATACGTTAACACATAGGAAAGTAAACAAAGAAGTAAAAACATTATGATCCTGGTTAAATAAGGATGATATCAATGTTGGTCATGATAATTTTAATCTTAAATCATAACCAATAAAAAATATCAAGAAAAGCGTAAGTTAATATTAGAGTTTTATCATACCAACAATCGATGAGAAAAAAGGAAATAAAATTAAAACAATTAAGGGTTTTCATACCAGATCAACAATTTTGTCTTTTATCTCTTTCGCCAACGTTGATACGACATGGTGTCTTGTGTTGATACAATCCAACTTCAAAAGCAATTCGTGCTGATAACGTGTTGTGTAATAACTAGAACCTATTAGCAATGTATAGAAGGGAATGGGAGTACAAGAGATAAATTTCTTATTGATATATTGTCATACAAAATACATGAGCCACTATATATAGGCTATAACATTAATACAAACATAATTGTGACATGGGAGTTAGAAATGTGGGTAGTCACTAAATAATGGATGCATTCATAACACAAACTATATTTTTCATTTTTATTTTAAGAGTAAAATGCAATTTGCGTTTTTGCGGTTTCATAATTGGTTATCCAATCAAAGTCTCTGTGGTTTATCAACTTTTTTTCTTTGCATCCCGCATGTTGTCTCTCTGTTAAATGAATGTTGAACAACAGTTGAAATTACAACTTTATCCAAGGTAAATTGCAACAATATAACATAATTACAACAAACACATCATTACATACAAACTACCAATTAGGCAATTATAACCACAGAACAGATTCGGCAACTCGAAGCTGATGCATCATTTTTAACCTGAAATTGTTCAAAAATTTCTCAAAATTGAGATTTCAATCTAAAAATGCATGTACTTCAAGAGGTGAATCTCATATCGATTGATCAGACTTGAATTTGTTAAAAACTGCATGATTAATCAATATATACGTCTACTTCAAGCGGTGGATTTCAAATCGATTAAATCACAACTCGAAATTATATAAAAAAAAACCTGAGATTAATCGACTAATGAGTCTACTTTAAGAAGTGTGTTTCAAATCAGTTGAATCACAAAAGTTTGAGCGTCGTTTTGAACGTGACATTGTTGAAAAAACTATGAGTTTAATCTACAAATGTGCTTTCTTCAAGAGGTGGGTTGCAATTTGAAGATGAAGAAAACTAGATTTGTCGAGTGATTTGGGGGATTTTGAGTGGTGAAAAGCGTGAGAGTTTTTGCGTGGTGAATGTTTGGGCGGTGAGATTACATATCAACACGATTGCAATTTGCGTCCTTGGAAAAATTGTAATTTCATATGTTGTTTAACATTCATTTAGCAGAGAGATAACGGGAGGCACGCAAAAAAAGTTGGTAAACCCCACATGGACTCGGATTATGAAAAATAAAAGGGACGTATGAATAGTGATCTCCCCACCAAATCACATAAACACAAATTGCAGTTTCGTCTTTATTTAATCAAGAGGTTTTTTAATGGCACATAAGAATTTAATAATCTATTGACTTTTAGTTTTTCTTTTCTTTTTTTAAATATTAACAACAATTTTTAACACATAAATACCACATAATATTATACTTGCAAAATTTTGAACACACATCACTCACCACTCATGCATACCACAATACCAGTTGACACTTTTAACTTTTATTTTCATTATCAAAACAATCTCTCTCTAATGGAGAAGCAATTTCACCACATCAGTTAGGGTTCCAATAAGCAACGTATTGTTGCAAAGTCTAGTACAAAGACATAACTGGATTATGTCTCTTTTGTCCGAGTTATGTTTCATCAACGAATCTACATACTCATTGGTGTGAAAACCTTGGTGCTACTTATGTGGTGTTGCATCAACAAACCGTGAAACATCCAAAACCGGAGCATTCGTTATATCCGTGATATGGTGCTCTAGCTAAGAGTCTTTGAGTTCTTAATATTTCAACTACTATATTATAACAACCCTCCTAAAATATTTCCAACACCCCTAATATATTTAGAATACCCCTATACGTTCTAAAATACACCCTGTATACGAAAAATGGCCATAAATACCTTTATATAATTAAAAATAAAATAAAAACAATAAAAACGAGTCTGTCGCGAGCCGCGACAGACTACTTGTGATCCTACGTGGGCCGCGAGCGCCTGGACAACAGGCCGCACCCTGAGCCGCCACGTGTCATATACGCAGCAAACCTATACGTATGACCCGCCATAGCTACGCCGTAGACCCCCTATGTCGCGGGGCGCGTAAACCCCTTGAGTGGCTTTCGCGGGGCGCGACAAACCCGTCGAACAACCCTATAAAAGGGGCAAATCGTTCATTCTCTCGATCTCTCTCTCAATATTCTGCATAGCAAAAATAATATCGGGCATAATACCCCCACCCCTAAATAACGAAGTTCTGCCTCGTTGTAAGTATCATAACCCCTGGTTACGTATT
The DNA here is from genome assembly GCA_030545235.1 of Helianthus tuberosus. Classification (NCBI taxonomy): domain Eukaryota; kingdom Viridiplantae; phylum Streptophyta; class Magnoliopsida; order Asterales; family Asteraceae; genus Helianthus; species Helianthus tuberosus. The sequence continues at coordinate 175,013,850 of CM060442.1, forward strand.
AGATACGCTTCCCGATTGATCTAGGATTCCGTAACGGCTGTCGAGATTCTGCCCAACGTAGTCGTTGGAGTTCTGTCTCGGGGAGGGTATAACTAATGTAAATATTGGGTTATTATACTAACCCGTGTGCATTGTGTAATTAATAGATAATCACTAGGAAATCACAAAGGAAAACCCTAAGATAGCAATGTGAGTAATCCTCCTTTTTATAAATTGTTTTTACAAAACCTCAATTGTTTCACATTATATTAAACAGTGATTGAGTATTTGTATTCTACAATTATCGTCGGTATGTTGGGGTTTTGTTTACAAAATTTGTTACTACACTGTGAGTAGTAACATGACCACAAGTCGGATTGACAGTACCGTGGGTGGTAATTAAAGTAGAAAATAAACAAATGTAATTGCGAGACAGCCCTCAATGCTGTAAACGGTTTTACATCTCTTGATTAAACTGGGATTCACTCACCAGTATTTCCCACTGACAAAATGTTTTTAAACGCGTTTCAAGTAACAAAATGTGAAAGCCAAATAGAAGCCAGTTGGACAGCACTGAAGGCTTGGAAAAGTGGCTATAAAGTTACATAAATAAAGAGATGTTTTATTTAAATAAAATATGATTTATCCCTATAAAAATGTGTGTATTAGAAACTTGGGATTTTCCCATGTGTTTAATATTATAAAAGTGTGGTATTTTACTCTAATTAAACATTTCCTAACTACGGTCCTGATGTAATTTCCGCTGCAAAACTGATAAACACCGATACCACTGAAACTGGCCGCGGCCGCCCGTTCCCGGGATAATTAGGGGACGGCGGTTGCGACAGAAGGTGGTATCAGAGCTAAGCCACTGATTCAGCCACATAAGTGTTCTGCTGACACCAAAAAAAAAATTTATGTTAGAAAATTATCTACGGAACTATGTGCATATCTGTATTATTATTGAGTGTTATTTGACTATTTGTTAGTTTACAGTATGAGCGACCAATGTGACACCCGACTTTTCAGGCCGTACCGTACAATTGTAACACGTGTTGTGAATAGGGAACATGGCTGTATTAGACTGGTTATGATATTTATATGTGAAATTTAATGTGTTGGTAAAATTAAATTTGGATAAAAATTATGTTGGCAACGGTAAGATAAACGTTTATCGCGTAACGGTTAAAATGCGAAACGAACGTCGGTGACCACCCGATCAGTGTTAAAATCCTAAAAATAGTCTGTTATGATTAGAATAATAATTTTAATCATATTCGTGAGGAAAAATAAATTAAAACGCTAAGAAACTCTATTTTTCGAGTTTAAGTGCGTACCACGCGATGCAGCGCGTATACCGACAAAATACTGTCAACATAGCCTGTCAAGGCAACTGATAATTATTTTGGTAATTGAAGAAACACGGGATCACCGCCGGGATGATTGGACCGATTTATCTTAGTGGGTGAGAATCACACCTTGTTCTTCCTCTTCAACCTAGATCTGCAATTAAGAAGAGAAGAAAGTGGAGCTGTAGAGATGACCGGTAGGGGAAAGAATCCCCTGTTTCCAGTAACAAAAAGTGTGGCGGCTCCATTTCCTCTGCCCTAATAATGAGGTGAAGACCTCTTTATATAGGGGATATGGGCCTCCCCTAACCTCAATGGGCCAGGCCCAGTTAGGGGTTATCTCTACAAGCCCCAGCCCAAAGTAGTGTAAACTACATCGCGTTGGGCCTCGCGTTTCGGTTAGTAAGCAACAATAATAAATAATTGATATAAAAGCAACAAGTAACGGGAAGTCCGACCGCTCGGGTCGGGTCTAGTACCGTACCCCATCAAGTCCCCCAGTCTAGTGTTGCTCCCGCGTGCAAGCGTGGTAGGAGTACTAGACTTGTTAGGAGTGCTCAAAAGTAAGAAAGTTGTTGGCCATGCTTGTTGTGTCTGTCTTTCGCTGTGAGTAGAGATAATGGAGTAGTGACTATCCCTCGATTGCTCATCGTGGAAATTGGTTTGGCAAACATGGCGCACGCTGATTGATCGCGGGGAGTTGCTAATTGTACTGGCGCATTGCCATGAACTTGTCAAGGCTGCGTGTACGTGGTTAGGTCTTGTGCACGAGTCTTGGAACTGGCTGAGTTTTGACGGTTGAGTGTGGTTAGAGTGAGAGAGTAGAGAACAGAGCGGTTTAACCTTTGTGTGAAGGTCCCTATTTATAGCCGGCGTGGTGTAGAAGGATATGGGCTGATGGGCCTTGGGCCTGAAGGCGACAACAAGTAATATCCGTCTTGTCTCCTCTGTGGCAGCTGTTAGTGTCTTCTAGAAGATCTCCGGTGCTGGCGCACCTTGATTGGAGCCACGTGTCCGGATGGTCGTCCTTGTTGTCTATCTGACATCAGCCGGTGAGTGGAGATCATGGGGCAGTTTTCGCCGCCCCCTGATTGGTGCCATGTAGGCGTCCTTGTGTACCTTCTATCTCCTGCACGATTGGTGATCGTGGAGCACGATATAATACAGCCTGTTAGACGTTTATTGGCTTACTCTTATGCTGCGCGGTCTTTGGTGAGTGTCCAAGCAGCTTGTGCGAGGTATAGGCATTGAGGGCCTTCATTCAGGGTGTTTCTTGATTAGTCAGATTAATGTATAAGGAGTATGGTCCTGCGTGCGACCTGATTGGTCAGCGCGGCTTTTTGGGACCATAACCCTTCAAGTCCCCCCAGTCCAGTGCTGCTTCCATGCGCGAAGTAAATGGTTGGAGCTCTGGACTAAAAAAAAAAGAAAGTGTGTTGGTCTGTAAAGCATTTGTTAGGTCATGGTAGCCGGCGCGCGTGTAATTGTTTGTCAATTACTACGGCGCGGCCACCAGGCTTGCTTACTGATAGGTGTTGCTTTTGAGGGTTGGCACGCATGATCATCGACTGATGATGCATGCGGCGTAACCCTTGCTAGCTTCAGTATGAAGTCTCGTTGTAAGTTTAAGCGGGAAATTCTTCGAATTTTGAATTCTGACAGGTTGGTGCAAATGTCGTTTGATGGCGACCCTTGAGTTGACTACTGACACGACGATCATCATGCTGACACTGACGGTTCGTCTTTTGTCAGGCGAGTGAGGCCAAGCTCTAGCAATGTGCACACAGTCATGTGGCTACTCTAAAATATTCACCTTTTGGTGACTTCGCATGGTGCGCGTGTCTTAGGCCATGAAGCATACGTATATATATAGTGTTTGAATCTGCGTAAATTGTTGTCTACAATATTTGCACGTGTTAATCCACTTTGAGCAGGTTATCGCGAATGAGAATTGGCATAAAGTTGCATCAGGATAATGAAGTGGAAACCTAAGCCCGCGCTAATCCTCCGCTGTGCCACAACAGCAATGTGGCGTGAAGCAAGGAGATGTGGCTTGTCTTGAAGATTGTAGGTGTAAGCGAAACTTTATTTTAGCCAATGTGTTTTTGCGTATACTCAAAGTGGTGCGTGCATTTGTAGCACAGTTTACGTTTTGTAAGCGTTTTCATATATGGCTAAGCATGTGCGCGCGGGCGACACACACGTTCGTATGTAAAGCAGCAGGGCCGCATGGAGATTACCGTGCTTGTGTGTGTAGCAGCAAGCTCTCCTGGAGACTGGCGTGCTCATATGTAAAAGAGCATACGCGCGTGGCGACTTACGTGCTCGTATGTAGAGCAGCAGTCTCGCACGGAGACTTACGTGCTCGTAAGTAAAGGCGCATGCGCGCGTGGCGACTTACGTGCTCGCTTGTAAGCGAATGAGCATGCGCGCGTGGCGACTTACGTGCTCGCTTGTAAGCGAATGAGCATGCGCGCGTGGCGACTTACGTGCTCGCTTGTAAGCGAATGAGCATGCGCGCGTGGTGACTTACGTGCTCGCTTTTAAGTGAATGAGCATGCGCACGTGGCGACTTACGTGCTTGCTTGCAAGTGAATGAGCATGTGCGCGTGGTGACTTACGTGCTCGTATGTTAAGGAGCATGCGCGCGTGGCGACTTACGTGCTCAAATGTAAAGGAGAATGCGCGCGTGGCGACTTACGTGCTCGTATGTAGAGCAGCAGGCTCGCATGGAGGCTGAGATGCTCGTATGTAGAGCAGGAGACTCGTATGGAGACCGGCGTGCTCGTAGGTAAGGGAGCATGCGCGTATGGCGACTTACGTGCTCATAAGTAAAGGAGCATGCGCGTGTGGCGAATTACGTGCTCAAATGTAAAGGAGCATGCGCGCGTGGCGACTTACGTGCTCGTATTTGAAGGCGCTTTTTAGGCTTTCATCGATGTGCGTGAGGATCGCTCGTTGCGTTTCACCGATTGAATGTATTGCCTAACCTGCAAATAAGTTGACATGGTAAATTGTAATAAAGAGTGATATGTGGAAAGCGTTATACCGAAACTTCATCCTTAGGAGGTGTTTGCTCTATGCATCCATATTCCGCGAAATGTGAAAGCAATTTTGACCCCCGAAATGGTGTTGCACCATGTTAGTCTCTCAATTTATTGCTATTAAATAAAATGTTAGTAACATTAAACTTGAATAATAATACTAAGCAATGATACTAGTATGTGTCGCAAATATCGCAAGATTAGTAGTCGTTAAGATGATGAACTATTAACCGTGTCTTTGAATAATTTCATTTGCTAGACGTTAGCCAACTTCTTGTTATTGAAAGAAGTATGTAACACCGGCTTTCAAAACAATTCAAGTGCTCCCAGGCCAGTAAATATGTGTATTGTCTATATATTAATCAAAATGAATATATGCCCCTTCATGTTTAAAATTCATGCACAAACTGTTGGAGTATACAAGAAGGTGCCGAAGTCATGGCACTTAAAATTAATATAAGTGTCACTTTATAGCTTTTGGGCTATTCACGAGAAATATTATAAATTGTGATGGCAAGGATAAAGCTTGGTTTTGTATTATGTCTAAAAATTTATTTATTGTATGATAATAAATAAATCTTCTGCGAAATTCTATGTGCCCATAGTTCTTATATGACAAAATAATGGCTCCCTTAAATTGGTCCATGACAAAATGTGTCTGCTACTACAAGATTAAAAATGTCCTTGTATAATATTTAAAGGGGTCATTTGTGTGAAATGTAGAGATTTGTGGGGCAAGCTTCAAAAACTCTCGGACCCCAAGATGAGTACAGACACCTTTTGATTCTCCATAAATGCCTTTACTTTATTTTATTTGTCTGCAAATCAAAAGCGGTGTAGTTCGAATCCATCTACATGTAGTGTTTCATTTAAAAGGTCTAGTTGTACTAAAGGCACATGCAACCTATCAACTGTTCATGTCAGAAAGTCAACAACCCCTTTTTTTTCAAAAGAAACCATATTGAGTTGTTTTGAAGATAACCATGTGAACATGACTTGTGAGTGGCGTGGTTGTTTTTCATCATTTCAAAAAGTGATTTCTATGAAAACCCAGGTGGGAATCCGTTCAAAACTGGAGGCAAGCAAGTCAAATGTGGATTAGCCACACGCGGTGTTCATTTGTCAGGCGCAACCGAGCTTGTCTGTCTTGCGCGAGCTCCAGCGCGCATGGGCCTTTGGCCATATGCGTGACTATAGATTAACCATGCGCGAGCTTGCTCACCATACGGACAGGCGGAGTACTTGCGCGGCGGCGGAGCGTTCCGGCTGGCAGGCAAGTGTGTACTCGCGCGGAACATGTCGGACAGGCGGATTGTCTACTTGCGCGACATCGGGGAATGTCCGGCAGGCGGGTGTTCACTCGCGCGACAATAGAGTATGTCCAACAGGTGGGTGTGTACTCACGCGGCGATGGGTTGTGTTGCGCATGCGGAACTTGCTCGCTCACGCGTTAGGTGCGGCCGCGCATGTAGCACTTGCTCGTGCAGCGGGCGCGGCCAGCGCATGCGAAACGTAATAGAGATGAAGGCATAATAGAGATGGAAGGCAAAAGTCGTACCTGGTTTGAAGCTTACTTGCATCACCTATAGGAGAAAGACACTTCATTGTGCGCCGGGTGGACGAGGTGCGCAACACAGTTGATGCCGGGGTGGCAAGTGGTTGGTTGACGCGCGACGTCGTGGAAGAGATGTCTTACCTTGATGGCCGGTGGTGGTAGCGCGACCGGACTCCAGTTTTAACGGGGGTAAATTAGAGATCAGTTCTCAAGATGGGTGTGACTAGGACATGGTGACAAAATAGGGGGAATGTCCAGTACAACTATTTCTGTCTTGTCAGTATGTGTCCCCCCAAATGGAAGTGTATGCATCTAGGGGTTATACCTTGTGCAACATGATTTGTAACTTTACAATTGTACACACTTACTAATTTTTTTTTAATACAGCTGTATACACCCATTGTGAGATATTTTGACTAGCCCATGCACAATATGCTTATAATCACTTGTACCTTTAGGTTACAGGTACACCACGCATCATAACTTGTACCATGTATAATTATCATTTGATATCATGCACGGTGTAGTGGTTTGAGGCAAGTAATAAAAGGAGAATGTGCAACTCCCACTTGTACATCATGCTTTACCACCTGTAAACTCACTTTTACCATATGAGAGAAAAAGTGTAAAATATGATTTAACATTAACATGATAGGATGGACAGATCTCAAGTTGTATGATAAAACAAGAAAACAAACATCATCCCATCGGATCTGAGTCTTATCGCAAAAGAGAAACTTTGAGTTTCAGATCCAAATTTTACCCTTTTTTTTGCTACAAGTTAAAAGTTTCAAATCTGAAACAAAATTTAGGGCGGATTTCCCAAGAACACTAATCTTGAACTTTGGGAAGAGAACCACAATATGTGGTTTTCAAACCGTAGAAGTATCAGATCTAGGAATAAGAAAACTCACACCTGAAGTTTTTGATCGAGAACCGTTTGTAAAACTCAGAAAAACAGACCTGGAAGATGAGGTAGAGAAGAAAACGAGTTGTGATTCTTCTTGGATGTAGATTTTGATACGGTGGGCGCCAATGAAGAAACACAGGATCACCGCCGGGATGATTGGACCGATTTCTCTAAGTGGGTGAGAATCACACCTTGTTCTTCCTCTTCAACCTAGATCTGCAATCAAGAAGAGAAGAAAGTGGAGCTGTAGAGATGACCGGTAGGGGAAAGAATCCCCTGTTTCCAGTAACAAAAAGTGTGGCGGCTCCATTTCCTCTGCCCTAATAATGAGGTGAAGACCTCTTTATATAGGGGATATGGGCCTCCCCTAACCTCAATGGGTCAGGCCCAGTTAGGGGTTATCTCTACAAGCCCCAGCCCAAAGTAGTGTAAACTACATCGCGTTGGGCCTCGCGGTTGGGTTAGTAAGCAACAATAATAAATAATTGATATAAAAGCAACAAGTAACGGGAAGTCCGACCACTCGGGTCGGGTCTAGTACCGTACCCCATCAGTAATAATTTGATAAGTTTATTATTATAGAATAATAAAAATAAATAAAAACGCTTAAATCTCTATTTTTGCGATTTTAAGCGCGTACCGCGCAGCACAGCGCGCATACTGCCAAATACCGGCAACATAGCCAGTCCAGGCAAACAAAATAATGTTCAGTAATATTTTGGTGAGATTTTTTGTATAGAGTGATAAAAATAATTTAAAACGCACTAAAACGGAGTTAAAACGCTAGATAAAATACCCGGTATCCAGTAAAATACCAGTTTTGGTCTATATACATAGATATATATATATATATATATATATATATATGTATGCGTGTATTGTGTGTGTGTGTGTGGCATGTTGGCGGCTCATGAGGGTGTACACCAAGACCTAATTGGACATGTGTAAGATTAAATCTTACACAATCATTTCATTACCCTTTCCAACAAAGCCACCACCCACCATGGCCAATCAAAAATTAGCCAACACATCACACCCTTCTCTTTCTTTCCTTCATAACCTTATACACCCCCTTCAACCTCATTTTCAAAAGTTTCAATTAAGTTCTTGAATATACAAACCCATTTCAAAGAAGTTTCAAGTCCTTATGGTGATCTAGAAGAGATTACATGGTGTTTCAAGCCACAATCAAGTCCAATATCACCAAATTTTACTAAAAATTATTCAAGAACTTGAAGGTATCAAATTTATTTTAAAACTTTGTTTTTGATTCTTGATGTTCTTGATAATGATAGAAGTTTCTCTTGTTCTTGAGTTTAATCACAAACTTGAAAACTAAAAACAAATGGGTTTTTGAATGAAATAAAATGGGTGTATATATGTATGTATATGTGATCGTGAGTGTGTATGTATGTGTAGGTGATTGTGTTTTGATTTTTATTAAAAGATTCTTGATTAACATGATTACTTGAAAAGTAGGATGCATGTAAGAACACTAGCATTTATGTGTGAATGAAAATGTGATGATGGATGATATACGTTATGATTAGTAAGAATATGGATTTAATATGTTCTTGGGTATGATTTGAACATAAAAGATGATGATGATGTTGTATGAGTGCATTAGATGCATTTACTTGAACATGCATGATGAATTGTGGTCATGAAATGATGATTTGAACATGATTTGATAAAAATGATATTTGATCAGATTATAAACATTAAAATATGATTATTTTGAAGTATTTAATGATATAAAACTTTGTCACAAGGTTTACTAGCTTTGCATGTTATACATGAGGCTTAGAAACTTGTAAAATAGGTGAAATAATGTGTTTTGTTTATGATTTAGTAAAAATCAGTTTTGAGCAGATTATAAACACTAAAATAAAGTTATTTTAAAGTGTTGGGGCAACTACATATATCCCCCTACAAAATTTATTAATTACATATATACCCAACCCAAAATATATATTACATATATCCCCTTCCCAAAAACTAAAAATATCAAATTTACCCATTTTCATTTATTTTATTAAAAATAAATCATAGATAGACAAATTTACCCCTCCGTTCTCAAAAACTTAACAAGTATTGTGCGCCATTATCACAACCATCACATAACTGAATCTAATAGATCTTCATCCATGCTTTCACATACAACACATAAAATCTCAATCTTCATCCTCATACCCATTTTCAAATGTCTAAATTTTTTCGTAAGGAAATGGGTTTGTAAAAGTAAAGATTTGGGTGCAGATGCAGATTATTTTATTGATGGGTTAACACAGTATTGACGCCGGTGGTGGCGGCGGGTGGCGGCTTCAAGATTGGTCGGAACCGGAGCGGGTTTCTTTCCTATTTATTGGTCGGAAGTGATGAAGAAGTTGGAAAGTTGAATTCTTGGTGATTAATGGTGGGGTTTTATTGGTGCATAAGGTTTTCTAAAGTCACCTGTTTGGATTTTAGAATCAGGTCCGGCGATCGGCGAGAATCAATGTTTAACACACACCCGAATCAAACCTGAATCATCTTAAATCAAACATGAACAAACCTAGAAGTTGGAGTAAAATACCAAACAAGATTGTTAAGTCGCCTACGTTGATGGTTAGTCGTTGATCGCCTCATGTTCTCTTCGCAGGTTTTGATAGGTGCCCTGCCTATGGAGGATTTGAATTTAGAAAAAGGGAGGATGAAAAATGGGGAAGTCATACGAAGAAGGAAGAGGTTGTAGAGGGCGGTAGGTTTTTTTTTTTAGAAAAGGGTAGTTTTGTCAATTTGTTAGATGAGGGGAAATATGTAATTGAAATTTTGGATTGGGTAAATATGTAATTAGGGTTGTAAATAGGGGGATATATGTAATAATCCCTAAAGTGTTTAGTGACATATAACTTTGTCCTAATGTTTGCTAGCTTTGCACGCTATACTTGGTGCATTAAAAGTTGTAAAATACTTGAAATCGCATGATTTATGTGACATGCAAAAAAACTGCACTAATCTGATTATAACCACTATTTTAATAGTAAATAACATGTATTGTGTTAAAATATCAAATCGTTTCGAGTTGGGATGATTATAGTAACGTTTAACGCAAAACTATGCGTTAAAAAGGTCAAAAATCGGCTTTTCGAGTGATTTTTGTAAAACTGATTTAGATCAGTAAATAAACTGATGTTTTTAGTTTAAAAATAAGTATTTTAACTAATTTTAAGTTTACTTGGTGTTTGGTTGGTCATAGGTGACTTCCGACGCCCGAAAACGTTACTGAATCGCTAAAATACGCATTTTTCGATGAACACTAGTATGGGTAAATTTTGGGTGAACCTTATGTGTTAAGATATGTTATGTGATTAAACATGTGAATGTGAAAATATGTTAAGTTTTTAACATGATATTAGAAATCTAGCTTACGCATGTATGCTTGTACGTTTTGTGCGGTAGAAACGGTGAAAATCCTGTTAAATGTGTAACTTGGTTGTCAAGCATAAAATTTGATACTTATGAAATGTTTTATGTATATTTGCTTTAAAAATGACAAAAAAAAAAGATAACTTAACAAGATTTAGCATTTTTCGGTGTTCAGTTATGTGAACGTTTATGTATATACATTACGACGCGCAAATCGTAAATATATTACGTATAAACGGGAGAGTTGACGGATTTACACAATAATGGTCACCAATAAAATCGTTCAAGTCGTAAAATCTTAAAAATATATATATATATATATGGACTCATATATGTATTAACATGCCAACATAATAAAAAACGAGGATTTTTCGAGAAAATCTCAAAGTTATGTGATAATTCTAAGAAACGGAGAAACTTAGGATTTTTGTGTTATGTATATTGATTTAAAATCGTTCCTATATATATAAAGGACGTGTAGAAATCAATCTTTGGGATTGCGCTATTTAAAATACGCACCCAAAGGTGAGTGTCACTAAACCCCTCTTTTTACTGCTTTGTATATATTTTGGGGTTAGAACACGTCAATAAAAGGCTTTAATAATGTTTTTGAAATAAAACATACCTTTTAACATAAAATATATATTTTCGTTGAAAATATATGAAATTTGATAAGTCATACGTTTCGAAGTAAAACGTTTTTGATGAATGAATATTGAAAGTACGATATTTCCTAAGCAAAACACGACCGTACGGTTGGGGACGAATTCCGGACTGGGTCTCAATAATAGAGTGACAGGGGAATTCGTACAACATCGTGTATTAAATTTTCATATTATTAGGATATATATATATTGTACATGAGGCAGACATCATATGGTTCATTGAGATAGGACCCTGCGCCCATGATGTCGTTTAATCATTTAAGTAATGTACGCGAGGAATTGTTGGTAGATCTATCGGGTTGACAACCCCGTCGTGACCGGTCGCCCCGTGTCAAGTCAAGCGACGAATTTTGATTCTGTTTATTGTCTAGCATTGATTATCCCTGCATGGTTAATATATAGTTCGTATCGTCTAGCTAACATACGAGTCTGAAAATTGACGCAATAATTTAATATACAAAACATGGGCAGTAACAGTATTGTCGGGTTCATGAAACTGCGACGGAAGGCCCATGGATTTTTTTAAGGAAGTAAAACGGCCTTTCAAAATTATTTGGATGTTTTCAAATAAACTCCTAAACAAATAGTTTTCCTTGGAATAAATTTTTTTTGTAAGTGAATATGTGAACTCACCTTCCTTTGTGTTGACACTTGATTTTTAACGTGTTCTACAGGTACTTGAGTTCGGCTTCGGGAATTATGGCGTATCTTGTGGTTGTTGATGCATGTTTTGTTACTTAATAATGTTGGACTAACTTTTAAAACTTCTGGGACGAATGTAATAAGATCCATGAGGATCATAAACAACTTAACTATGTCATGGTCGTATCGTGTCTTAAAACGTAATGTTTAAATAACTTACATTTAAAACATACTAAAATGTCCAACAATTAAATGCATCGATCGACAAGATATAAATGGGCACCAGCTTCCGTCACCACTACGTTTTATATATATTCCGCTGCGACATTTTTGGGGTGTGACAACCAAGGACCTTCAGACGCTTACCGTCAGTTGTCCAGCTCACCTAGGGACGAAGGCAACTCTTCACAGCCTACCCTCTCAGGGTATTCGGCTGACACTGAAGACGGGATTTTCGTGTTCAAAGCACAATCTGAAGAGCCATTCCCTCCTAAGAAGAGAGGATGGTTCAGCAGAGGAGCCCATGAACGTAGAAAAAGGATGAGAAAACTTCAGCAACAGCGTGCTTTAGCAGCCGCTAATAGAGAAACGAATGCTCACACTTAGGATATGCTCAATAGGAGTCTAGCAAATTTTCATATCTTAGCAACTACAGCTGCAGACCCTAATCTAGAACAACTCATAGCACCCCAACCATTACCACTATTTCCCACACAACCTATGGATTTAGAACCAAACCCTGTAGACCAAATTCCAATGCATGATTTTGACCCAGCAGAAATAACTAGAGTACCAGCACCCCATCCCTCAGACTATGACCCATGGTTTGATGACCATAGGGATTATGAACAATGCTACCCAATACCAGATGAACCCATGCCAAACCTAGCAGCTTACCCAAACCTGGACCCCCTTGACCCATATTTTGATAATGACCAATACATCAGGGAAATCCTAGAGAACCCTTACCCACACGAAGAACCCATGCCCCAGTTCCCAAACCCAATACCATCACCCGCACCACCCATGAGCACTGAGAATGTGCAAGAACTCCGAACCTTTGGTGAGGAGATTTTAGAAGGAAGTGAAAGGATGAGACAGATAGGGGAACGACTCGTCTGGAAATATGACGAGCGTAATATGAAATTTTGGATGAACCCGTACCATTAATAGTAATAATATATATATATATATATATATATATATATATATATATATATAATATGTTTGTATGTATGAAAAAAATATGTAATATCTAGATAATAGCTACGGATGCATACTAGTATTGTATTTTCAATTCCAGTTGTATTTGTAATTGATATATATGCATAATATAAATTAGAGTAAAGGTCGTAATGTTCGACGATTTTGATCAATATGCTTGTTGTGTGACTATTTGCGCTAAATATTATCTTATGATATTAATATGTGGTAAATGTTTAAAATTCAGATGGACAACGAAGTGAATCAAGAAAACCAGAATAACGATAATAATGGAAACCAAGTAGATAACAGTGCTATCCAACACATAGTGGCACAAGGGATTATAGACGCCATGCCATATATTATCAAAACGGTTAAGGAATCGGATAATAAAAGTAATAATGGCAGTAAACGACCTACTGAACCAGAACACAACGTAAACAATGGACCAATACTTCAAGTGCCCATTCCCAAAAGAAGAAGAACCATGTCTTATGGTTGTTCTTATAAAGAATTTTGGTCTTGTAAACCAATAGAATTCTCGGGCAATGGAGGACCCATTGCAGCTCTACGCTGGATAGAAAAGACTGAGGCAGTCTTAAAAATAAGCAAGTGTGCAGAAGAGGATAAGATAATGTTTGCCTCCAATCTGTTTAAGAACTCATCTTTAGAATGGTGGAACACTATCCTCCAGTCTAGGGGAAGTGACAGGGTTTACAATATGGAATGGGAGAAATTTAAGAACATGGTGGAAAGGAAATTATGTCATCCCAATGAAAAAGAACAGATAGCAAATAAGTTCTTAAACCTTAGACTGACTGGAGTAGATTGTAAGGGTTACACTACTACATTCTTTGAATATGCTAGAATAGTGCCAACCCTTGCATCACCAGAACTAGTATTAATCACCCGTTATATCTGGGGATTAATCAGTGAGATTAGACATGTAGTCAAGGTGGCTAGACCTCAAACTATAGAGGAAGCTGTAGAACTAGCAAACACCTTGACTGGTGAATTAGTGCGTACGCGAGAAGAGGACCAGAAGAGGAACCTAGCTCAAAGGCTTACCCAAGAATTTCGCTATGGAAATTCCAATCGTGGGAAAAACATAGGTTCTACCTCTGCACCTTACTGTAAAGCCTGTAAGAAGAAGCATTCAGGAAGATGCTCCACTTACTGCAATTTCTGCAAGATATCAGGACACAAGGAAGAAGATTGTAGGAAGAAACCTAGTAATGGAGTGTGCTTCAACTGTGGAGAAAAATGGCACATCAAGCCACACTGTCCGAAACTAGCTTTAGCCATGAACAACAAGAATACTAAAAATGCTAGAGCATTTGTTTTGACTGCAGAAGAAGCCAAGATGATTCCGGACGTGATTACCGGTACGTTTCTAGTTAGTGATGTTTTTGCTAAAGTATTATTTTACTCTGGTGTGAACCAAAGTTTTATTAATACTTAATTTTGCAAACTTCTCAATCAACCATTAACTAAACTCCCACAAAAATGTCTAGTAGAGACAGCAAATGGAGAAACCATTAAGATTACCGAAATCTTGCAGGGAGCAAGAATAGAATTTTTAAATAAAAAATTTATTGCAAACCTTTATTCAATGAATCTGGCAGGATTTGATGTTGTATTAGGAATGGATTGGTTAATAGCCAATAAAGCCAATATTTTATGTGATCAAAAGTCAATCCAAGTAAATTCACCAAAAGGTGAAAAGATCACAATTAAAGGAGATAAACCATCTAGATCCACGAGATTCATCTCTGTGATGAAAACATCTAGTTATATAAGAGAAGGGTCATTAGTGTATTTGATTTCCATAATCATTAACACTAAAGGAAAAGAACTGAAAGATATTCCAGTAGTATCTCAGTTTCCAGATGTGTTTCCAGAAGAATTACCAGGACTACTAACAGACAGAGAAGTTGAATTCAGATTCCATCTGCTACCAGGAACAACACTGATTGCCAAAGCACTCTACCGTTTGGCACCAGCAGAAATGCAAGAGTTAAAGAAACAGTTAGACGAATTGTTGGAGAAAAGATTCATATAGCCAAGCTCATCGCCATGGGGAGCACCGATCTTATTTGCCAAAAAGAAAGACGGGTCAATGCGAATGTGCATTGATTACCATGAATTGAACAAAGTCACGATTAAGAATTGGTACCTATTATCGAGAATCAATGATTTGTTTGATCAACTGCAAAGAGCTCGATTTTTCTCTAAGATCGATTTACGCTCAGGATATTATTAATTAAAGGTACAGGAAGAGGACATTCCTAATATCGCTTTTAGAACAAGGTATGACCATTATGAATTTACTATCATGCCATTTGGTTTAACCAATGCCCCAGCCGCATTTATGGACATGATGAACCGAATATGTAAACCATATTTGGATAAATTCATAATTGTCTTTATAGATGATATTCTCATTTACTCTAAGAGCAAAGAGGAACATGCAAAGCAGTTGCACGCACTTCTAAGTTTATTAAGAAAAGAAAAGCTTTATGAAAAGTTTTCGAAGTGTAAATTTTGGTTAGAAGAACTACAATTTCTTGGACATTTAGTTAATCATGAAGGAATTCATGTGGATCCCACAAAGATTGAGGCAATTACCAAATAGAAAACCCCTGAATCACCAACCGAGGTTAGAAGTTTCCTAGGATTGGCTAGTTATTATAGAAGATTTATCCGAGATTTTTCTAGAATAACCATTCCCTTAACTAAGCTAACCTGTAAATTTGTTAAGTTTGAATGGGGACCAAAACAAGAAGAAGCCTTTAGAATTCTTAAGCAAAGATTAACCAATGCACCCATACTAGCGTTACCAGAAGGAACTGAAGACTTTGTAGTCTATTGCGACGCTTCTAAGTTAGGTTATGGATGTGTGTTGATGCAACGTCAAAAGGTTATAGCCTATGCCTCTAGACAACTTAAGAACCATGAAGAGAATTATTCAACCCATGATTTGGAATTTGGAGCCATAATTTTTGCCCTTAAAATTTGGAGACATTACCTTTATGGTAGTAAGTTTACCATTTTCACCGATCATAAGAGTTTAAGGTATGTTTTCGGGCAAAAAGAGTTGAACATGAGACAAAGACGCTGGATGGAGATACTTAGTGATTACGATTGTAATATCCAGTATCATGCAGGAAAGGCAAATGTAGTTGCTGATGCTTTAAGTCAAAAGTATCACGAAAAGCCAAAAAGAGTGCGTTCTCTTAAATTAAATATGCAAATAGATTTAAATGAACATATTAGAGAAGCACAAGAATCAGTAATCAAGGATGATATTGAGAAACTGAAAGGAATGATTAAGGAATTGGAACAAGGAACAGATGGAATATGGAGATTCCATAAGAAAAGAGTGTGGATACCCAAATTAGGAAACCTACGCCACCGTATATTAGAAGAAGCCCATAAGTCTAAGTATACGATGCATCCTAGAAGTGATAAAATGTATCAAGACTTAAGAAAGAATTTTTGGTGGATAGGAATGAAAAAGGATATCACAGCTTACGTTGCCAAGTGTCTAACCTTTTCCCAAGTTAAACCTGAACATCAGAAACCCTCAGGTTTATTGCACCAGTTAGAAATGCCAGTCTGGAAGTGGGAGTTGATAACAATGGATTTTGTTACCAAATTACCCAAGACAAGAAAGGGTAATGATACAATCTGGGTGATTGTAGATAGGCTAACCAAGTCAGCTTATTTCTTACCAATGAAGGAAACTTTCAGTATGGAACAATTAGCTAAGCTATATGTAAATGAAATAGTTTCATTACATGGAATTCCTTTATCAATTGTTTCTGATAGAGATAGTCGTTTTACCTCTCATTTTTGGACAAGTTTCCAAAAAGCAATGGGAACCAAGCTAAATCTAAGCACTGCTTATCATCCTCAAACGGACGGACAAAGTGAAAGGACAATTCAGACGATGGAAGATATGCTTAGAGCTTGTGTAATTGATTTCGGAGGTAATTGGGATGATCATCTACTACTAATAGAATTTTCCTACAATAAAAGCTATCATACCAGTATCAATGCTGCACCATTCGAAGCACTTTATGGATGAAAGTGTCGAACCCCAGTCTGTTGGGCAGAGATTGGAGAAAAACAATTATCCGCACCAGAGATAGTACAAGAAACGGCGGACAAAATTGTTCAAGTCAAGGAACGACTAAAAGCAGCACGCGATCGACAAAAGAGTTACGCTGATAACAGGCGAAAGCCATTGGAATTTCAAGTAGGAGACAAGGTGTTATTAAAATTTTCTCCTTGGAAAGGAGTAGTAAGATTCATAAAATGGGGAAAGCTAAGCCCCAGGTATGTTGGACCTTTTGAGATTATTAAAAGAATAGGACCTGTAACCTATCAGCTACAACTGCCAGAGGAAATGGTAGGAATACATGATGTATTGCTTGTATGTAATCTCAAAAAGTGCTTAGCCGATGAATCATTGGTAGTATCTCTTAAGGATATAGAGATAAACGAGAAGCTTAAGTTTGTAGAGAAGCCTCTACAGATTGAAGAAAAAAAGGTCAAGAATCTCAAACACAAGAGATTAGTTCTGGTCAAAGTAAAATGGGACTCCAAGAGAGGACCAAAACACATTTGGGAACTTGAATCAGAGATGCAAAGCAAATACCACACCTATTCCAGTAGACCTCGAGGACGAGTTCTAAAGCAAGGTGGGGAGGATATAACAACCCTCCTAAAATATTTCCGACACCCCTAATATATTTAGAATACCCCTATACGTCCTAAAATACACCCGTATACGAAAAATGGCCCTAAATACCTTTATATAATTAAAAATAAAATAAAAACAATAAAAACGAGTCTGTCGCGGGCCGCGAGCGCCTGGACACCAGGCCGCACCCTGAGCTGCCACGTGTCATATACGCGGCAAACCTATACGTATGACCCGCCATAGCTACGTCATAGACTCCCTATGTCGCGGGGCGCGTAAGCCCCTTGAGTGGCTTTCGCGGGGAGCGGCAAACCCGTAGAACAACCCTATAAAAGGGGTCATCGGCTTTCAATTTCAAATCATTCATTCTCTCGATCTCTCTCTCAATATTCTGCATAGCAAAAATAATATCGGGCATAATACCCCCCCCCCCTAAATAACGAAATTCTGCCTCGTTGTAAGTATCATAACCCCTGGTTACGTATTAGATACGCTGCCCGATTGATCTAGGATTCCGTAACGGCTGTCGAGGTTCTGCCCGACGTAGTCGTTGGAGTTCTGTCTCGAGGAAGGTATAACTAATGTAAATATTGGGTTATTATACTAACGCGTGTGCATTGTGTAATTAATAGATAATCACCAGGAAATCACAAAGGAAAACCCTAAGATAGCAATGTGAGTAATCCTCTTTTTAATAAATTGTTTTTACAAAACCTCAATTGTTTCACATTATATTAAACAGTGATTGAGTATTTGTACTCTACAATTATCGTCGGTATTTTGGGGTTTTGTATACAAAATTTGTTACTACACTGTGAGTAGTAACATGACCACAAGTCGGGTTGACAGTACCGTGAGTGGTAATTAAAGTAGAAAATAAACAAATGTAATTGCGCGACCGCCCTCAATGCTGTAAACGGTTTTACCTGTCTTGATTAAACTGGGATTCACTCACCAGTATTTCCCACTGACAAAGTGTTTTTAAATGCGTTTCAGGTAACAAAATGTGAAAGCCAAATAGAAGCCAGCTGGACAACACCGAAGGCTTGGAAAAGTGGCTATAAAGTTACCTAAATAAAGAGATGTTTTATTTAAATAAAATAGGATTTATCCTTATAAAAATATGTGTATTAGAAACTTGGGATTTTCCCATGTGTTTAATGTTATAAAAATGTGGTATTTTACTCTGATAAAATATTTCATAACTACGGTCCTGATGTAATTTCCGCTGCCAAACTGATAAACACCGATACCACTGAAACTGGCCGCAGCCGCCCGTTTCCGGGATAATTAGGGGACGGGGGTTGCGACATATATATCTTGCAGGGCCGGCCTGGAGGGGGTGCGGGTGAGCCACCGCTCAGGGACCAAATTTGTTTTTTTAATTAGTGTGTTTATAAACATTATGTTTCAAGTTTGTTACAATTAGAAGCTTGCACCGGTGGTCTATGTGGTCCACTTAAAAGAGTTGTATCAATTTGCTCAAGTTCGATTATTGCATAACGCATTTCAGTCTATTTTATTTCTTTTTTCTTCCCATTTCTTTCCCACCTAATATTTTCGTTTTTCTTTTTGTTTTTTTTACTGCTTTTTCGTTTTCTTACTGTATTTTTGTTTTCTCCCTTTTTCAAATCTAGATTTTCTTTTTCAATTAGAAACTGAAATCTTTTGTTTATTATTAACATTAACAAACTATAAATAAACAACCTTTGTATGCATATAGGTGTGTACCTTATGCTTAGGATGGTTTTAAAAAAAATGATGTTTCATTTTTAACCAAAAGCTATTTGTTTTTCTACTTATAACACAAAAAGTTTTCATCTCTTGCAATTCAACCTTACAAGTTTTGTACTTTCACCTTTGGTCCCCACACTTTTCATATTTCGCTGATTTTTCGTTTTAAATTTTGTGAGTTAACACGGCGTAACGTGTGTGTGGTTCAACGTTTTAACATTTCGTTTTACGTTTCGTACTAGATTTTGCGAGTTAACACGACTCAACGTGCGTGTGTGGTTCAACGTTTTTACGTCGTCTATCTTTTCCATGTTTGACAGGTTCGTTTCAACGTGCGGGGGTCCTAAATCGACTTCATTATTATTTTCTATGTTTTACGTTGCAGTCTAATTTCTTTACATTAATACACCGTAACTTCAGCATTGGTTGTCGTTGGCGGCGGTGTGGTATTGGTGCTATTCGGCACGGTTTTACGCCCTCGCCGCATTGCGGCGGGTGGTTAATCTAGTTTAAATTAAACACAACTAAACAATTTTTAAATGATTTTTTCTTTTTATTTTACAAAAACTAATAAAGCGAACACGTATTATGATTAATTTTTTTGGATTTTCTATTTTGTTTGTTATAACGAGTGTATCTAAACAGACAAAGTTTTCCCCTTGTGCAACGTGCAAGTTTGATCCCACTAGTTTGTATATATTTCTAACTTTATATATATACGTACTTTTTAAAAAAAAAAGTTATATTTTTGTTGCCATTTTTCCATTTATTCTTTTGTTTTCTAGTATATACATATTTACTGATTCACTTATATATTTATCTTCTCTTTATACATATGTACTAATTCAATTATATATTTATCTTCTCTTTTTAAATTTGAGTTATAGAGTTTATATTATAGGGCCCGTTTTCTTCTATTCGCACAGGGTCACAAATTTTTTACTGAATTTCGGAGACTGCCCTTATATCTTGTGATATGTTGACAAATAGATTGTTTTATAGTAGGTTTGGCATTCTTCGATTTAAGCTTCCATCTCTTCACATTACCATCATTTATCTAAATTATTTCACTTAATTATCTTTCATGTACTTTGCATATATTGTGCTCTTTTAACATTCACTTAGTTAATAATCTTTCATATACCTTGTATATAATAGGGAACCCGCACGT
Source organism: Helianthus tuberosus (assembly GCA_030545235.1). Taxonomy (NCBI): domain Eukaryota; kingdom Viridiplantae; phylum Streptophyta; class Magnoliopsida; order Asterales; family Asteraceae; genus Helianthus; species Helianthus tuberosus. The sequence goes on from CM060442.1 coordinate 175,034,218, forward strand.
TGCAGGGGAGTCGACAATATAGGCCGAGAACATAATTCAAATCTGAAAACGTTAAAAGATCGTATATACGTTGTATGTGTGTGTATATATAAAAGCACTCGCGTTTCGTAGTTGCAACGCACGATAAACCCTTATGATAAACATTATATAGTATACCACAACATTTTTTATTAGAGGGAAACTCGCTTGTTGCGGTTGAGTTGACAATTTACATCTAAATTTTAACTAGAGTAAATTACAAGTTTTGTCCTAATTGTTTGCATCAAATTTCAGGCGCTGTCCTTTAGCGCAAAAGTTGATAGGCGGTGTCTTTTACCTTTCAAAATCTTGCACGTTTTGTCCTTTAGGCCAAACCCAGTTAGATTTTTTGGTTAAATCTAGTCATGTGCAAGGCACATGAGGGTACTATTGTAATTTCAGCATTCAAGGGGTTATTGTGTAAGATAAATTATATCAAGGGGCTATTCTGTATTAAAGTTAAAAAAAAATCTATCTTCAAACACAATCAACCATTCTCTTTTTCTCTGAAACAAAATCACCATATACTTACCCCCTCTCTCTACTCTCTCTCTCTCTAAAACAACCACCACAACTCATCTGCCGTTGACACCAGCCACCACCGCACCCACCTAAGACAACCACCTCTCTCTACTCTCTCTCTCTCTCTTCACCTTATGACGCCACCACCACCGTCTTCACCCACACCACCGTATGCAACCACCACCGTTTCATCTCCTCCCCTACAACCACGATTGTCTTCACCACTGCCACCGTCGTCTTCACCATCCAACCACCACCTCCTCCACTGCAAGCACCAACTCCAACGCCGCCTCCCCCATCAGAACCCTAACCCCAAATAGATCAGACAACACCCCTCCCTCTCTCCCTCTTTCTAAAAAACCTTTGCTCTCCACACTCTCTCTCTACAAAACCTCTGCTCTCTCTCTAAAAACCTCTCTAGATTCATATTTGGTTTTGTTCTCTGATTATCACATCAATGGAGCTTCAAAATACCACAAACCCTGATTGTGATTTTTCACTATTCCACAATCTCCGATGTCGTGGACTTGATCTATTGAATCTGCACAAGCGAATCAAAGATATTTGAGATAAAAATGATTGTGTCTTTTCAAGATTTTCTTGAATATATGTGTAATTAAAATCCAGGCCTCTGTTTTGATTTATTATATGATTTTTGAAATATATTTTGTTTTGGGGTCTTGATCTACACAAGTTTATGGGCTGAATCTGGTACTTGTTTTATGGGCTTTTATTGCACATGGGATTTTCAGATACAAATATTTTATTTTGGGATAAAAAAGTGCAAATTTAATCTGATTGTATGGTGGTTGTAGATGATGAAGGGTGGTAGTGGTGGCGGTGAAGGGTGGTGGTGGTGGTGGTGGAGGTGGAGGATGGTGGTGATAGGTGGTTCCTAATTTCAGAAATATATATATATATATATATATATATATATATATATATATATATATGGTTATAAAAATAATATCTTAAATTATTTTGTTTTATTTTTACATAATAGCCCCTTGATATAATTTATCTTACACAATAACCCCTTGAATGCTGAAATTACAATAGTACCCTCATATGCGTTGCACATGACTAGATTTAACCAAAAAATCTAACTGGGTTTGGCCTAAAGGACAAAACGTGCAAAATTTTGAAAGGTAAAGGACACCGCCTGTCAACTTTTGCGCTAAAGGACAGCGTCTGAAATTTGATGCAAACATAAAGGACAAAACTTGTAATTTACTCTTTTAACTAACTTCGCTAAAATTACCAAACACATTTTATGTTAAATTTGATTAATTTTGGTTCACTGATTAGTCCTTTAGTCCAAATACACAAATAGAATAACATGTATTTATGAATATATGTTTTTGATGAATGTAACGAGTTTATTATCGACATAGTATAGATTTATTTGACATAATGTCATTGATCAAGGGAAGAGGGGTATGAATAGAAGAAAATGACAAAAAAAATAAGCATTTTAACTTGACCTTTCATATGTCATCTTAAAATATGATAAGAATTTACCATTTTATACATAGGAAATGCTTTATATAGTAATAATATAGATATTGTAGTCTTTTAACATACGTTAGTAACCTACAGATGAGTAAAGAGAGACTTATAGGCATCATTTGGAAAGGCAGCTACACTGATTCATCTTTAACATGCTTAAATTTGGTAAAATCAAATAATTGGTCGCCCAAAAACACTACAAAAGAATACAAAAATACAACCACTCCCCCTTTGACTCCGACATCATAGAAAAACAAACATCAAGAAGTCATGTCTCTCTCCATCGAAGTTCAACATGGACCAAACCGTTCCTAGAATCTATGAGATGAAACTTATTATTAATCCGCCCATTGTGCACTACATCACCAAGGTTAATGTCCACATGACCTAGTGATTCCTGCACATTTTACAAAACCCTAACTCAATCAGCTACGGATCTTGAACTTTTAAATAGGGGGGCCGAAAGCTTTGTAGAACAAAAACATATTGAGGGGGGGGGGGGGGACTTGATACTTGTAAAGTTTTCGGAAATTCCTAGTAAAATTTACACTTCGAAACGAAAAAACAGGGGCCCCCACGGCCCCAACTAAGATCATCCCCTGAACTCGATGTACCCAAAATAGGGTCTTCCGAGGGGATCGAAAAACTCGAAATTCAATTCGATTCAAATTCAGTTTTTGAATTTCGAATTTATATATTGATATTCGACTGGATTCGAAATTTGAATTTGAGTTATGCATATAAGTTTTTTTTTATTTTATTTTTATGTATACATAAAAAAATGTTGGGTTTCTAACTTTGGGTTGAATAAACCAGAATTCGAATTTTGAATTTGAATCGAATTGAATTTCGAAGTTGACATGAATTCGAATCTCACATTCAATCACCATATTCGAATCTAATTGGAATTTGAATCGAACTCGAATTCAGCTTCAAAATCCGAATAACTTGGTTCGATTAACTCCCTGCTTAAAACCATATAAATGCATGAAAAGATCAAAACAACAACCTTTGAGTAGAAGCTCATGTGCATTCTCCTGCTCATAATCTGGATGTGTATCTTATCTTGTATCGGTGGTTCCTCAAGCATGAACTGGAATTCTTCATTCCACTTGGGATCTCGAGTCCGTTTAATAACCTGTTGACAAAAGTTGAAGATCACGAGGCCGAAGAAACCGATATCAAATATGAATTTGACCCGAAAAGTCAAAGGTCTCACCTTTGTTCTCTTTGTTTCTCCTCTAAATATTACCATGGCATATGGATTATTGTGATGATCCCCCTCTACATCCTCAGCCCCTTGAACAGTCACCAAAAGCACACCGGCCCCACTTGGGGTTCCGCCTCCGGGCCCCACGTCATGTTCTCCGTTAACAGACGAAAGGGGCCCGCTTAAAACATCATTATCCTCCTTGAATGGTGCATAAGTCATCTCCAACATAATCTGCCCTCTTTGCTGCTTCTTATGAGGATCTGCTATGTTGGTGTTCTTTAGCAAATCAAGCGTTAGTTCTTTAGTCTCATTTGGTTGTAGCAGTTTCAACGGCACCATTTGCATCCCGAGCCGGTCATGGCTCCCTACCTAACAAAGAACAAGAATCGTATTTAGGGGTGTTCAACGAATTGAATAACGAATTTTCAAAGTAATCGTATTTAGGGGTGTTCACCCTAAATAATAAATTATTTTACTTTCATTTTTTAAACTACTACAAACTAAATTGTAAGCGCTTTTATAAGGCTCAAATTTAGAAGGTTTCTCCATGTTTGTGTGTATATATAAATATATATTCATGTGTATATAAATAGAAAAAATATATGTATAACTCGAATTCGAATTTCGAATCGAAAATCATAAATTCGTATTCGATTACTTGACTCGAATTTGAATAGAATGGAACTCAAATATTTGAAAACCAAATTCGAAGCTTGATAATCGAGTCGAATTTCAAATTTTTCGAATCCGAATAGAATACTGATCATATTTCATGCAGGCCAGTGGTGCTTTACGTGATCCCACTGGTTAGCACAAGGTATTGATGGGGTCCCATGAGTTTTACAGTAACGGGGTCTCATGGTTACCAATAAAAGAATCATATATCTATCTACCCAAGGGTATTTTGGTCATTTACCTTGTCCCAATCGTAGACATTAACTAGAAGAGTTTGAGCTTGAGGGTCCTTAACGACAAGCTTGAAGGTTTCATTCCACACGGGATTTAAAGTCTTTTTCTTGATTGTTGTTTTCTTTGAAGGCAACATCTCTCCACTTAGTTTAAGTTTAACATACGGGTCGGATAATCCCAAAAGGTCCATTTTCATGAGCTTTGTTGCTTGTACAACCTTCACGTGTAGTACTCCAATGGGCTTCTTCACAACACAACTGGCGAGAAAATATTGTAAAAAAAAATAGTTTTTAAAAAGATGTTTATGTACAAAACACACTTACAGGGAAGAATCAAGAATGGGTATTTCAAGAGTTTGTGGCCAAAGGTAAAGTTTCGAAACTTCTTTTATAATGATATCCTGCAAAAAAAAAAAAAAAAAAAAAAAAACGATTTCATTTTCCCTCCGCGTATTTGCAAATAAAAGAATTCAAAATATTTTAAAAGACCCGATAAATATGAACCTGCACTAGTCGATAAAGTCCAGGGATGGACATAACATCACCACCAAGTATTTTTAGCCCAAAGTCCACATAAGGCTATAAAAAAGTTAAACAAAAGAATTACATTACAAACATATAATAAAACAAATGTAACAACCAACATTTTAGCGGTAATGGGTACCTTCTCCATCAAAGATACAACGACATTCGAAAAACACGGAAAAGCTGGTACAAGAGGCTTCAGTGTTATCCTTGGAACAGCAAACACTTGTAAATCCACCAACTGTGTGAAGCCACCGCAAATTCACAATCAAACATAAAAAAAAAACACCTTTTTAATAATTGTGAGAACACGTCAACAAAAACCCATGTGACCCCACCAATACCCTGCTAACCAATGGGACCATGTAAAACGCAAACGCAACTTACCTGAATCTTGATACGCAAAGACCATATTTTCACAGCTAGGACTATATTTGGATTTCCAGCCCATTTAACTGGCGATTCCATCACTAGCTCGTTCTCATTGGTCTCGTAGACTTTAACGCCTGCCAATCATTAGTCCGAGAAGCACTACTTAGCTCACGTTAAGATTTAAAAATGACGAAAGTACCCAAGCTACACTAACCTTGAAATGTAGGAGGAAGGGTCCCAAGGCTCAATGTCTCAAAAGTGATGGCTTCTATAGGCCGGTGCCCAACTCCGATATAATCAGCAAGTATCGGTTCGGTTGTCTGCTTTATTGCAGCACAAATTGCCTGTACATTCAAGTTGATGCGGGTCAAGTTCCACAGCGTTGACCGTTTCCTCCCCAAAAGACAGACAAAAAATGAAAAAATATAAAATGACTCGGTTTCTTACAATGTACCTTGTCGAGATAAGGCCACATGTTTAAAACAAATGTGTTTAGCCAGTCAAGCTGTAACAGGATAATATACGAGAATACAAGTTAAAGAATTATACAGGAAACGTTTGTTTTTATGGAACGTTACAACGGAAATACATACACGATCATGATCAGGATTCTTTAACCAAAGTGGAATCTCGGGTATTAGATCGTGAAGACTCGCTTTTTCAAGCTCAGAAATCGGCCTTACAACTGGCTCCTGAAGTAGCATACATATGCATTAGCCTTCGATTAAATCAAGAATATATATATATGTATGTATAAAAAACAAAAATTTATACTAGGTACTATTGAATTGAATCTCCAGAATGTAAATTCAACAAAAAAAAAACCCCATAAAAATCAACATATTAAAATTAAAGAAAATAACTCTATATAGTTGAATTGAATGTCCAGACTGCAAATTTAACAAAAAAACCCATAAAAATCAACATATTAAAATTAAAAAAAAAATAACTCTATGCACAGTTGAATTGAATGTCCAGACTGCAAATTTAACAAAAAAAAACCCATAAAAATCAACATATTAAATTAAAAAATCAACAACAACAACAGAAAAAAAAACCATAACATATAATATAATGAATTATATATAAACTTGCATGTTGATGAAATCATAGCAGAAACAATCAAGAACAAAGTATCATCACAACCTAAATTACAAAACCAAACGGATTCATCTTTAAGTGTCAAAATCACCCAAATCCATAATTCTTTTAAAACATTCAGCAGTTGATACCCACATGCAGGTGCCAAAACTGAACAAATTTCAGATTAAAGATTACCTTAAAGTCTTCAAAATTGGGGTCAGAATAGATGAAGAAGTAAAACCCAAGACAAACACCAAGAAATAACCCAATTCCAAGACCAATGAATCCAAGGAAAATGCCAAGAAACCCCATTCAGGTGAAGTAAAACAGAGGAAATACAGGAACAGAATGTTTAAAGAATCAAAAAGGAAGATTCTTGGTAATCAAATGGGTGATAAAACCTGCAAAATATTAAAGATTACTCAACAACCTTACGAACGAAAGAGATGAAACCCACTTTAAAAATTTGTATATACACGCACACAGACAACTTGAGCCTTGGGAAAAGGACGAATGGGGGGGGGGGGGGGGAGGGGGGGGGGGGGGGTAGGGTAGGGGGGTTTTGAGGTGGGAGTGATATCTTCCAATTGTTGAATGTTTACTTGTACAAAACGGAAAAGAAAAATCAAATTTGCATTTGCCACGCATTTGGTGTAGGTTTAAATATAAGTTACCATCCAAGACCCTTGGGTTTAGCATAATGACAACAAGCTCCTTTAAGTAAGAAGTTGTGTATTCTAAAATCCAAATGAAGGATGGATAATTAACAAGTCCACCGGTTTATAAGCTCAAATTGAGCTAAGCTTAAACGAGGTCGAGTCTAGTCCCAAGTTTCACTAATTGGATTTGAGCTAGTTAGTGAGTTTAAACTAACTTATTATTGATATAAGTTTTTATTAATGTATGAAATGTCTTTTAAAATAAAAGTTATAATAAGTATTATTGTAATATTTAAAACTTTATAATAAAACAACTAAATAATATATATTCTAACACCCCTATTTATCTTGAAAGATAAAAGTTATGTTGGCTACATTTTCTAATGCAACTTAGACATGTTATAGAAACAAATTACTCATAATAATCAAAATGTAGATTGATGTTAAACAATGTAATAATCAATAAGGGTGAGAGTGTGTATACTTAGAAATATGTGGGGTGAATTGATTATTAACAAAACCTAGAGGAATCGTTTGTAATTTCTACTTAGACCACCCGTAGTGAGAGGTTTTTTGGCGTTTTTCCCAAAAAAAAAAAGCCCAACAACGCCCCTAGACCGCCCCCTGGGCGTTTTTTTTTCAAAAAAACTTCCGGAGCGTTATTTTTTCCACGCCTTCTTCCTTATACTTGGCCAATAGCATTTTTTCTTTGTTTTTAGTTTTATTTTTATTAAATTCTATTAGATTATAATGTCCCACAAGATTTCAAGCCCCACTATACCCTTTTTAACATAATGTGTCACGATGCCCACATGCTGACTGTACCGCCACATGATGCAAAACACTCAAGGGTCTTACCCCTCCCACTACACATGGTAAACTCCTATTTAAACTTTTTAATTGCTAATCAAACCCTTTTACATTTTTAGTTTTTAATTTCTTAGGTTTATATTTATATACAGTTTTATTTTTTTTAGGTTTTAATAAATATTTTCTCATAAAGATTTCAACACAACGTTATGGTTTGTTTGATTTTATCTATAAATTTTATCTCAAATTGAGTCTCATCCAATATAAGTCTACTACCTAATAACTCATTACAATTTTGGACACGTGTCATCATCAATATTTCTTCACATTTTTCTCATCCAAATCCCTATTTGTAAAATACAATATTAAATAACTTATTATTTAGGAAATATCAATTTAATATTTTTATAATATTTTTCTTTGCAATTAGGAATATGGTAAGTTAATTCTATTTTCTTTAAAGTCGATTTTATTTAACTAAAGATACTACTTTTATAATGTTACTAGGTTATAACCCGGAAACTTTCCGGGTAGGAAAATTTAATTTACAATAAATAAAAGTATATAAATAACATTTTTAACCTCTAAAGTATTCTCTTTCCCTTATCTCCATCACAAATTTTTAATTCGGATTCTTAAAGTTTTTCTAGTTGTAAGGAGCCATAAAAATATACAAAAGCAAGATGAGTATATGTAATGTTTTTTTTTTTTTTGTATATATAAAGGATAGGTTATTATAAACCGGGGTACCCACGGGTTGTTTTATTTTATTAGTTATTAATCATGTATATTTTTTTAAGTATAACCGCTTATTTTTTAAAAATTTGTGAGAACATTCACTGATAATCCTAAATAAATTAGGACACATGATTATTGATTTACTGTTTGAGGATATAATCTTTGATTTTAAAATAAATACATGTGGCTATTGAAACAGCCGGTATAATTACTTAGCATACCAACTTCAACATAATAAAGTAGTCAATATAAGACACAATAATGTAGTCAATACAATTTACAAAAAAATATTTCAAACCAAAAAAACTAAGGAAAACTTCAAATACATCAAACTAAAAGTGAAAATTACATCATAAGTTACCAAATATCTCCTCTAAAACTATTGCCACCACTATCAAAAGAAAAATCTGTTTGTTCCATAAAAATGTAAAAGAAAAGTTGACATAATGAAATTTGATATACCTATACCGGACATTATTCAAGAATTGTTGGAAGTCCCTTTCATTCAGTATTCACCATCTTCTACTATATCCAACAGATCTGCAATAGAGACCAACTTGAGTGCATTCCATATTTCCATCAAAGAGGTAGAAATTTCGACCCGTTTACTTAACAATTAATTAGTTTTATTTGTTTTTTATCATCAAAACAAATTGTAATCACAAAACATGAAAAGAAATGAAATTGTTTGAAGAGAGGTGATTACCAAATGAGAGGAAGAAGCGTAACGCAAAATCTTAATGGAGGAAGTTATTTTGTGATTACAATTTGTTTTGACGATAAAAAACAAATAAAACTAATTAATTGTTAAGTAAACCGGTCGAAATTTCCACCTCTTTGATGGTACATGAAAAGAAATGAAATTGTTTGAAGAGAGGTGATTACCAAATGAAATTGTTTGAAGAGAGGTGATTACCAAATGAGAGGAAGAAGCGTAACGCAAAATCTTAATGGAGGAAGTTATTTTTAAAAATCATGAACAACTACCACTATGATAAGCATACATAATAATGAAATATAAAAGATAAATCTGGGCTGTGAAATACAATTTATATACCGTATTGTAGCTATGGCTCTCGTAGATACATAATTTTTCTCATCTACTCGACCATCCTTGATGCATTAGAGCCATGCAACCTTCATTGGGGGGGGGGGGGGGGTATTTAGAGAAAGGAGCATGCCCGTGAGCAAGCTCGAGAGCTGTTATAACGAAAGACCATATATCTGCTCTGCAGAAATTTTAAAGCAGGAAAATCACAAATTTACCTTTTTTTGCAACAGAAGTTTAGTTTATAGTTTACTACTTTACTTCATTATATGGCATTCATGGAATAGGTATAAAAACATCTACTGTTGAATGAAAATGAAGTTACTCACCTGAAGTGGTATCCATACAATTGCTCCATAACCTCAGGGGCCATCCTAGCCAAAAAAAAAAAACATAACGCCTCAGTGAGTTGCATATGTTGAGTTATTTGTTATACTTTATTATATGAGATTTAGTAACGGAGAGAAAATAATACCCGCATGGTGTCCCGCAAAATGTATTCCTTGCACGTTGTCGATCACCAGAATCGAATAAGCACGCAGAAACACCCAAATCACCCAGCTTGATTGCACCATGGTCACTGATGAGAATGTTTCCGGTCTATAATGTAAATATGTAATAAAAATCTAAATTTATAATTTTGCTAAGTTTTCTTTTGTCTACATTTCAATAAAAATTATATTGAAAACTGAGCAGTATCCAAAATATAGTACTTTTTTATATTGCAAGAATAAAAAATAATAACAGATGAACTAACACTCAGAACGAAACTCACTTTAACATCACGATGGATGTGGCCATGACGGTGAAGATACTCCAATGCCTTTAAACCTCGCGTAATATAGTTGCAATAACAGCTTCTTCAAAACCCTTGGGATGGAAAGCCTTTAACATATGTAGGCAAGAACCACCAGCCATAAAAGGCATAACAACCCATAGATTATGGTCATTTACGAAAGACAATGCAATTTAAGAGCATTTGGATGGTCAACCAAGATCATTGTCTGAGATTCACGCGATACATTGTTCTGGAAACACATAACCAAATAAGCAACAAAGATCAACAATTAAACAAAAACATTTTGCCATTAGTTTCAAGTTCAAACGAAAATGAGCTCAGTTCAAATAGTTTTGGTTCTCTTCCTTGAATGTCAATTCCCAATATATGATCCAGAATAGAATGAGATTTAAAATGGGATTAAATCACGAAACAGTAACCACTTTTAATATTGTCTCAGTAAACTCCGTCTAAAATTTCAATATCGATTCATTGTTGTGAAACCTTTTAGAAGTTAGAACTTGTTAAACTGAATTACCTAAATGGAGTTACTATTTAGTAACTTTTTTTCACAATTACTCCTAGTTAGGTCAAACTTGGAAAAAACTAATCAGTAAATGGTAACTAAGTTCCGCATGTTCCATTTAGGCCATTTACTTTTAACATTTATAAAAAAAAAGAACTAAAAAAACAACATAACAATAATGAAACTTGAGTGATGTCTGCATTTCAAAAAACGTTTAGGTACTTTTATTGGAACAAAAACTTGATTACTATCAGGTGACATTTTCCCTTTCTCAATAGAAAATACATGCACCCATATCCATGAACTGGTCTGTAGTGCCGGTCGTGTAAGTTTCTGTGCCAGGTTGGACAACCATGGGAAAATAAGCTGGTGAAGAAGAACCGTTTTCATACGTGGGAATGTAATATTGTTGTGCAGCCACAAAAGAGCCATCAGCTCCTATTATAGCACCCGGAATGTAAGGATTCTATGGGTTATACGGAGACTGGGCATATCAACAATGACAAAAGTTCATGTACAGAATCATGTATACAACCATATTGAACAAAAAATAAAAGGATTACCTGAGCAGTTGTAGAATCTTTATAAACCCTTCTTTGTTAACTATACGTGAAACCTCGCGCCAGATCGTCGTCTTTCGTAAAGTAGAAGCATTTGAGTGCATACCATGCACCTGCAGAACAAATTGATACCACAATGAGAATGATTTTAACAACAATTAGCATAAACAATGCTTAACCTTCAAATCCCATTTATATAAACATTAACAAAGAAACAACCCAATAAAATCCCAAGTGGTAGGATCTAGGAAAATCAGATCTGATATGCAACCCATAGAGAAAATGATGCACAATTCTGTCTCTGGACGATTCAACTTCAAGCTTTCATATGCGTATTTGTTCAAATCAACAACTCATCTCTATGCAAGAGCAGCAGCAGCAAAAGCGCTTGCACCCTTTTCTTGAAAATTCTTTACCAAATGGCACAAATGAACAATCCAATAATCCATTAATATATAGTACAAATCATACAGTTAAAACTACCCATTCAAATCAACCCTTCAGTTTCCATTAAACTTTAGGGGTTGGAACATTGAAGTAAAAACTATATCAGTTTTATTTTTCTTTCATCGTAACACTAAATTCCCTATTTTTATCAATTGATTGAAAACTACAGCAATAATCACTATCCATTAATGTAATCCATCCCAAAAGAGTAAATAAAAAATTTTAAACCTAACAAACAAAAAAAACTCATTAAGTCAAAATAACTATTCAACAACGTGGAAAAGAATAACAACCTGAGCTTCAAGTTTAGCAATATGAGCGATTAATGAACCCTTATCCCTTTGTTTAATCGATTATTCATCAAATCCTGCTTCACGAAGACGCCTCCATATGGTTTCATCGCTCAAAGGACTTTTCAAACCACTAAAAACAAAATTCGATTGAAATTCAGCAAATACACAAAAGAATCATATAAAATCCAAAGGAATCCAAAGTATACATACCAAATCGCAGAAGATGCAAAGAAATTCAAACGTCCGAACCTGATACAAATAAGAAACCAAAATTAATAAACACGACAGATTCGAAATACAAAAAACGAAGGAACAGATTCGAAATACCTGATTATTGGATCATTTGATGAGAATACGATTGATCCAGAAGAGCGAGATGAAGGAGGCTAGGGTTTAGAAAGAAGCATCCTTTGATTTGGGTCAGAATAGCGGTGTTGAATGAAACGAATGAAGGATTCACGATGCTCAGACATTTATCTTATCGATATGGAATTCATTAGGAAAGACATGTGAAGAGATGATCAGTTGCTTGGAATGGAGATGGAGAATGGAGAATGGAGATGGAGGCTATCTAGGGTTTTGGAAAAGAAATGCATATATCGTACAAATAAAGTCGGGTCAAAATTAAAGAAAACGGATCCCGCGTTAACCCATATACACAAATTCTTATGACCCGAATTTTGGAGCCAAAACCAATTTCAAGAATGCCTAAGGTGATGCCACCTCATTTTCCAAGCCCTCACAACATGACACATCAGCCCTTATTTATCATGTTTATATATATATATAGATTCAATTTAGATTAACATTGAATATGATTCCACTATTAACTATTATTTGAAAAAGATTGATTATAGAAAATTTTCTAAACTTAATTTATTAATAATTAGCATGAAAGATTTAATATTTTTATATACTTACATAGTAATAACTTTTATACTATCGCTAAATACTAAAATCTAATGCAACATAATAAATATCAATGACACAGAAAGATTTTATTAATATCGTTACTAAATTAGTTTAATATAAGTCACTTACAAGTAATTATCCAATTGATCGTTATTTAATATCTTTGTTTTAAATGCTATAATCACAAGTTACGACGTCATTAATTTATTTTCGTATATATTTTAACCATAATATTAAATTATTTAATTAATATTCCAATTAATTTTATTTTTAAAACCAAATTTTTAAGGATTTGATTTTCCATGTCTCATCAATATATATTATTTCAGTCAATTGTAAAATTATAAAAAAAAACACCATCAAAAACAGCGTCACCATGACTACCAAAATTTATGAAAAAGTTGATCATGCAATTGTATGTTTTTGTGATCACTAAACTTATAAGAAAGTTGATAATGCAGATTCTCTAATCGATTGAGCAAATGCTTTCATAGATATAAACTTGATGTAATCACACATTTTGATTATACACAACACAAAATTTATTTGTGCATTTGAAAAGCGACTTAAGAAATCGGTTTATAATTCTTAAACCTTTATTCTCAACTATTTGATTTTTTTTTCTTTATTTAACCCTTGTAAGACACAAGATTATAACCTAGTTTTTAAACAACAAACAACTTATTACATAATATAATTTATATGAGAATATGGATAAAAATAAATTTGTCGTAAAAAGGAATTTGAATTTATATTTTTATAAACATTATACACAGGGGCGGACATACTAAGGAGTGCGGGGTAGCCTCCGCTACCGCTAGGTCGGAAAATTTTTGACGTTTTTAGTGTAAATTTTGGAAAAATTTGACGTTTTTTCGATTTCGTTACCGCTTATTTATAAAACGTTACCGCTTGGTCGGAATCCTAGATCCGCCACTGATTATACATGAAGAGTTATAAAAAAACAAGTTATACCTTTCAACAAAAATGATGTCATGTTGTACTTTTATTTGGTTTGAATAAAGAAAATGTTACTCATATAATACCATACGCGTATTTGAATTTTGAAAACTAAAACATAACCCATTAATTGTTTTTAAAATCATATTAAATAGTCTTTGGAAAAACTAAAGATATCTTCTTATAAATTAATGCGAATAAATAGATCGATATCCTAGTAATAAATGTTAACAAACATGGATTTGGTTTCTATTTTGTCTTAAATAAAATCAAGGTCGGCCTAACTTCCAAAGAATTGTTTTTGAACATCCAACTATCCATTAAATGTATTTGGTCTCTTCAATTTTTTTTAACGGCAAATTTGGATCACTGATGGACCGCTAAAGTATCATCGTGCGACTAGTAAAACAACCCGATCATATTCATCTCCATTAGGCAATAATTTGATTTGACGTATTGCGTTGTTGAGTATAGTTACCTGTATGGTATAGAGAAGCCAAGCCAAGCCAAGCCTCTCCTTTGATAAAACTTGAATCAAACTGAGTTTAAACGATTCAGGTCTAAATTGAAACTCGTTTAGTAAGTGGGTCCGAACTTCATATACCAAGTTTGTTATTTATATAAATATAATAATTTTAATTCAATATATATAAATATTACATAATAATTACTATTATATATAATTATGATAAGAGTAAATTACGATTTTTGCCTCTGTGGTTGTTTTACTTTAACCCTATCAGCCTAAAAAAGAATCTTTTAACATCTGAGCTCTCAACGTTATGTTTTCTAACTATTTTAGCCCCTATCACTAACTCTATACATTTACTTGGTTAAAAAATGCTCATGTGCCCCTCACATGATGGGTATTTATGTCAATTCACTTTCTGGTTTTACAACATAATCTGAGATACGAAATAGAGAGAAATATCTAGAGAGAAGCAACAGGGAGAGAGAGAGTTAGATGGAGAGAACTGATCGAGATTCGAGAGATATTAGATCGACGAAGATGAAAGATCGGCCATCGACTCCAACCGGCCAATTTGTTCTGTTCTAGAGACGATAAAAATGATGGTAAGGATTCCGGCGATAACGTCGGTGATACAACTTTAGGCGACGACAAAGGACGACGGTGTTAGAGTTGTGATGATCGATGGTGTTGCAGGGAAGACGGTGATGACGCCAGTGGTTTGGGTTCGAAGATGGGGAAACAGAGGCCGGTTCCGGTTATGAGGTCAACTATGGTTCGATAACCGGTGATGCAACAAGGTTTCTGATGAGGGTTCCGACGATGACGATGATGGTGTTCCGACGAAAAAGGTGAGACCCAATTGCTTAATATTATTTTACATATTGCATCCTGTTTTGGTGATTTGTTGTATTATGATTTGCAGCAAGTATTGGCAATATTTGTATCTGTTTGAATTTACGAGCTGATGAGGTGCCTTAAACGCCTACGGGACCCTTAGAGCGAGCTCCTCTTGCTTCGTTCTTGTATGGGTGTTGCTAAATTACTGTTTGGTCTTCGAACGTGTCAACCTTCTTTGGTCGGGGGAGCTGTCTCTGTTTTTTATGAAGGCCTCCGGGGAGCATTAGAGGATATTGTTGTTTGTGGGGGTGCCTTTTTTGGAGATCTCCAGTGGAGGTTGGCTTCTCTCCCGACCCGGTTCGGAGGCTTAGGGATTTGTACGGCCGAGGATGCCTCTTCATATGCTTTCGTGGCTTCAAGGGCCCAATCTTGGGGTTTACAAGACCACATACTCCGAGAATGTGGTGGGGATGTTTTAGACTCCGATTACAGGAGTGCGTTGGACCTTTTGCATAGTTCTCTTCCCGACCTTGATATTGGCGGTTTCTACATTAAAGACACCGCCCCTCCTAAATCCCAGAAAATTCTGGCGAATGCCTTATATGGCGAAATTGTCAAGAGGTTTGAAGAGAAGTTTGTTTTATCCCCTCGGAAAATAGCTGTGTTTGAATGTCTACGTGCCCCACATGCTCAGGATTTTCTGTCTGTCGCACCTATTGAAGGCTTGGGGCAACACATGTTGGCTGTGGAATACCGTGCTATCCTTAGATACCGACTGATGATTCCTTTGTTCCCAGTTGACGAGCCATGTCCGGTATGCCGTAAAGCGTGTTTGGATTCTTTCGGCGAGCACGCGATCTACTGTAAAGAGCTACCAGGGTTTAAATATCGGCATGATTGGGTGAGAGATGTGTTATGTGATGTTCTTAAGCGGGCCGGGATCTCTGCCAAAAAGGAGGCTCCAGTAAATTTCCTGACTGACCCCGTAGAGGGGAGGTCCACTTTACGCCCAGCGGACATCCTTGTGTTTGGATGGGAAGGGGGAAACACGCTTGTGTAGATTTAACTGGAGTCTCCCCCCCTGTCGGGCTCAAGGACAAGGGCTTTGTCGTAGGGAAAACGGTGCTCAAGGCAGAGGCGAGCAAAGTGGCAAAACATGAGAAAGCCTGCCTGGAGAATCAACATGTGTTTGTCCCGTTTGCATTTGATACCTTTGGTGGTCTCGCTCCTGACGCTGTGCGACTTTTGAATCGGGTTCAAAAAGTCGTTAATAGTAATTCTTCGTCGCTAAAGGTTTCAAACTTTGTATTTAGTAGAATTGGTTTTTCTATTCAAAAGGGGGTGGCGGCGCAACTTGTTGCCCGACTACCTGCCATTGCTTTGTAATTGCCCTTTTTCGTGTGGAATGATATTGTCGTTTATACTACTTGCTTGTTACTTGTAATCTGGATAAAATACATTTGATTTTTTTGGGCAATGGGCCGGGTATTGGTAATCCCAGGCCCGTACCCGGTTGTAATTCTTTGTCCCATACCCGGCCCGTTACCCGTCGGGTATTTTTCGGGTAATTACCCGTCGGGTATCGGGCATACCCGCGGGTATCGGGTATACCCGTTAATTTATTAAAAATACCCGTTGGGACAAATGTGCAATTTTTACTTTGATGTTTATATTATTTACTATTTTAGTGACTATAACAAATGAAAATATGATTAATAACTTACATATCATATTTAGACCACATATACTAAACTAAATTAAAACGATTACTTAATTAAGTAATTGTATCCTGACCACCTAATGGCATAAAACATCCACATAATAAAGGGTGCTAGCTTTCATATCCAATATACATGCTCAAAAATAAGTTATATGTTCACTAAACACTTGTCAAATACATATCCACATATGACTATAAAGAAGGTAATAAGTACATGTACTAAATTTATTATATATGTGGAAATCTATAATATGATACTTTCGGGTATTATTCGGGTAAATGGGCTGGGTATCGGGTTGGTATCACTAAATCTCTTACCCGTACCCATACCCGATTTTTTTCTATTTTTAAGCCCGTACCCGGCCCATACCCATTGGGCTTCGGGTATACCCGGCCCGTATGTTTCGGGTTTCAGGTATACCCGTCGGGCTTGGACTTTTTTGCCATCCCTATTTATGATTGGTTTACATATAGGTTCGAATTAGGGTTTTTGGATGCTTAAATGATGAAGATGAAGATGAAGGTGGGATTCATCCATATTTTATTTTGTTGTTAAAGGGTTTATAAGTGGGTGGTGAATTGACATAAATACTCATCATGTGAGGGGCACATGACCATTTTTTAACGAAATAAATGGATAGGGTTAGTGATGGGTGCCAGAAGGGTTAGAAAACATGACGTTGAGGACTCAGATGTCAAAAGATTCTTTTTTGAGCTGACAGAGTTAAAGTGAAACAAGCACATGGCCAAAATCATAATTTACTCTTATGATAAAATAAACATGATGGATGGATGGATGGGTGGGTGGATGGATGGATGGTAATATGAAAACCCAAAAAAAAAAAAAAAAACTCAAGAAACCCTTATAAAAAACCCTATTTAACATTTTTATTTTTTTTTCTAAAAAATAGGGAATGTAACATACATATATTTTAACATTTTTGTAAAAAAAATGTCAAGTATTTTTTTAAATGTTAAAAATTTCATGTTACATAATATATGTGTCCAAAAAAATGTAATACACAAATTTTGAACATTTAAAAAAACTAGCCGGCACTTTTTACATTGTTTATAAAAATGTTCAAATATATATATGTCACATTCCCTTTTTTTAGAAAAAAAAATTAAAATGTTACATAAGGTTTTCTTGAGTTTTTCAACTCAAGTGAATTTTCTTCATATACTTCACCTATGTATATGGATTCAGAGAAAACGATTTAAAGTGTGAAAACGGTGAGAACGATTTTCAGCCACAAGATCTTTGTGATTTGTGGCTAAGATGATGCGGTGACATTTTTGTAAATAATGGGAACCTTAGAATTATCAGGAGGGGTAAAATTGGAAGATCCAAACAAGGGTGCACATGCTAATCATATGTCATTTTCCCCCATCGTATTTAAACGCCAATAATTTTTTATACGTGATTATTTTTCTAAAAAATTACACCATAAAACTCAACGTTTTATCTTTACAATGAGTATACTATTGATATACTTTTCGAAAAAAATGAACTAAGTTTTTTTTGACGTTTTCAACTTTGTGTTTTTACGGCGTTTTCACCTAGTTTTATGGTGTTTTTTTTGAACTAGGCGTTTTTATGTCGTTTTTCTGAACTGAGTGTTTTTATGTCGTTTTCAACTCGGTTTTTATAAATTGGGTGTTTTTATGGTGTTTTCAACCAAGTTTTTCATGGTATTTTCTGAACTGTGTGTTTTCATGGCGTTTTCAACAGATTTTTTCATGGTGTTTTTCTAAACTGGGTGTTTTATGGCGTTTTCAACTGGGTATTTTTCATGGCGTTTTTCTGAACTTTGTGTTTTTATGGCGTCTTTATTGAACACCCAATTCATATCATTTTTTTAATTTAAAAGTATACTCGTTGGAAAGATAATAAAACACTTGATTTTATGGTGTAATTAAAAAAAAATCAAGTATTGTAAAGTTACGAGAGTTTAAAAAAGATGGTGGAATATGCATGTGACTTGCATGTGCATGATCTTTGGCATGTGGATGAGCCTTTTGACAATATTACCATTAGTGTAAGTTAACATAAACGTCACATGTCAACACCAAAATCGTTCTCACCGTTTTCACACTTTTAAACGTTTTCTCTAGATCATGCCCCTATATATATATATATATATATATAGGGAAAGGTTCATTAATGAACACTAACAAAGTGGAGAACTATGGAACCATGTATTTAACATGTTAAAAATTCAATTTAACATATTAAAAATCAACTTTTTTTATTTTTATTTTTTTAGAGTTTTTCCATATAAATACACGTAAAAGTCTTTAAAAAAATAAATAGTAAAAAAAGAAAAGATTTTTTTTTTTTTTTTTACAAAATTGATTTTTTATTATAATAACTTCTACATATCTTAATATGCAAAAACTTCAAAAAAATTTGAATTTTTTTTAGCATTTTAAATTGAATTTTTAAGATATATTTAACTTGTTAAATACATTGTTCCCTAGTTCCCCACTTTTTTAGTATTTCCCATTGAATCTCCCATACTATATATATATATATAGGGTCAGGATTTAGAGAAAACGCTCAAAAGTGTGAGAACGGAGAGAAACGTTTATGGATCGTCAGATCAAAACAATCTATGAACTAGATGACGCGGTGGCATTTTCGTAAATAAAATCACTTTTATTAATCTGGCACGCTTCATTAAGGGTAAAAGGGTCTTTTGACTTAACATAAAATGTGACAACCCGAGATTTCACAAATCATTGACTTCGAAATCCTGTTTCTACAATATTGGTTTACGTGGTGTCTGTGCTAATAATTGTGTGTAATGCTTGATTATTATTTGTGTAAGTTTCATATAGTTTAATTAGAGTTTAATAATTTGAGTTTATGTATAATTCTTTGTCACCACTCACTTTGACGAAAAAAATACCTTTCGCCAACCATGACTCGACGAAACATATGTGTTTCGTCATATGTGGTCTTTCGCCGTTAAGGGCTTCGGCCCAACCCATTTCGTGCCCAACTGTTAAACGTTATGTAATTATATAACCCTTGCAACCACTAGTCGTAAACAGAAAAACCCTAGAATCTCCTCTCCCTTCTCAATCTCTGTGCGACGGCTTTTAGGAGGCCCCGAAGCTTTCCCATCTCGATCATTCAGATCAATATGGTATTACGGTTAGTGTCTTGGCATTGTTCGAAAGATTAATTCCGATGTGTAGTATTGTGATTGAATGATTATTGTCGCATGAACTGTTGTTGTATGTGTGTCGATGTAGCCGTAACTAATGATTAGGGTTCATGTTTTGATCTATAATTGCACATAGATGAATTGTGATTGCTGTTAATGATTCGTTGTTGATGATCGGCAGATTTAGGGTTGCATAAGGTTAGACGATATTCATTAGTGTTAAACGATATGAACAATTATTATGAGTAGGTGAATCCGATTATGTATGGTCAGATTAGTGTTGCACGATGTCAAAACTGTTGCTGGAATAATCATACTGTAAATGATTGTATGGAATAGATGTTGTCGTAGAAACCAGGATGATCCGTTGATGAACAGCGAAGAAAGAGTTTCCCCACGAATAACTCATGTCGATGAAACATAGTCTTTTGCCATGATCAGGTGTCGACGAAACATAGTCTTTCGCCATGATCAGGTTTCGACGAAACATAGTCTTTCGCCATGATCAGGTGTCGACGAAACACAGTCTTTCGCCATGGACTTTCGTCGGAATGCCATCTGAGAACAGTTTTAACGGAACAATTAATATAGCATGTATTTTGTGTGTAATCGGTTGTATTATGATTTGATTTAGAGTATTATATAAGTGCTTGTTAACCTTGATCATAAAAAGGTCTAGATCTTTACACGAAAACCCAGTTTGTGGATTATGTATGCATGAAATTGCTGAATGGTTATAAACCTATGTGGGAATGCGTGATGATGATTTCAGAAACGATTAGTATGATTTTGTTAATGATTGACTTCAGGATAAGTGTGTTTGTTTAGCTGTGTATGAAACTGTTAGTGAAATGGACTGCGTGAAAACTATTCATGAATTGGGCTTCATGTATTGGGCCGAACACCTAAAGTCGGCCATACGCTTGATTGGGCCTGAGCTAATGGGCCGTACACTATAGGAATTACGTGTTTGACTGAATTATTGTTTATGTAACACACGAAACTTGTTTACTTGTGTATTGATGATTAGAGTATGAGTATGGCTATGTGTTTTACTTGTACGTTACTTGTGTAATGTGAACGAAGAATATGTGATCGATGTGTTTACAAAACTGACTATTTTTGGTAACCACGGTAGGGTTTGGTTGACCAACTGGGAACGGGTAGCATAACATACCGAGCACTCTAAGGTGAGTTCATTCCTCTTGAGCATGCGTCCCGGTGGTTGGGACAGTCAGTGGGTATCCCTGAGAGGGATAGGTTTTGGGTAAATCATGGGTATTCCTGAGAGGAATATGTCTTGTGGGTAAAATCTAGAATGTTGGATAATATACTCATCCTATCACCATTAAAGTCCCTCCTTGTTGTTTGTTACCTGAGAGGTAACATGGTATTAGTTGGTAGCGCTACTTAAGTTTGGCACCCTCACCCCGTACCTGAGAGGACGGCTATGAACTAATGACCTAGTCATGACCAATGCTTTGATAGGAGCATTGGAGAAATGGCAAAATAATCTGGAGCCGTCTTGTATTCGGGGTATTATCAACATTGTAATCAATGAACGAAACTAAACACTTGGTAACTAACGTTTTCGTAAAACTATGAACTCACAAGTGTTGTTTGATACACGTGTGTGCATGCTCGCAGGTTATAGATTATGTGGATCGTGGAACTTGCTGTCTGAGATGCTGGAGTGGTCATGGGTCGTAAAGCATGG
The DNA here is from genome assembly GCA_030545235.1 of Helianthus tuberosus. NCBI lineage: Eukaryota > Viridiplantae > Streptophyta > Magnoliopsida > Asterales > Asteraceae > Helianthus > Helianthus tuberosus. Next base: position 175,056,018 of record CM060442.1, read on the forward strand.
GATCGCGAGACAAGTCTAATGGTTTTTGTTCATACGGTTTATGTAACACTTAACAAATGATTTATGCTTCCGCTGAATACGATGAGTTATGCTTTATGTAATGTAATACTTTACCTTAATAAATGAAAGTTTTTATTTAAATCATATATGAGTTCAATGTGATTGGTGGCTAGATCCTGGTACGTCACACGCCTCGCGGAGGTTCCCGCATGTGGTATTTTGGGGGTGTGACATAAAACGCCAAACTCACGCTATTAAAATCCCGCCTCAACACACATAGCACACTTCATCATAATATGACGCCATAGATATAAAACGCCAAACTTTGTTTTTAACAGATAAAGCTGAACAAATAGTACTGAAACGACGGAACTTTATTACTAGCATTTACTGTAATAATAAAACGGAATAGATAACATTGTTACACATCTTTCTTGACTGAGGATTAACAATGTTATCCATTTCGTTCAGCAAAACATTATTGAGTTTAGCACGACCAAAATTAGAAGTTTATGGTAGTTTTATTTAGTGGCGTTATTGTTTTTTTTTTGGCGTTTGATTTCCTTGCCCAATCCTATATTGTTTGTTATTTAACTTCGAAGTAGCATGTTATGAACAAAGAGGTAGAAAAAAGAAAAAGATGCAAAAAAAAAAAAAAATGATTTAAAACACCAAACTGAGAAATGTCTGTGTTTTATAGGATTGAAATAAAAAAAACGCCAAACTACTCTACACTAGCTCTCAAAGACCATCTGTATGTGTTCTTTAAGAATGACAAATACAAAACGCCAAACTACTCTACACTAGCTCTCGAGGACCTTTTCGATCTTCTTTTAATTACGGCATGTTTGCATGTTGATGCGTAGTGTCCATAGGCTTTGCAGTTTTGACACTGTCTTTCTTTGGCACCGGGTTTCGACTTTGATTTCTTTTTGTCGATTGCTATCTCCTGTTTAGATTTCAAGCGCTTCCGAGAACTAGAACCTTTGGATTTATAACCTACAGGGACTCTTATCGGATTCTTGTCGTTTTTATATTGACCGGTTATCTCGGCAAATCTATCCCTAGAACTAGCGGGATGAGCAGCAATCTGCATATCTTGAACCTTCTTCATATAAGATTGAACATGATCCTTGTATAAGGATAACTCCTCTTTATTACCAGATAAACGATTCAAAGTGTATTCGGTTGAATAAATAATATCTCGCATCATACTTTGCACATCAGGATCAAGTTAGGTCATATAAAACTATGAACTCGCCAGCGTTGTCTGATACACGTGTGTGCATGCTCGCTTGTTATAGATTATGTGGATCGTGGAACTTGCTGTCTGGGATGCTGGAGTGGTCATGGGTTGTAAAGCATGGGATCACGAGACAGGTCTAATGGTTTTTGTTCATAAGGTTTATGTAACACTTAACAAATGATTTATGCTTCCACTGAATACGATGAGTTATGCTTTATGTAATGTAATACTTTACCTTAATAAATGAAAGTTTTTATTTAAATCATGTATGAGTTCAATGTGATTGGTGGCTAGATCCTGGTACGTCACACGCCTCGCGGAGGTTCCCGTATGTGGTATTTTGGGGGTGTGACAGTTTGGTATCAGAGCCACTGGTTATAGTGAACTTGGTTTTAAAACGTTTTAGTAAAACCAAATATAACCGAACAGTTCTGAATACGTGAATACGACCATGCCACTCAGCTCCAGATTGCAAGGTTCGTCTTTCTCACTCGTTGCATAAATTATATGACTAGTACACATTTGTTTATGACGTAGCATACGAACACACACTCGTCACTATAGCATGATAGCATGGATTGCTTGCTTACTTTATGATGCGTTGATAGTATGCCATAGTCCTTGGATTTCTGTGATCTTATCGTTTTGATAACCTCTGTTTGGCATTCGAATTTGAGGAACCATTTGACATGAGTTAGGAGGAACTGAGATGAGCATGCAAATCACAATATTATTGTGGGTGCACACATAATAATAATGTGGGGGTGCATGCGAGTCCCAGTGAGGCTTAACGAGTGAAAAAGGGGCTCTGTTCTGGCTATTTAATCAGTGAGAAACGTAACAAATCTATAGGAGTCCTAGCAATGATTGCCTCCTACTAGAACGTGATCTTTTCACTCCTCTCTGAATCCTTACGAATCTCGAAGCTATCGAGTATTACTTGAACACCCATCTGAACGCCTAACGAACTGTGTAGAATGTTAGGTGCTAGTACGAACGTCCCTGAGTTGGATGTCGCAGCGTCGAATGAATGGTTGATACCTTTCTCACTTCTCTTCGTTTGCTGGAACTCAATATACTGACGTCCTACACCCCGAAGTGCGATCACTTCTGCAACACTCTGGAAACATACCGTGTATTACTCAGTCAACTTGCAAGATCAAGGGCCAAGAGGATGAGCGTAGTATCTTACCGACCTCAGTAGTAGGACGCCCCTGATTACTGGCAACGAATGTCAGTAAATTGACTTCGACCAAATCCTAAGTGACTTAGGAGAGTTAACTCTTACGCATCAATCGGGACATAAGCGATGACAACTGACTATAGTGTGGAAAGTGTAACTGCCGGCGCAATGAGTAGTGCCTTATGGCGTGACTCGGAATGTGAAAAGACGGACTCTATTGATGAAAGGTCGCAGGACTCCGTTACAAGCAACGATATTAGAGGCAACAAACACGGCGACAGCAAGGTACTAGTGATCATAGCTTACAGTATGGAAACGGAGGTGACTTCGACCAGGAATGGGCGTTGATAAATCAAGACGACAACAACCAAGGGGATGACGACAGTACTGGCAATCCTTGAAACAAAAACAACAACACTGGAGGTGGTACTCGTGGTAGGTCATTTAGGATTGGCGTAGGCGACGCCAGGCATTATAGCAACATGGTAGCTTGGATGGGTAGCTATTCACTTCGTCTCTGTTCTGTTTGACTCTGATGCTTCTTAAAACCTAACTTGTTTTGGAATTGGCTGCTGGCAAGTCAATTGAAGCATTGTATGTTCGTTGGAATGCAAGCTCGACTTTGTGGGACAAGTGTTCGACATCGACCTTCTTTCTGCTACCCTTGATAGTTATGATGCACTAGTTAGTGAGGATTAGTTATCCAGATATCGCGCAGGTATGCACCATGAGAAGAAGATTTTGCGTATCCCTCTCCCTAAGTGGAGAATCGTTATCTGTTCTAAAGCGTCAGGGTGGTGCGAAGGTGAGCGCCATTTCAGTTATGAAAGCCCAGAAGCGTCTATGGAAGGATTACTCCGCTACGAATGACAACCGTTACTGATGTTAAGGCTAAGGAAAAGAGGATCGAGGATCCACCAGTTGTTCATGATTTCTCTCGGTTTGCTACCCGAGGAACTCCCAGGATTACTTTCACCACTGTTAGGTAGAATCTCAGTTTGATCGCACGCCAGAGGCAGCCCTGATTACTCTTACTCTTACCGTCTTGCACCAGGAGGGTTGCAAGAGCTGTCTAAACAACTATAGGAACTGCTGAACAGGAGTTTTTTCGGACCTATTCTTTCGCTTTGGGGAGCCCCAGTTATATCTGTGAAGATAAGCCTTTTTGTATGTGTACTGATTACCGAGAACTCAACAAGGTGACGGTCAAGAACCGTTTGCCTCGACCATGTATTGACAACCTGTTGACCAGTTGCGAGGGTCAAGCTCCCACTCGAGGATTGGCTAACAAGCAAACAATCATCAGATGGAAGTCCAAGGGGAGAATGTCCCTAAAACGGCATATTGAATGCAATGCTGTCATTGCAACCTTGTATTCCATGACCTTTGGGTTAATCAACACACCAGCAGCTTTATGGATCACATGAATCGACCGTGTTTATCGATGACGTTTTGAATCATTCCAAGAGAAAGGAACATCATGGGTGGTATATGCATCTTATTTTAGAGCTTCTAGGGGAGGAGCCACTCCGCACGAAGTCTTGTTAAAGGTAATTTATGGTTTTGAGAGGTACATTTTTGGTCGTATAAACAATGAAGTGGGAATACACGTTGATCTCGCTAGGATCCATTTTGATAGCAATTGATCGACGCCAAAGATCCCTTCGAGGATACAACAATTTCTTGGTCTCGCTAGATACTGTCGCAGATTCATCACAGGATTTTCGAAGATCGCGCAACTTTAATCTCTTTAACACAGCAGGGTGGTGTGTTCGTGGAAGACAAAATAGGAGGACGTCTTTCCAGCTTTTGAAATTCAACTCTACAATGCACTGAACATCGTATTTACCCGAGGGTACGGGTGATCTGGTGGTATACCATGATGGTTCGAATCAAAGTCCCAGTTACACATCGATGCAGCACGAGAAAGTGATGGCTTACGTAGTCGATTTACAAGAAGAATTGCACGAGTCACAACCTATGGTGGAAGCCATGGTTTTTGGATTTAAGTTGGAGGCATTACTTGGACGGTACCAAATGCACTGCTTAGACCGATCACAAGGGCCTCTCGTGTACCCTGGTTTCGAAAGAGCTAAATCAGTTAATGGCATCGCTGGATGGAACTTTTGGATGATTACGACTGTGAAAACTTGAATGTGCACGAGCTTTGCAGCTCACTATCGACTCTAACTTACCTGATCGGACTCACTCTGTTCAAACTGGAGAACTGAAGGAAGAGGATTTTCAAGTTGAACCCATGCGGGGCAGGAGAAGCAACCTTTGGCAGGTCGGATGATATTCGCTACCTCCAAGAACGAGTGTGGATCTCATTATACGGCAACTTTAGGGAAACTTGTATTGAGCAAAGCACACCGGCTTTGATATTCTAGTCGTCTGGATTTTGATAGAATATATTAGGATCTAAGGATCTTGTACTGGCGACTGGGCTTGAAGGCCTACACAGCGAAGCATGTGAACGACGTTTGACTTGTGCGGAAGCCAAGGTGGAACATCAGAAACCTTTTAGTTTGTGTAAGTAATCAGAAACACCCATTTGGAGAATTGGAACAGACTGCCACGGATTTTGCCACTGGCCTACCTAAAACTCAGAACGGAAACAGTATCACCTGGGTGATCGTCTGTTGTCTCATGCAGCCAGTATACCCTCTTGCCACCAAGGAAACTGACGAGTCTTCACAGCTTGCGAATAGTTCTCTGAGAGAGGCGGCTTTTAGGCACAAGGTGCCAACTCTTGTTATCTCTGATTTTGATCTATACCGGATTCATGGCAGGAAATACACAACACCCTTGGCTCACGTCTAGACATGATCATTGCTTATCACCGTAGGACAAACGGTCAGAGTAAACGAACCATCCTGACACTCGAAGACATGCTGCGAGCATGTGTGTGATTGACTTTAGCAAAATTGGAAGGGCGCTTACCTTTGGTTGAGTTCTACTGCAGCAATTACCATTCTAGTATTCAGACAGCTCTGTTTAAGGCATCACCTGAACGATAATGCCAATCTTCTTGTTGGATTAAGACGAGTGACAACCTAATCACAAGTTCCGGACTTGTACTCGAAACTCTTGGGAAGATTGTTTAGATCAAAACTCATTTGGCGACAATGCATGATCGCTGGAAAGCTGATAAGTTTAGGAGAACGCCAGGAAGTTCGCCGTGGGCTATCGTTTCAGCTTGAAAGTCTCACCCTGGGAGGGTGTGGTACGCTTGGGAAGTGCAGCAAACTTAAATTCACGATACGTTGGGCCATTCGGAATTCTGAGAGAATCGGCAAGGTGGTCTACAAACTCGAGTTACCTTACTGGACAACGTTCACGTTGTTGTTCACGTCTCAAATCTGAAGAAGTGTTGTCCGACGAAACACTTGCGGTCTTTTTACAAGAACCGTAGGTCGATGATAAGTCACAGTGTATGGATTAACCTATTGAAATCACAGACTGGAAAGTCAAGGTTCGTTATCTTAGTCGAAATTCAATCGTGAGAGTTCGTTGGAACTCAAGACGTGGACCGGAGTTCATGTGGGAACGCAATGATCGGAGTAAGCTCTAGTATTCTCATTTGTTCTGGTGGTTGAGCCAACTTTTGTTGTCATTGGCGAATTTCAGGACAAAATTCCCTTTCAAGTTGGGGATGATGTGGTACCCGCGAAAAATCCACAGTCATCCTGCGTTAACATCTTGTTGTTTTGGATTGCTTGACAAATTTTGGGACGAAATTTCTTTCAAGTTGGGGATGATGTGACAACCCGAGATTTCACACATCATTGACTTCGAAATCCTATTTCTACAATATTGGTTTACGTGGTGTCTGTGCTAATAATTGTGTGTAATGCTTGATTATTATTTGTGTAAGTTACATATAGTTTAATTAGAGTTTAATAATTTGAGTTTATGTATAATTCTTTGTCACCACTCACTTTGACGAAAAAAATACCTTTCGCCAACCATGACTTGACGAAACATATGTGTTTCGTCATATGTGGTCTTTCGCCGTTAAGGGCTTCGGCCCAACCCATTTCGTACCCCAACTGTTAAACGTTATGTAATTATATAACCCTTGCAACCGCTAGTCGTAAATGGAAAAACCCTAGAATCTCCTCTCCCTTCTCAATCTCTGTGCGACGGCTTTTAGGAGGCTCCGAAGCTTTCCCATCTCGATCATTCAGATCAATACGGTATTACGTTTAGTGTCTTGGCTTTGTTCGAAAGATTAATTCCGATGTGTAGTATTGTAATTGAATGATTATTGTCGCATGAACTGTTGTTGTATGTGTGTCGATGTAGCCGTAACTGATGATTAGGGTTCATGTTTTGATCTATAATTGCACATAGATGAATTGTGATTGCTATTAATGATTCGTTGTTGATGATCGGCAGATTTAGGGTTGCATAAGGTTAGACGATATTCATTAGTGTTAAACGATATGAACAATTATTATGAGTAGGTGAATCCGATTATGTATGGTCAGATTAGTGTTGCACGATGTCAAAACTGTTGCTGGAATAATCATACTGTAAATGATTGTATGGAATAGATGTTGTCGTAGAAACCAGGATGATCCGTTGATGAACAGCGAAGAAAGAGTTTCCCCATGAATAACTCATGTCGATGAAACATAGTCTTTCGCCATGATCAGGTGTCGACGAAACATAGTCTTTCGCCAAGATTAGGTGTCGACGAAACACAGTCTTTCGCCATGGACTTTCGTCGGAATGCCATCTGAGAACAGTTTTAACGGAACAATTAATATAGCATGTATTGTGTGTGTAATCGGTTGTATTATGATTTGATTTAGAGTATTATATAAGTGCTTGTTAACCTTGATCATAAAAAGGTCTAGATCTTTACACGAAAACCCAGTTTGTGGATTATGTATGCATGAAATTGATGAATGGTTATAAACCTATGTGGGAATGCGTGATGATGATTTCAGAAACGATTAGTATGATTATGTTAATGATTAACTTCAGGATAAGTGTGTTTGTTTAGTTGTGTATGAAACTGTTAGTGAAATGGACTGCGTGAAAACTATTCATGAATTGGGCTTCATGTATTGGGCCAAACACCTGAAGTCGGCCATACGCTTGATTGGGCTTGAGCTAATGGGCCGTACACTATAGGAATTGCGTGTTTGACTGAATTATTGTTTATGTAACACACGAAACCTGTTTACTTTTGTATTGATGATTAGAGTATGAGTATGGCTATGTGTTTTACTTGTACGTTAGTTGTGTAATGTGAACGAAGAATATGTGATCGATGTGTTTACAAAACTGACTATTTTTGGTAACCACGGTAGGGTTTGGTTGACCAACTGGGAACGGGTAGCATAACATAACATACCGAGCACTCTAAGGTGAGTTCATTCCTCTTGAGCATGCGTCCCGGTGGTTGGGACAGTCAGTGGGTATCCCTGAGAGGGATAGGTTTTGGGTAAATCATGGGTATTCCTGAGAGGAATATGTCTTGTGGGTAAAATCTGGAATGTTGGATAATATACTCATCCTATCACCATTAAAGTCCCTCCTTGTTGTTTGTTACCTGAGAGGTAACAGGGTATTAGTTGGTAGCGCTACTTAGGTTTGACACCCTCACCCCATACCTAAGAGGACGGGTGTGAACAAATGACCTAGTCATGACCAATGCTTTGATAGGAGCATTGGAGAAATGGCAAAATAATCTGGAGCCATCTTGTATTCAGGGTATTATCAACATTGTAATCAATGAACGGAACTAAACACTTGGTAACTAACGTTTTCGTAAAACTATGAACTCACAAGTGTTGTTTGATACACGTGTGTGCATGCTCGCAGGTTATAGATTATGTGGATCATGGAACTTGCTGTCTGAGATGCTGGAGTGGTCATGGGTCGTAAAGCATGGGATCGCGAGACAAGTCTAATGGTTTTTGTTCATACGGTTTATGTAACACTTAACAAATGATTTATGCTTCCGCTGAATACGATGAGTTATGCTTTATGTAATGTAATACTTTACCTTAATAAATGAAAGTTTTTATTTAAATCATGTATGAGTTCAATGTGATTGGTGGCTAGATCCTAGTACGTCACACGCCTCGCGGAGGTTCCCGCATGTGGTATTTTGGGGGTGTGACATAAAACGCCAAACTCACGCTATTAAAATCCCGCCTCAACACACATAGCACACTTCATCATAATATGACGCCATAGATATAAAACGCCAAACTTTGTTTTTAACAGATAAAGCTGAACAAATAGTACTGAAACGACGGAACTTTATTACTAGCATTTACTGTAATAAAAATCGCGCCTAAAATACGCGCCAAAAACTTCCTATATAAACAAACTCTCAGAACTACTAAAATCCACACCAAAACCATAAAAACCTATATTTTCCTCTATACCATTCATCATATAAACGCCAAAAAACCAAAATATAAAAGATTCAAATCCATGTTTCTTTAATATACACTATTTTCTCAATAAACTTTCGCTCTATGTAATGAGCAAGATCCTCAATATAAACGCCAAAACATACAAAAACCACAAAACTTCAAAAAAGCCATTTCATGGAGATTCTGTTTTTGTTCTCTATAAAGTTTAGCTAAACGGGATAGATAACATTGTTACACATCTTTCTTGACTGAGGATTAACAATGTTATCCATTTCGTTCAGCAAAACATTATTGAGTTTAGCGCGATCAAAATTAGAAGTTTATGGTAGTTTTATTTAGTGGCGTTATTGTTTTTTTTTTTTTGGCGTTTGATTTCCTTGCCCGATCTTATATTGTTTGTTATTTAACTTCGAAGTAGCATGTTATGAACAAAGAGGTAGAAAAAAGAAAAAGATGCAAAAAAAAAAAATGATTTAAAACGCCAAACTGAGAAATGTCTGTGTTTTACAGGATTGAAATAAAAAAGGCCAAACTACTCTACACTAGCTCTCAAAGACCATCTGTATATGTTCTGTAAGAATGACAAATGCAAAACGCCAAACTACTCTTCACTAGCTCTCGAGGACCTTTTCGATCTTCTTTTAATTACAGCATGTTTGCATGTTGATGCGTAGTGTCCATAGGCTTTGCAGTTTTGACACTGTCTTTCTTTGGCACCGGGTTTCGGCTTTGATTTCTTTTTTTCGATTGCTATCTCCTGTTTAGATTTCAAGCGCTTCCGAGAACCAGAACCTTTGGATTTATAACCTACAGGGACTCTTATCAGATTCTTGTCGTTTTTATATTGACCGGTTATCTCGGCAAATCTATCCCTAGAACTAGCGGGAGGAGCAGCAATCTGCATATCTTGAACCTTCTTCATATAAGATTGAACATGATCCTTGTATAAGGATAGCTCCTCTTTATTACCAGATAAACGGTTCAAAGTGTATTCAGTTGAATAAATAATATCTCGCATCATACTTTGCACATCAGGATCAAGTTCGGTCATATATTCACGACTAATTGAAAATTCAGGAGAGCAGTTTTGGGAGGCCTCTTTGCGCCATCTATTCAGAATGTATTGTTTTGGAAATTCCCTAATGTCCATAATTCTCAAAACATAGAATATATGTCTACATAGCAAACCAAATTGTTCAAAACGCCTGCATGAGCAACTGCATGTGCAATCAGACTTACGGAACATTACCTGAAAAATGCCAAAAACAATATCTCTATAACGCCATGCATAGAATGTTTGTCTAAAAAAGTAAAAAAACACATTGCATATGATAAAACGCAGAAAACGCCATAAAAACCAAAACACCATTATTTACCTCAAATAAGGATGTACAAGGCTGTTGGAAGTCATTTACGTAAAACTTAACAAACCCATCAGGCTGATCTTCGTAACGTTGATTTATGCAATCCGCAACTCCAATAAGCTCAGCTTGAATGTCACAAAAAATACTTTTTTGTGTATATGTCAACAGCTTGCCCTTCCAACAATTTGTAACTACTCTTCAACTGAGGTCTTTTGTATCGAGATTCATGATCATTTTTACGATGTGTGTGACGCTGGGCTTCTATTGCAGTCTCGTAATGCGTCATAAACTCAACAAGAGTAGCTTTCGAATTGCACACTTGACCAAAAAAATGATTCTCACCCTCCGACCTGCATGTCGTTCGCATAAGACTAGGGCTGTTCACGAGCCGAGCCGAACCGAGCGGTCCTTTGCTCGTGCTTGGCTCGTTTACAAACCGAACCGAGCAGAGCGGCTCATTTAAAACCGAGCCACAAATCAAGCGAGCATTTTCCGAGCATTAAATATTTCGAGCGAGCGGCGAGCGAAGTTCGAGCGATTTGGAGAACCGTGTCGCCCGATTTAAATTTGCTTAGAGAGATTGTGACAATGTAGGGTCTCAAGTTTTTATGTGTTAATAAACAAGCATATTTCATAGCATAATATTTTTCTTATGAATAACAATGTTGTGGCCGACGAGACGATGATCATATTGCACGAACGATGACGTTGAGAGCAAGAGACGATTGACTTAGGGTAACGACATGAAACATTGAGGGTTTAACTTTTAGATGTGATATTAATTTTTTTATTGGTGTGATCGGGTTAGTACGTATAGATATAGTTCTAAATTTGTATATAGTTGACCAAAATCTAATAGAGTAATATATATAAAACTATAAATTTAATTTATATTTAAGTATTTATGTATGTGTGTATAAATATAGGCGTGTGTGTGTTTATATGTATAATTTATATTTGTGTATATACATGTTTATATATGTATGTGTATATGTATATATATATTCGAGCCGAACCGAGCTGAGCGGACCTTTTCTCATGCTTGGCTCGTTTACAAACCGAACCGAGCAGAGCGGCTCGTTTACAACCGAGCGTCAAATCGAATGAGCATTTTCCGAGCAATTTCCGAACGAGCGTCGAGCGAGCGACGAGCGGTTTGAACGGCCCTACATAAGACCAGACACATGCTCCATTCTATAGTATGCAGGGATCCAAGATTCCCTAAATGCAAAAATATCAGATAGCCAGTCATTATCTTCTAAATTGAATTCTGCGATAACTGTTTCCCATTCTGATTCAAACTCTTCAGGTGTGAGAATATCCGTCCACACAACACCACAAATACGTTCTTTAAAATTGGTGGAATTGCATAGGCTAACACCAACCTATATATAACACGAAAACGCCATGCATAAATAAAAAAAAACAAAAGACAAAACTTAATTAAAAAAACAGTAACAAGGTACAAAACGCCATGTATTTTAAAACGCAGTGTATCCTAAAACGCTAAAGATAAAAAAAAAGCATAACAACCTTCAGAGAAAGTTTATGCATCACATGCCACATGCATAACCGATGCCTCGTGTCAACAAATACAACAAAAATAGCCTTCTTCATCGCTGGATCCTGGTCAGTGACAACAACTTTTGGTTGAGAACCAACAGCTTTTAGAACAACTCTTAACAACCAAATATATGTATCAGCAGTTTCCGACGCCAACAATGTTGCACCAAATGTAACATTGCAGTGATGATTGTCTATACCAGTGAGCGATACAAACACCATAGAGTATCTGCATATGAAAACGCCATGAGAAATGAAACAATAATAAAACGCCATTGAATGTAAACTAATAAAACGCCATTGCATGTAAAATAAAAAAAAACGCCAAAAACAGAAGAAGTTGAATTATAAAATATTACTTGTTGGAATGATACGTGGCGTCAAACGAAATCACATCATCAAACACGTGGTAATTACGTTTGGCATGATCGTCACACCAAAAAAGACCCTTCAAACGATTCTCTTCGTATGTGATGTAATCATACGAGAAATTAGGTTGGGAATGTTTTTTTTCATTCAAATGTTTAACAACCATATCGGCGTCATATTCCCCTATGAACAAGTTAATTTGCCTCTTATAGTTCTTAAATTCAACTTTGCTTGCACCCACGTCTTCAAAACCGCCAAAACAAGTCTTCATAACATTAAACGCCTTGATAGGACCCAAATTCAACTTAGACATACTGTGTATAACATGCTTCTGGAGCTGAGTGAGGTGTCGTTCAGTTGGAAGAAAATGTTTATCAAGACGTTCAACAAGTTCATGATTGTGCTCATCGACAAACTTATACACCTTCCATGATCCAACCTCAAAAAGTACATATAACAGTGCACCACAATTAGTCCTTTTTGAAAAGTTAGATCGCACTACTCGCTCCTTTTGATTGGGGTCCAACGTATCAACCTTCTTGTCATTGTATAACCCAGATCTCGTACACAAGTAATACTTAATATGTAAGATACCTTTAGAGTTTGTCTTTGTAGTCCATTTCCTGACTGAAAACCCACACTCCTTGGCATACTTAACATACATTGAATAACAATCATCAAGGCTTAAGAAGACCATGTCCTTTCTGGGCTTTAATTTTTCACTGACGTCAGGAATGATAAATGGTATCCAGTTTTGGGGCAATGCCTTTGACTCGAGGAAGAGACTTCGTCTGAGAAAACATAGGGAGGAACAGAAAAATCAGAAAAACAGAGTGATGTCTCGTAATAACATTATACATTAAAACGCCATTAATTGAATAATAAACAAGACGTAACAAACACATAATTTAAAAACGACATGATAAAAAAGCCATGAGATGAATAATTAAAAACACTTAACAACATAAATAAATAACAAAATATAACATCATAATGAAAACGCCAAAATTAACAAAACTAATTAATAAAATAGTAATAACTGATATTAACAAATACTACTAAATAAAATTCAAAACTAATCAAATAGATGAAAAACGCCAATGATCGTAAAAACATAAGAAATACACTAGAACGTAAACGACAATTAAAATTAATATTGAAAACTCCAATTGCAGTTCTTAATAATAGATTAAATATCAATTAAAACGCGATTAAATTGCATAATTGAAATAACGCAATTGAAAATCATACAACACATTATAGAAATAATAATACATAGAATAATGATAAAATAACAAAACGCCATATCTGTTGCATGATTTGCTGGAACGAAAAATAGAAAATGCCAACGAATTTTACTTTTTCGAACATAATCCATGTTAAACGCCATAGATCTGAGAAAGCTTGCAAAGCAGGTAACAACTAACAATAAATCTTTGGAGTTTTAATTTGAAAGAGATTTATAACGCGAATAAGGAGGAAACGTATAAAAGGACAATCGTACCCCCGCATAACAATTAGGGCCCCCTGCCACGTGTTGGGCCAGGATCCGTTCTCACCGTTCTCACACTTTTCACCGTTCTCTCCTGAACCCGTTTCTCTCTCTCTCTCTCTCTCTATATATATATATATATAGGGGATGGATCATGATAAAAACTCGTTTAAATGAGAAAAACTAAAAAAGACTAAAAAACATACCAAATTTTTTATTTTTTTTCAATTTTTTTAATTAATTTTCACTATTTTTATATATAAAAAATTTAAAAAAAAATTGTACTGCACATGTGCAATAATACGGAAAAACCGAAACCACTTAACCCACCCCCCACCGACACCCCCAAAAAACCTAAACCCCCCACCCCACTTCCCAAAAACCTAAACCCCTCCTCCCACAACCCCCCCCCCCCCCCCCCAAAAAAAAAAAAAAAAACTAACCCCCTCTCGCCCCACAACCAAAAACATAATACTAATCCTAAACCTCCAAAAAACCTAACCCTAAAAGTTAAACTAAACTTAAAAGCTAATTTTAAGCATGTAATGCACATATGTAGTACACATATAATGCACATGTGCAGTATAAGTTTTTTTTTTTGATTTTTTATATATAAAAATTAGCGAATTTTAATTAAAAATTGTAAAAAAATAATTTTGGTATGTTTTTTAGGATTTTTTTAAGTTTTCTCATTTATATGTAATTTTCTCATGATCCTCTCACCATATATATAAAGATCAAATGCTTATTGATGTGTTTTAGTTGAAAGAAATATAAAAAATCATTTTTTATAGTTAACCTGGTAGAGTAATTATATATATTATTTTTATAGATTTTATAACTAAAATACATGTTTGACTAGATGAGAAAAATATTTAAAAAAAATCCTTCAGTTATGACATTTGGCACGTTAAGACCCATCTATACAATAACTTTACATATATATATATATATATATATATATATATATATATATATATATATATATATATATATATATATATATATATATATATTAATAACTATACATACATACAAAAATATATTGTATATAAATAAATAAACAATAAAAAAATAAACGAGCTCAGAGTTTTAGAATCGAGCTTGGGTATTTTTTATAAGTCTAGCTTAAGCTCAATCTGTCAAACCTATTTGTTAAGCAAAAATGAGTTGCGTTTATAAAATAATTAGATAATAATTAATAAAAAAATAAACGAACTCAGTCTATCAAGCTTTGTTGAGTATGAACGAGTTGTCCTTGAGCTTAAACGAGTTCGGACACAACTCGACATGTTTACAACTTGGTAGAGATAAACTTTGTAAAAAGATTGGGCAGGAAGTGGTTCCTACATGGTTGTGGTGGTTCAACATGATAGTGAGCCGGCGACGGGAGATGGTGTTGGTGGGGCTGTTCTCGGCACAGAGGTGGTTTGGGTTGATTTTTATTTTAACTAAAATAATACGTTAAATTTCCTTTTGAACTAATAACGGAAATGTTTTTAGTAAAATATTTACGATGTCAAGAGTTTTTACTTTTGGAAGAATTAAAAAAAATCATTTCTTTATTTATTTTCTTTCCTAAGACTTTGTTATTAACACGTGTTATTTTCTTTTCTAAGACTTTGTTATTAACACGTCAACAACAAAAAGATGCATGAACATCACACATATATAGATGTCACGTGAACAACAAAGCCACGTTTAATCATGAAAATTGATTGTTCTCATCATATCACGTAATTTAAAAAAGTTGATGGATTGTATGTTTGTATATAACAAAACACAACCCGTATCATGTTAGTAAAAGTACTTAATTTTGTGTAAATTATGTGTGTACATTTTTTTCTTCAACTAATATTTATTTTATATTGTCATCAATTTCATTATTGTCAATTATACCCCATGACTCTTTAGGTCTAAAATCCTTATCTTTTTTAAATGATATAGGCCAGCATGAGATATGAACCCCTAATTAGTTTGTGGTTAAATTTTAATTACAATAACCCTTAATTTAACCTACAATTTTGCAATAAAACATCAAAATGATGTCAATTTCAAATTTAATTACATGATAAATGATATCGGCCAAATGTCAACACCATAGTCCATATATGATATGCGGTGCAAATTATAGCAAGTGGACAACAAGTTGATGAATATTATTTTAACTATTTTGATAAGAATTTGTACAAAATAGAATTATGAAAAGCACGTTAATACTTTTGTAGTAATTTGAAATGTATTTATAATATTATATTGGATAATAGAGAATTTTATGACTCAATTTCAAGCTTACGTCTTTAAAACGTATGCCAGGAATTAAAAAAAAAATATATATAATAAAGCCAATTGGGTTGTTTTACTTTGCATTAATTTCACATATACCTAATAAAAACTAAAAATATCATATATGCCCTTACAAATTATTTAAAATATCAAATATATCCAATTTTTTTACATACTCATCTTTTAACTTCATATTTTTATAATATAACACATCTTAAGCTTAAATTATTTTTTTACGCCCATAGTCCATATATGATATGCGGTGCAAATTATAGCAAGTGCACAACAAGTCCATATATGATATGCGATGCATATATGATATACGAAGAGATATCCCTTGGGTGGACTAGGAAAATTTCTGACAATGCTATCTCCGCAGTAAGTAATCGTGTCGATAACCTTTTAGATAAATTCGAGAAAATACAATGCGAGGTTTTAGGAGAACTATTCGCACAATGGTATTTATCCCAGGAAGGTCAAAACGAATTCTTAGCCTTCGTACAAGCTAAAGAAGCTAGAAAGAAGGCCAAGAGAAAAAGGCCAAAGAAAGTGAAGGACCCTAAAGACGGATGTGGGTCTTCCGGCTCAACTTGCCCTTAAGAAAAACGTGGTCCCAGCCAAACGCATTAAACACAACGCTTATGGGAGGAAACCCGATGAGGATGATGGATCTATGCTTTATTAGAAGTGACGTGTTTGTTGGTGTGTATAAATATTGGTTATTTTTTATCACTTTTGAATACGATTTCAAGCTTTAAATTTATAAAACACGCTAAAATACGATCACTCACTACGACACGTTAAGCCAAGTGCATCCATCGTTGGTGTAGTATAGCAAGGGTAAGATACCGAGATTGTCCAAGGACACAAGGCTCTGTAATATATTTAAATTTAGTATCGTGATGCGTTCAATGCCTAGTCAATCCAAAGAGTAGAGAATCGTTTTGAAATATATTTGATTTTAAAAACATAGAATAAAGAAAATAAAAGATAGATGGTTGAAATCAATCACAAGAAATAAAGACGAAGACATCCATCTATATCAAGGACGAGTTTGTTAAAGCATATATTCAACGACAACTTGGAAACCGTCTTGTTTATGTTTTGGGTCTGTTACAATGTGTATAATGCGTGGAGTCTGTAATACTTAGAATATTTCTAAATGAGCTTAGAGTGTGTTTCAAGGAACCTAGCGCGGAGGAGAATGTCTCTGTGCTAGGATGTTGGAGCATAGAGTCCTCAACGCCAAACAGAATAACGCAGAGGCCATCGCCTATATAAACCCAACACTCTATTATTATTATTATTATTATTATTATTCATTTTAACGGTTCTATTCACATTTTGTACAAAGTGTTGTCGAAATCAATCCAAATCAGTTTATTTACATCTTGTGTTGTTCGATTACTTCTCTTCGTGTTCACTATGGATTCCACACTTAGTGTTTCACGTATGGTTGTTTTGTGTTCTTGAACGATCCTATCCGAGTGGTTTTACATGTGTTACAAGAGATCAATCAAGTTCATGATACACCTAAAGTTGTTGATAAAGTTGCTGAAGAGCCTATCCTGATGAACCAATTGATGATTGCATATCACAACTAAGGAATATGTTAAAGAACAAACCATTTCCGACTCCAAAATTGAAGTTAAATTACATTTCAAACAAGGAGAATCTTGGGAGGATTATCAGTTAGATGTATGATGCTGAGATCAAACTTTTCTGTATTAAATGAACAGACAACGTTCTGTAGTTCAAGCCAAAGATGAAGTATCTTAGCTCGTTACCTAACTGTGAGATTCATACTCTTAAGCAGCTGGAACTTATTAACATAGATAAATGTGCATATACTTTTAGATCAGAAAAGGCGTTGAATGAAGAAGCTAAGAGTTTAAAATGGAATTATATATAGTTGTCAATAGCGGCTATAGCTATCTCTATAGCGCGCTATGTAGCGAGGCGACCAAGTGTCGCTATCTGGGTCATAGCGACCAATAGCGTGAATAGCGACAATTAGGTTTTTTTTAGTAAATTACTTTTTGAGTCTTTATATTTTAGTGGTTTTAACCACTTAAATCCAAAATAAAATAAGTTTTAACGCCCTGAGTCCCTGTTTTGAGTCCAATTTTTTTTAACACTTGTCCTTTGATTTTGGACTCAAGTGGTTAAAACATATAAAACACAGGGACTCAAAACGTTATAAAATGAGTGGTTAAGGACTCAGAGCGTTAAACTTTTTGATTTGGACTCAAGTGGCTACAGTGACGGAGCTTGACCAAAAGTTCCGAGGGGGTAGAAAGTAATGGGACCCAATTTATATATTGTATAAATATTTAGGCAAAATAATTGGGGTGACAATCCTATATAATTTTAAAATTTTCGAACGAAAAATACGAAATTTTACACTTCTAACCGAAACATTCGGGGGGCGGGTGCACCCCCTACTCTACACTAAGCTCCGCCATTGAGTGGCTAATACCACTAAAACACAGGAACTCAAAAAGTAATTTACTCTTTTTTTTATGTAAATAGCAATTAGATATAGCTATAAAATAGCTGGATTTATAGGTTTTTGTTAAATATACATATAAAATAGCATATATACCAAGGTATTTTGATATAATATACATATAAAAATTTTCAAAATTCTTTTTCTTGTGTATCGCTATTTATAAAATAGCGGTCGCTATTTGTCGCTATTCGCTATCAACAACTATGGAATCATATTAAACCTCGAGTTGGTAGAATAGTTAAGGATAAGTCGAGGATGCATCCGGTGAATGATGAATGTTCGTACAAGATTGTTTATAAGCCAACGAGATGTGTAAAGAAGATAGCTTTTAAAGAAGTATTTGTTGGATATCTTGAAGGATATGAAGTGTTGGTTTGTAGAACGCGTGACTGGTGAAGCTGTGATGACTCAAGATAATCTTACTGATGAAATTGTTCGAGTTTATGATCCAATCAATTTAATTAATTTCTCTATGGATGATCTGAAGAAGCTGTAAAAGTTTGAGATTTAGTTACATAAGGATTAAAGATTGAAAGGGTTGCAATACACAAGGGTTTTGTCGAGTTACGTGTGAAGAATGGAGTTTGTGCCGGAACCCGGAAGTCAACTACCAATAAATTGGGCTAATAGAGACCGGAGACATCTACAAGCAATCGTCAAGGTGTTGTCTGGTGCACCAAGGCACAACGTTATAAATGTGTGTGTGTGAGTGTCATTTGAGTAAGTTTTTTTAAAGAGATTTCATAGAGAGTGTTCGTTAGTTATGTGCGTAAACAACGTGTTTCTTAGTGAATCGATATAAAGGAAAGTTATTTAAGTCATTATGTTTGATATGTCTACTGCGTGTATTGGATTCCAGACAATATAGGTGTGTGAGATTCTGAATTTATCAATCCTTGTGAGGTGCATCGGGACCTACAAAGTTCAAATAAAAAAAACAATTTTTACCTATTTTTAAACCTTTTTTGATTTTTTTAATATTTTTTTTATTAAAACGGTTGTTACATGTTTTATATGCAAAAACAAAAAAAAGGGTAGAAATGAATTTTATATAATAGTTTTTATAACTTTTTTTTTACATATTTTACCCATGGTTCCTATGAGCCCCCTCTCTCTCTCTCTCTCTCTCTATATATATATAACCTTAAAAGGCTCAAAACTCACTGGGACGTATGAAACCTTGAGCTTGATTGGTTACCTCACAAACTATTCAAAGTAGCTTGACTGGACCGTCGACACCACCGGTCTCTGGTTCAACCAGTCGGTCCGATACGATTTTCAAAACGTTGGTTTTTTTTTTTTTTTTTTTCAACTAACATACTTTGTGGTGGTAGTTATGAATGTTTTGACGACAAACCTGGCGTCATCTTCTGATACATGTCATCAAATGTATAGTTAGTAACGTAATATCATTTCATGCTTGCCTTTCATTAAAGATTCCAAGAAGACAGCTTTCTTTTGATGTATTCTTTGTAACCCAGAGTTGGTTTGTTTTCTAAATGACTAATCTTTTCACATGGTGAGCTGCATGTGTCTTTGTTCAAAGTCAAAAGTAGAAAAGAACCCAAACTATTAATTGTTAATAGAGTAAATTACGGTTTTAGTCCATGCGGTTCAAGGGTTAATGCTACTATCTATAAAATCCAAATGTCTTTCAATTTTAATACCAAGGTTTCTAAACGGTAGGTTGCCTAGGCGATTTCCTTTAAGTCCGCCAGATTACTCGGAATTGATCAAACACGACCATAATCGAATCTAATTTGTTAACACAGGCTGAATTTAACTTAAAAATAAATAAAACATAATTTCTATGTCTATCATATAAAAGAATTAATATCATTCTCAAGGAAAGGAATGAACATCAATTTTTGAAATATTTTAGTATTTCAATATGTATTTTTTATTTATATTGATATTCACGTATTTTCATATCAATATCAATAAACTTATGATATTTGACATATACCAAAAACTTTTTATTATAATTTAACATATCCGAGTACTCCC
>CM060442.1:178151640-178399140 GCA_030545235.1 Helianthus tuberosus
AATCCCTTAGACACGCTTTGTAGATATCTTTATAATCAACAAACATCCGCCGTCCGCCGTTTCCTTTTGGTACCATTCCTGGACTTGAGACCCAGTCTGGTAGCGTACTTCCCTTATGATCCATGCGTTAAGCAGTTCTGTCACTTGCTGTTTCATGACTTCATGCTTTTCTGGGCCCAGATTGCGCTTCGTCTGCACAACTGGTTTGGCGTTTTCGGAGACGTTTAGCTGGTGCTCAGCAACATGTCGTGGAACACCTACCATATCTGTTGGTGTCCAGGAAAAAATGTTCATGTTCCTAAGCAATAATTGTTTAAGGAACGTGTGGGTGTTTTCGGAAATCGTTGCGCCTATCGTGATTGTCTGTTCTGGATATTTTCTGTTCAGGACCCACTTCTCTACCTCTGCGCACGAGGTTGGTTTGCTTGTTTTTTATGGATGCACATCGTCTGTCATGAGCACCTCTTTACGCGTGTACATGATGGCTACCCCAATTTCTGTTGGGAATCCAATCGATGAATGAGGTCCTGAGCAGATCATGCTAAATTCTCCCTGGGATTCCCTTCCCAAGAGGATGTCGTGTCGAGAGTTTGCTGGCAGGACCATGAACATGACTTCTTCTGTTCGAGAATTTCTCCCATCGGATAGCAGCACTAGGAATGATATTTGGCCCAAAGGAAAGAGAGCCTCATTGTAGAATCCGGTAAAGGGGTAATCTATCGGTTCTAGACGTGTCTTATCCTCCGGGTCCAATTGATTGAAGCATTGCTCGTAAATGATATCTGTTGTGCTTCCGGGATCAATGAAGATGTAATCTGTTTGATAGTGACCAAATACGCCCGAGATTACAGTGGGTCTTCTTTCTTGTGGTCCTCATATGACGACTGGGAAAATCACTTGCCTTTCACGCCATGAATCATCTTGGATGCGCTTGTTGTAGTTCTTTTTCGGTCTTCTTGGGCCGCCTTGCACCATGTGCATTTCTAACTTTCGAAGTTTTTTGTTATCTGGCCCTTCGTCTCGTCAGTGTATTTGGCGCGTGTCTCTTTTGCCGTTCTTGACCAAGTGTGTAAGTTTGCAACTTTTTAGGGCTCTCTCTATCTCTTGCCTCAAACTGATGCAATCATCTGTCAGGTGTCCTGTATCTTTATGATATTCACAGAAAAGGTTTGGGTCTTGCCCCCTTTTGTTGCGCATATGTAGAGGAGCCTTAAACTGGTGATTCTCGGTGGATAAAACCTCGGAAGGAGTCTCGGTAAGTGGTGTCCACTGTTTCTCTCTGTTTTCTCTTTTGACTTCCTTTTGATATCCGATCTGATTGATAGTCGCGCATGCATCTTCCACTGGTGGACTCTTCTCACTATAGCCAGACGTTTTCCATGGTGAGCCTCGCCCTTTTTTGTTGCGTCTATCATTGACATCTGGCTATAGTAATGTTAACGACTTTCATCGCTGGTCAACTGCTTATCTGTCTGTGTGATGATTTTTGTTGCTTCAATGAAGGTTTCCCAGTCTTTTGGGGCTCCAACTCTTCCTTTCACTCTTCGTATCAGATCATCACATTTGACGGCACGCATGAAGTGTTCGTGCATGATTTCGTCTCTAACATTCCCAATTTCCATGCATTCTTTGTTGTATCTGGTGATGAAGTCTTCGATACCCTCATGTTCCTTGCGCCAGATGTTCAAGACATCTACTGGGCCTCTGGTGTACCTTTCGTTGTTGACTTAAGTGTGTCAAGAATTTCTCTTGGAAGTCCATCCAAGACTTGATTCTTCCAGCTGGTAAACTATCAAACCATGTGCGTGATGCGCCTATGAAAGTCTAAACAAATAGATGACACCATACTGGAAGTGACCATCCTCCCACAATGCTCGCGCTTGTGAATACTTGAAGGTGGTCATCTGGGTCTGTGAGGCCATTGTACTTTCCCATGTTGTGTGGCAACTTTGTTTTCTCTAACGGAGCCATAGCAGTCTCTTTGATGAATTTGGATTTCTCAGCTACGCCCTCTGGACGGTAGCTTAAGGTGAAATCATGTTCTACTGTTGAATTATGCCCTGCGCGCGCGGGGCCTATATGACTCATGATTAGGTGGAAGCCTGCTGAAAACAGAGGTCTCTTCTTGTCTGTATGTGGAATCTTCATCTTCAGTGTTGTGCTCCCATTCTTTATTGATGTTGTGCGGCCCTAACCGGCTGTTCAATGGGGGCTTCCTCTGTTGATGAGTGTGCTCTTCATAATTACTCGTCGTCTCCCCATAAGTGTCGCGCGTGTCATGCGCGCTTTGCCTTCTTATCATTGATGACCTTTTATGTTGTTGGGTCCGCGTGTACGCGTGCTGTGGAGACTGATTGCTCTCCTGACGTGGAGCTGGAGTTACGAAAGAATGTGATTGCACTTCCGACAATGTTTGTTGTGTGTTTATCTGAGCATAGATCAAGTTCAGGGTTGCTTGCGATTTTGTATACCAGGAGACGAGGGTTTCTCCTTCTGGTAGCCCTAACAATGCAGAGACGTTTAGTTGTGCTGGTGCCAATGGACCGGCGCCGTGGCTTGTGTTGTGTGTACCAGGAGTCGTTTGTTGGGGTACCCAAGTGGCACTCCCAAAGACATTGGTGACTCTAGCATCTGTGAACTCTCTTCCGACATTCCCGTCCCTTTGGTGGCCTTAGACGTGCGCGTTGCCTACTTCCAGGCCAAACGGAGAGTTTTCCCTGTCGATATGGAAAGAAGAGTTTGGTTCAGCCATTGATGAGTGTTTTCGAAGAGAAAAGAGATGAAAATGGTTGTGAAAATGCGGTGGGCACCAATGATGAAACACTGGTTAACACTAGGTTATCCCAGTTGGTCGTCTCGTGGATTAAGGGTTCAATCTCTTCCCCCACATGCCATTAGCTGAAGCTCCTGCAAAACAGAACACCGGTGACTCGCCACAAGGAGGGGAATAGGGGGTACTCCATGTGACCACCCTCCGGCGTAGGAATAAGTACTGTTCTGAGGAAATAGTGTGTGTTAAGAGTAAAAGAGTGAGAGGGCAGGATCCTTGAACCTGGAGGTGGAGTCCTCTATTTATAGCCGAAGGATGGAGGAGGAGGAGGAGGAGGAGGAAACCTGCCAGCTAGCCAGTGGGTGCAAACGGTCCGACCAACAGGAATATCCTTTTTGTCCCCTCTGTTGTCGCCAGTCTAGTGGATGACGTGGCGCGCGCTTACTCGTTCCAGCTGGATGCCCGTTAGTACTGGTTATCGATTTGTCCTCCAAAGATCTTGTAGTCGTGGTTGGCGTCCATCTATAGGTGCCACGTGTCATCCTTTTTGTCTGAAAGAGTATCTTCCTTGTCACCGGCGATTCCTTTCAGAAGATTCTAGAAGCTTCTGGATGCACTCGGGTTATGTGGACGCCATGCTGGAAAAAGTGGTGTGGTCCCCATGCCATGCGTGCACTGATTTGGGACCATACCTCTTCAAACACCATCTAGCCGATTTGTTGTTTGATGGTCCTTCAAGCTCTTTCCATTTTTTAATTTATTTTACTTCTTTTAAAGTTCTCATTTTTATCCTTGTATTTTCTAGAAATCTTTTGATCACCTTGACTTTCTAATATGTATCAGTATAAATGCTAGTTCGTCTATGTTTTACATCATGTGAGTTACTTGGTGTTACAAACTCGTGTTTTCTTTTACATTTTTTCCCGTTTTTGGTCACTGTTGGCATGCTACTTAGCACGATTCTAACCCTTAACGCTAGTAGTATGGTTTTATGCCCCCGCCCCGCAACGCGGGGGGCTTAGGCCTAATTGTAGAACTAGAGCTCGTATGACTTTATTGGGAATTAGGATGAACTGATGTTGTTTAAAAACAAATGGAAATCAAATTATTCTGATTTTTTCTGGGATTCGTCCACTGGTCTGCGTGTTGATGTTAAAACTCAGGACCGCCTAGGTCACGGGTTCGATCCCGGGTAGGTCCCTTTAACCCGGCCGGTTATTAATTTTGATTCTTATATTGTTTGTTTTAATAAATTATATAAAGTTATTTTACGAGATCTAAATTATGTAACCTGTTTTTGAACAGGATTATATATCTGAAATAATATTCAAAATTATTTTGCATAATCATTGACATTGCAAACGTGTAGTTTTTTTAACAACTCTAAAAAAGGATATATATATATATATATAAAAAGGTTAAAAGTGTGAGAAGTGTGAGAAATATTGTGGAGATGACATGTGTCCTCAATGTAAATTAATTCAAAAGGGTAAACAAGTAATTTTATCATTGATTCAATTAGTTCAAAACCTTTCATAACCGCCACCTTATTTATAGGAACATGATTTTTTTAAAAGATCTCTAAAAAACACTACGAATAACACTGCAACCACCATTCAGCACGTATATAACACCATTCAATAATTATATAACACCATTCAATAAGTATATAACACTATTCAATAAGTATATAACACCATTTTAAAGATCTCTATAAAAACACTACGAATAACACTGCATAATCACCATTCAGCACATATATAACACCATTCAATAATTATATAACACCATTCAATAATTATATAACACCAATAACATCATTCAATAAGTATATAACACTATTAAAGACACTACCTCCATTTTCAGAATGTGTTCTTAGTATAATGTTCATAGTATGGTTATTGTACATGGTGTTTTAAACATGCATGCATTGTGTTTTACATCTACTTGTTAGTAGATGTTTCAGATTTCATATGTTAAAACACCATGGTATTTTAAACCTACATTCCAGTAGATGTTCTTCGCATGTTCATCGTATAGTGTTTTACACCTGCATTCCAGTATGTGTTTAAAACACCATGCTTTAAATCACAATACAATTAAAACACCATTGTATGAACATAGACAAAACATCATGGACTAAACATCTGATCGAAACATATGTTTTTCTCTATATAAGTATAGCAATATGGTACTCATATTAAAGATAAAAACGCTCATTATTATGGTGTAATTTTTTTTTAAAAAAGTTACGTATAAAAAGTTATTAACGTTTAAAAAAGACGGGGGGAAGTTGCATGTGCATTAATGTTAGTTTCTTAATTTAAAAATGTTAAATTTACATGTATACCCTTAATTTTGAAAATTAATATGTTTAATAGTAAACATTATTTACAATTTTGCCATTATGATCTCAACCATTAGATCACATATCTAATGGTGTAGATTTTTTCTTACCTTTCTCACAAAAACCCTCTTTTTTACAGGAACCTCTACATATATATATATATATATATATATATATATATATATTCCTATATAGGGGAAGGTTAAAATGAGAACCACCTCGAGTTGTAAGAACCCGCGAGAACCACCCCCGCGGGGGGCCGTTGACCACGATTTTTTTTACAACTAGATGTGTATATTTTAACAACCTACGTAAAGTTTGGGTTTAAACGGCGCGCCCGAGGGGGTAGTTTTTTACGCCCAAAGTTTGGGTTTTTTTATTTTTCTTTTTTTTTTTTAACCAAACTTTGGGCGTAAAAAACTACCCCCTCGGGGGCGCCGTTTAAACCCAAACTTTACGTAGGTTGTTAAAATATACACATCTAGTTGTAAAAAAAAATCGTGGTCAACGGCCCCCCGCGGGGGTGGTTCTCGCGGGTTCTTACAACTCGAGGTGGTTCTCATTTTAACTTATTCCTATATATATAGGGGATGGCTAAAATGAGAACCACCTCGAGTTGTAAGAACCGCGAGAACCAAGTGCCACGGAGGGCCGTTGACCACGAAATTTTTTTTACACCTAGATCCGTATATTTTAGGACCGGGTGTAAATTTTCGGTTCAAACGGCGCGCCCGAGGGGGTAGTTTTTTACGCCCAAAGTTTGGGTTTTTTTAATTTTTTTAATTTTTCTTTTTTTTTAACCAAACTTTGGGTGTAAAAAACTACCCCCTCGGGCGCGCCGTTTGAACCCAAACTTTACGTACGTTGTTAAAATATACACATCTAGTTGTAAAAAAAAATGGTCGCCGACGCCCCGTGGCGGGTCGCGGTTCTCGCGGTTCTTACAACTCGAGGTGGTTCTCATTTTAACTCAATCCTATATATATATATATATATATATGGGTAGGGTTATTATAAAAAGGGGTTTTTGTGTAAGAAGGGATATGGTGAGAACATATGGCACTAATTTAAATTAATACTTGAGAGTAAAATTGTAATTGCATCAATAATTAAAATTTGGTAATAAATATGCAGTTACAAAGCTGGAGAATTTTTAGGGTTAGATAACCACCCATTAGCATAATACATTATTCACAACACATTAGAACTAAATTCATAACATGGTGTTTTAATAAATTCGTAGTGCAATTCATGGTGTTTTTACACCTGCGTTCTGGTACATGTTTTTCGTATGGTGTTTTAAACCTACATTTACAGAATGTGTTCTTAGTATAGTATTTTAAACCTGCATTTCCACATGGAGTTTTAAACATTCATTTCCAGAATACGTCCTATGACTCGAATCACAAATAAATGAACTAAATCCATAACATGGTGTTTTAATAAATTTGTAGTGCAATTCATGGTGTTTTTCACCTGCGTTCCAGTACATGTTCTCCGTATGGTGTTTTAAACCTACATTTATTCATAGTTCAATTCATGGTGTTTTTAGAACTTGCGTTCCAGAAGCTGCTCTTAGTATGGTGTTTTCCATCATTTACAAACATCAAAACACATTTATAACATGGTGTTTTAAATTAATTCGTAGTTCAATCCATGGTGTTTTTACAACCTGCGTTCGAAATGTTAAAACACCATGTCTTGAATCACAAATACAATGTTTCTGCTGTTTAAAACACCACGCTTGAATCTTATTACAGTTCTTTCAGATGTTAAAGCACCATAAGTCGAATAGCAATACAATTAAACACCATGTTTTGAATCACCATACAAATGTTTCCAGATATTAAACCATGTGCCCTGAATCACCATACAATGTTTCCAAATATTAAACATCATGCCTTGAATCTTATTACAATTCTTTCAGATGTTAAAACACCATAAGTCGAATAGCAATACAATTAAACATCATGTCTTGAATCACCATACAAATGTTTCCAGATATTAAACACCATGCCCTGAATCACCATACAATGTATCCAGATATTAAATACCATGCCTTGAATCTTATTACAATTCTTTCAGATGTTAAACGCCATAAGTCGAATAGCAATAAATTTAAACACCATGTCTTGAATCACCATACAAATGTTTCCAGATATTAAACACCATGCCCTGAATCACCATACAATGTTTCCAGATATTAAACACCAAACCTTGAATCTTAAAATATTTCTTCCAGAGTTCAAATAAGGAGCACTTGCGTGAACACATGGTGTTTTGTACCCAAGCACAATCAAGCAAGAAACAAGTAGGTCACAGTTAGAAAGAAATCGTGGATGTTCGTAGAAGGAGGTTTAGGTGGGTTTTTTTTTTTTTTTTTTTTTTTTTTTTTTTTTTTTTTTTTTGCGGTGGCTAGAGATAATGATAATTAATGGCGGATTAGGGTGAAAAAGAGAGATAATCTTTGGTTTGTGTGGAGGAGAGAGAGAAAATCGTGATTTTAGGGAGGAAAGTTATACACTTTCTTAATTTAATTGATGTTTATTGACACTTATACCTCTATCAAGACAAATCAATTATTAAAAATTCAAACAAAATTTACATTTTTGCCATTATGATCTCCACCATTAAAAATCAGATATAAGGATGTAAAACACTTCTTACACTTCTCACATAAAAGGTCATTTTTACAGGATCCTTTACCTATATAATTTTTTAAAAAAAAAGTAAATTAACTTTTATGATCTAAAACTTTATAAAACTAAATAGTTACCAATAAAACCCATTTTGTTTAAAAACTGGTTATTAAAACAACAACTTTACTTTTACTTCAATATTTATTTAGCATATTTTCTACAAATAAATTGATCCAGTTAGTTAGTAGATAAGTTATACGTTACTCATATATCATTTCTATTAAATAAAATAAATTCGACACTTACAAAATAATTTATGAATACATAAATTATTTTCCTTATAAAAAATATTAAACCGTCCTTATTTAACAAGTAGGGTTAGGATATAATAGAAAGTTTATTTGGGTAGGAAGCCTAGGAAGTAATCTTGACTATCCATTTACTAAATCAAAGGCTAAGATTAAATGGGTGAAATTGAAAGAAAAAAAATGAGGCGCGTGAATTTGTTCAGGGGCATTCTAGTCAAGTCAAGACAATAGCTTCTCTCTCCTCCAATTCCCCCCTATTTTTTAAACGTTAATAACTCTTTCATACGACATTATTTTTTTATAAAAATTGCACCAAAAAAAGAGCGTTTTTTTTTCTTTAAAACGAGTATACTATTGTTATATTTTCGGGAAAAAAAAATTGAAAACTCAGTTGCGTAAAACGCAATGGAAAAAAAAACCTAAAAATGACATTTTTCTAAAACGCAATGCACCAAAAACACAAAGAAATGTCTTATTTGTAAAACGCAATTGCCAGAAAACACAAAGATATGTCTTATTTCTAAAACGCAATAGCCTAAAAACACAAAAGAAAGTGTACTTTCTAAAACGCAAAGGACTGAAAACACATAAAAATGTGTTTTACCTAAAACGCAATGCACCAAAAACACAAAGAAATGTCTTATTTATAAAACGCAATGGCCAGAAAACACTTAAAAATGTCTCATTTCTAAAACGCAATGGCCTAAAAAAACAAAAGAAATTGTTCTCTCTAAAACGCAATGCACCAAAAACACAAAGAAATGTCATATTTATAAAACGCAATGGCCATAAAACACTTAAAAATGTCTCATTTCTGAAACGCAATGGCCTAAAAAAACAAAAGAAAGTGTTCTCTCTAAAACGCAATGAACTGAAAACACCTAAAAATGTGTTTTACCTAAAACGCAATGACTAAAAACACTTCAAAAATGTGTTTTTCTAAAACGCAATGGCCAGAAAACACATAAAAATGTCTTAGTTCTAAAACGCAATGACCTAAAATACCAAATAAAGTGTTCTCTCTAAAACGCATTGAACCAGGACAATAGTTTTGTCTGTGAATTGTCTGAACTAGGAAGCAGGAGATCAAAAACTGTCTACGAATGCAGTTTTCCAGAGGCAATTTACAGAAAATTAAATTTCCAGAGGCTCTGCCCCTTGGGCCCCGCCAGGGGCTGCCGCCCCTTGGACCCTGCTACCAGGGGCGCTGCCCCCAGACCCCCGCCAAGATTGTAAAACGCAATGACTAAATCAAAAACCCAGATCGTAAAACTGAAATTAAAGAATTTCTTACATTGATCGAAGCCGATTTCTTCAACGATTGACGAAATTTGAATGATAGAAACACTTATCAGCGATCGAATCGAACAGGTCGAGTGATTATCTTCAAAATCATGAGAAAAAACGAGATTTTGTATGAAATTAAACTCGGTTTTCTTCAAAAAAAAAAAAGCTGAAGAACACATTGATCGGGTGTTTGAATCATTGATTGTTGACGAAAATCGCACTATAATGTAGTGATTATTGAGATAGACAGTGAAGAAAAGGTTGAAGATGGTGGGTTTTGAAGTTACTGGGGAGAAGAAGGAAAAAGAAAGGATACGATCGACTAAAATACACTTGCTCTTTATTTTAAATGTTGCCACATGTCATAATCTTATTGCTTCCTACACTTCCTAGCCAAAATAAACTTCCTATTTGATCCTCACTCTTAACAAGTATTAGTATTATTTTTTGTTTGTTGCGCTTGATTACTTAATTAACTTATAATTTTCATTTTTTTTTCTTTTAAATAAACAATTTTGATTGATACTTAGGGGCTGTTTGGTAGCCTCTGAATGGTCATTAAGAGGCTACCTCTTAATGGAACCTGAAGAAACACGGAACTAATTAAGGGATTAATCAGTTTGGTTTATGTTTCTATCATGATGGTTAATCTTCTTGAAGGTTTCCTGAGCTCCTAATGACCGTGGTTTATCTGCAAAACAAAACACCGTTACTCGTTAAGAGGGGAATGTGGGGGTTTCCCTCTTAACCGGGTTCCGGCGTGAGAATAAGCGACTGCTTTGGGGAGAGAATAAAGTATTAAGTGAGAGAGTAGAGGGAATGGAATGTTTAACCTGTGAAGTGAGCTCTCTATTTATAGCCGGAGAGGTGTAAGAGGGTGTGGGCTGATGGGCCTTGGGCCAGAAGGCGACAACCTGGAGGATATGCTCCTTGTCTCACTGGTGTCGACCGTTAGTGGCCTCTAGGAGCTTTATGGAGTTGGCGCAATGTGATTGGAGCCACGTGTCGTTGTTGTCGGCCTTACCGCCCTTCTGCCATCAGCAGGTAAGTGGAGATCGTGGGGCAGCTGTCTCTGCCTTGTGATTGGTGCCACATAGGCGTCCTTAAGTACTTTTTGTCTCCTGCATGTCAGACGATCGTGGAGCACGATTGCGCAGGATCAGAAGGACCCTGATTGGCTCTTTTTATTCTGCCACTTGTACCTTGTGTACTATCTGAAAAGGCCTTGCGCCGTAGTCACGCATGATTCTTGCTGAGCACGTTACTACCTCGCGCGCGGCATGGGCTTTCAGATATTCTTTTCAAAATGCTAAGTGTTGCTAATTGGATTTCCTTCTTACGTAGACCTCGCGCCGTATTACGCAGATGTGTTGTAGCCCGCGCGAGGTTGGCAATCAAGGAAATTGCTGAGTAAGGAGTATGGTCCCGCGCGACCTTGCAGGAGGTTGCGCAGCTTTTTGGGACCATACCCCTTCAGAACCATTAAGAATTTTACCAATGAGAAAGTAGAAGAATGTGACATGTGATGATTTACCATTCAGATGTTACCTCTTAACCATTCAGACTTGAGGTTACCTCTTATTCATTCAGAGGTTTTAAACCATTAAGAGGTAGCATCTGAATAGTCATTAAAAGGCTACCAAACAGCCCCTTATTCTAACAAATCAAATAAAAGCAATCTTTCATTTTAAACCCTAAAATTCCCAATTTAGCACAGTAGCCCCACAAGTTTCTACAATCCTAGTTTAGACACCAAATTTAGTTCGTAAAATTAAAACTGTTGTTTAATCATATTAGGGTATGTTGGTAATTTTTAGTGTTATCAACATATTTTGGTGGTATTGGATTAACTTGTTGACCAAGTTGATCTTATTAAAAAATAAGCGAGTTAGGAGATGCGGGAGTGCAGGCTCGTTTTATTTTAATACGATCGGGTATTTTATCGGTTTTGTATATTTATAAATTATATTTATAAATGGGCATGAATGGGCCTGTTAAAATTGATTTATATCAATTGGGAATCTGATGTAAAGTTTACATCATAAAGATTTAAGAACTGGGCCATAAACGTTTATATCATTTGGGCTTTAGGCTATGGAAACTGATTTGTTTCTAAAACAAAAAGACGAAACCGATGGGTTTTTGGTATAGACGAACAGTGTCACAAAACGCTAATACGGTTTTCTTGGTGGTTTATCAAACTTTGGTCGAACATTGATCAGTGGGTACGGTTACAATTTCAAACAACCAAATTCGTTCTTGACGACTCTTGGTCTTATCCGATCAAATCTTTGAGTGTACCATCAAATGTTTGATCTGAAAGTGTATCACGATTCCAAGAGAATCCAAGTCGTTTCAGGTTTTCAGTCCCTATTCGGCTCTGCAAATCGAGTAAGTTCCAACAAAGATCAAACATTTATGCATACAATCTCGATTTGCTGTTTTGATTACATCCATGAAAAGATTTTGCTTGCGTTAAATGCAATCAACAATTAGAGTCGGGTCTCTGTTTTCAATTTATGTGTGATGGGGTGACGGTTCTGGGGTATAATCTGATCTGTTGTGCTCGATCAAACTGTTTGGTGTTCGCAACGAAATCGGATATTCGATTTGGAGGTACAATCGCAACAGAAGAATCAGGGGCTGTTTTGGTGATTAGCAACATGATTCTTGTTATCTTTGTTTGCATTTTGTTGAAGACGATCTCTTCAAGTTTCGGTTCTATTCAACGAATTTTGTGACTTCGTTTATCTACAAATCGGGATTCACGGAGTGGTTTATCAGTACAAATTTGTTTCTTTTAAATTGCAACTTACAATTGAATTTTGGTTATTGTGGATTTGCAATAGAAACAAGGAAGATTTGTATGGTGTTCTTCGGTCGCGATTGCGGTATCCAACCGAGACGAAAAGAACAAACTATTTCGGTGTTCATGGCCGAATCGGATTGGTAGTCGGTTGTGTGCTTTGATGGTTTCAATGATGAAGGTGGCGTCGATTTTGTTTAAAATCGTCAATCGAGTCTGTTGTCGGTTAACTTTGGTTCAAAGATAACTGGATGGGAAAAGAGAAGTGACTACTGTCATGGTTTCTCTTCTATTCGAAGGGAGGACACGGTGATTGCCGCCCTAGCCTCGCGGCTGGCGCGACGGACATCGAAACCGGGTTCGACAACCCCACGAAAATCAATGACACAACAAGTGCCGGTTATTTCTTTTTCTCGCCGAATCGGACCTTCCCATGGGATCTTTCTCGCGTGATCGAGCATATACACATAGGCTTGCGTATATGTGTTCCTCATTCACTAAATACATGGCATGGACATAAGTTGTTTGGGTTGTTCTAAATGAGAGTCATCGATGGTTGCATATATATGTGTGTGTCTACATATAGATACATATCTTTTGGTCTATATATAACCCATGGGATGAATCTGCATGTGCAGAGACATATTTATATTTATTTATATCTCTCACACATATAGACATGTGTGTTTATGTGGTGCATGAGGACATACATGGGTGTACGTTGATGATCATTGAAGGTTCTTTTACACACACATATAAGTAGCGATTTGATATTTGGTCGTTGGCACATGGGATTTTGTTGTCTGTTTGTCAACCGAAGTGAAACCAAAAACGACACTTGTGTCGTAAATAATGAGCAGAAGAAAAACCCGTGGAGTGTTGTAATTAGCAAGAGGCAATCAAAGAAGGGAAACACGCGGTCTTACAATCATTGAGCGTTTAATGGGTTATTTCTTGATACAAACTGAAGGAACAATGGCCTTCTTGCGTGTGATCGTCTCAAATTACAGATAAGTTATTTCCTTTTATGCATAAATTTTATGTACTGAAGCATGAACAAGTAACGTGTTTTGATAGAAACCGAGATCACTTGTGATCTGTTTGTTTAACGAATCATATATGTGAACTGAACCGGGTTAGTATGGCGGAGTTTTACGTGCTCGGCGCGTAGGGTTCACCGCTGCGGTTGTATTGTCTTGTGCGTTACAGGAGTCGTCTGATTGGCTGTCGGTTTTATCTTTATGCATGATTAAATGATTATGTGAACATTATACTTGTTAAATTATTCCTACTAATTTCACATCTAACTTGTAGTAGTGTTTGATTAACTATCTACAACTTATGTTCTTTAACTGTAGATGATTAACTATCTACAACTTATGTTCTTTAACTGTAGATAATCTTAAATGTGTGACATGGAAAACATGTTTTGTATGAACGTCTTGTGTATATGTGGTAGATGTTTTTATAAAACAAGCATGCTATTTGACTAAACGTAATATGGTCACCATAGTTGATATATGGATTGAACGGGAGAAGTAAAAGTCTCTAATTTCAACACTCTTGAATGATAGAAAATTTAGTGGTTCTTTTAACCGGGAAGAGTTTGAGCCACTTTGATATATTAACTCATGTACATGTGTATTTTTATTGCTAAGCATGCCATGTTGATTTGAGGGACATGTATTTTCTTAAAAATGGTTAAATCTGTGTTGTTCGATTCATGTTTATGTGAAATGTTTTTAGGCTATGTTAACAGCCTTGTATCTGCTACATAGGGTTCCTAATAAAAGGAATTAGACTACCCTTAATAAATTTAGATACATAAGCCTGGAGTTGAGCTATCTAATATTTTGGGGTGGTAGTGCTATTGTACATCTTACTGAACCTAAAAGAAAGAGTTTAGGTGAGAAAGGAACAGAGTATATATTCATATGCTATGCTAAAAATTCATAAGCCTATTGGTTCTGTGTCTTAGAATTAATGACTGAGTGTGTGTAAAAATTGTCTTAGAATCAAGGGATATCATCCGTAATTCTTAGAATAGGGCTTCTGATCCTATTGAGAATGTTGATTCTGATAAAGCATCAGCTGCTGGTAATGTCAGTGTATCTATTCCTTCTCAACCTAGGAAAAGCATGAGAAAAAGAACAACTAAGTATTTTGGTTCTGACTTTCATCTTTATTTAGTTGAAAGGACTAGGAGTTAAGTTGGACATCAGGATCAATATATTATTTTAATATTGAAGATGATCAACTCCTGAGCAAAACCTTAAACAAGCATTGTGGAGATGATCCTATCTAACGGGTTCTTTCTGAACCAAGCAGATAATTATTTATGTAGCAATCCTGATTCCTCTGGTAAAGAAGTAATCGATTGGTATATAGGATTTGGAGGAGGATGTTGTCATCCTATGAACAAGGATAAGATGGAGGAACAAGAGTATATTAATATACAGTTTCATTACATAGAGAAAGTGTTGAAGAAATTCAATTACTTTGTTATCCGGTTAATACTCCTATAGGTCATAATATCTAACTTGTGCGTAAACAAGGAGAATCTATTTCACAGATGGTGTATTTAAAGCAATTGGATGCCTAATATCCTACGTGTGCATAATCAAGGTGAATCTATATAACATATGTTGTGGGAAACTGAGTAGAATTACCAGTAATCCAAGTACTCTACAGTCGCAAGCTGTGAATAGATTGTTTGAATGCTTGAAAAGAACCATGATCTATGGTTTATGTTATTAAGGTTTTCCTTTAGTTTTAGAAGGGTATTTTGATGTAAGTTGTATTATTAAGTGGATGGGTATTCCTACTTGGTGGAAGTGTTATCTCCTAGGCTTCAAAGAAGCAGACTTGCATCACAAATTTAACAATGGAATCTGAACTTGTAGATTTAGCAGCAGCTGGTAAATAAGCTGAATGGCTAAGAAATTTGGTCTTTGAGATTCCTTTGTGGTCAAAACTGATATCACCAATTATCTATCAAATGAGATAGTGTTGGCTAAGGATTTTAGTCAGATGTATAATGGAAAGTCTAGACGGTTATGTGTTATACATAGCATGATTCATGAGCTCATCATGCATAGAGTGGTGATATCTGTTGAATTTGTAAGATCTAAGTATAATTTGACTGAGTAGCTAACTAAAGAGTTAGGAGAGATCTCGTGAATAAATCAGTCATAGGGATGGGTTTAAAGTCCACACTTTAATATCCTATGTCAAGATACCCAATTCCCATCTAATACAACGTTAGATGCAGAATTCAATGTGGAAAGCTTGTCATAGAGATATTGGAACACATGATCAGAATCATCCCAAGGTTGTGTTCAGACTGCAAGATAAAGGAGGTTGAAGTATAACTTCTTAATAGTTCTTTGAAAAATTGCATTTGCAGGTGCGAGAATAAAAGAACTACCTATAAGAGTATGAAGTTTAGCCGTTTCAAGAAGCTTGGACTTGGCTTTGATATACTCTTTGAAGGATAGGACACAGGCTAGTAAAATATTGTGTCAAGTAAGAACAATGAATTTGTGAACTTATGTGTATATTATCTTCATGTATTCATTATGAATAGAAAGGGTTCAATCCATAGCGACACCCTAATATTCGAATATTTGGAACGTGTAATATACTAATGTGAAATTCAATCGTCGCGATATTTCATTTACGCATAAGTTTGTGCTTGTTTGAGAAGTGTTTTAAGTTAATCATGGATATCACTAAAATGGGGGAGGAATGTTGGTAATTTTTAGTGTTATCAACATATTTTGGTGGTATTGGATTAACTTGTTGACCAAGTTGATCTTATTAAAAAATAAGCGAGTTAGGAGATGCGGGAGTGCAGGCTCGTTTTATTTTAATACGATCGGGTATTTTATCGGTTTTGTATATTTATAAATTATATTTATAAATGGGCATGAATGGGCCTGTTAAAATTGATTTATATCAATTGGGAATCTGATGTAAAGTTTACATCATAAAGATTTAAGAACTGGGCCATAAACGTTTATATCATTTGGGCTTTAGGCTATGGAAACTGATTTGTTTCTAAAACAAAAAGACGAAACCGATGGGTTTTTGGTATAGACGAACAGTGTCACAAAACGCTAATACGGTTTTCTTGGTGGTTTATCAAACTTTGGTCGAACATTGATCAGTGGGTACGGTTACAATTTCAAACAACCAAATTCGTTCTTGACGACTCTTGGTCTTATCCGATCAAATCTTTGAGTGTACCATCAAATGTTTGATCTGAAAGTGTATCACGATTCCAAGAGAATCCAAGTCGTTTCAGGTTTTCAGTCCCTATTCGGCTCTGCAAATCGAGTAAGTTCCAACAGGGTAGCAATTTGGAATTATCCCAACACCTTTATTCTTCACTTCTTGCGGGAAATATTTGCTCTCTAAGGTAAGTTCATATTCCGACTTTTACTATTTACATTTTTGGGACAAAACATGTGTACTTACAACTTATACAAAGTTCATATTTCAATTCAACTTTATTGGCTTGTTTATTATTGTAGCAAATGTTTTGTATGACGTTTGTATGATTACGATTTCACGAGTGCGTTCATTAACTATGATTTAGCGGAACGTTAGTAGATTAATTATAGCGCTATAGGATTAAAATCTCATCCCACTCCTTGACCTATTTTTGAGGCGGAGTTTAGGGATGATTGAAATCGCCACAACTATAGGATGCCCACTTTATGTTGGTCTCCTCACAACTATAGGTTAATCCACTTTATGTTGGGTTCCTCACAGCAATACTAAGGTTTGAATGCCCACTAGTATCCTATGCTTGTCACTGTTTGTTTACTTTAAATTACAATGCCATCAGAATTCAACACAACTATTTTATCATGATTAAAACTATATGTTCTCACCAGCTTTATTGTAGTTGATACTTGATTTTTCCACATGTTTCAGGTGGTTCAAGATGCTTTTCACATAGGGCTGCTTTGAATTTGCCTTAGTCTACGTAATTTAAAACAATGTTATTGATTGTATTTGCTTTGAACAAGTTGTTTGATTGGGATTATTTAAATTCAATAAATATGCTATATAAATTTTAATTTAGTTATCATGTGCTTTTGAACAATCTACAATACGTGACGTCCCGACGTTTCTGTCGTCGGTTGGGGTGTTACAGAAATAGGCTTGCCTTATTTTTTAAGGGTTTTAGCAGCGGCATGTCACCACTACAACCCTTTGTACAATAACCATGGCCCTTGGATCTTACTCCTTATCAATGGTCAAGGTTAGTCTACCCATGTGCGCACGGATCCAATGAGCTTGTCACCGCTATTGGTGGTGTTGACGCAACTAGCGTCGCCGCTATATAT
This sequence comes from Helianthus tuberosus, assembly GCA_030545235.1. Classification (NCBI taxonomy): domain Eukaryota; kingdom Viridiplantae; phylum Streptophyta; class Magnoliopsida; order Asterales; family Asteraceae; genus Helianthus; species Helianthus tuberosus. Next base: position 178,169,155 of record CM060442.1, read on the forward strand.
TGCCTTTGTTTATTGTAGTGTGTTCTTAAGGGATACGGTACGGTGGGAAGACGCATCCCTCTATCCAAGAGGTGTTAGTGGATGATAGGAATAGATTAAAAGTTGGTTAGTTTGTGATTCAGTAAAAACTTACTTAATGTAATAGGGTGTGAAAAGACAAAAATATTCTCACGTGAGGTCGATGTTGTTCACCCAAAAGAAAACACCAATGTTCTCAGACCCGGACCGGTCGGCCAAGAGTCGCTAGCTTCACCTGGCCAGTTCGCTTGCTCAGACCTTTTATGCATTAGACCGGAGGTTTGGCCGGAAATTCGGTAACCGGGAGAGGTCGGGCTGGAGGTTCAGCCATGTTCGTCCTCGACATTCATCAATCATCATCCTCAACACTACACGCCCCCAAATCATCAAACTCACGGGTGTATCAATCCTTCGATTTAATCCCTTGTATGATTTGTTTATCTAAAGAAAAAATGTAGAGAATGACTAGAGATAAAATACATAATTAGCTTCATACACTTCTATGAGAGAAAATGATAAGAGGCGGATAATATAAAAACACAGAGAAGCCATGATGGAGAAGATAAGCGGCTGTTAGGGTTTCTCAAGAATACTAACTAGAATTACGACCCGCCGTAATGCGGCGGGGATTCTTTAGTTATAACTAAGTCGATTTAGGACGCACACTTTATGTTGAACCTGTCAAACGGGAAAAAATATACGATGTAAAAACGTTCACTCACACACGCACGTTGCGTCGTGTTAACTCGCAAAATTTAGAACGAAACGTAAAAACGTTAAACCAAAGACGCACGTTGCGATGTGTTAATTCACAAAATTTAGAACGAAGCATAAAGCGAAAAAATTGCGGAAAATGAAAATTATAAAGGACCAAAGTTGAAAGTAAAAAAAAGTTGTGAGGATAGATTACAAAAGATAAAAAAAGTTGTGTTAAAAGTAAAAAAACAAATAGTTTTGATTTAAAAGTAATTTATGAAATGCTTTTTGGTGAAGAGTAAAAAAAATCATTTTTTTTTTGAAAAACCTCCAAAACCAAGGTTACAACAATCATATGCATAACCATTTTTTGTTTGAAAAACCCTCAAACTTAAGATTACAACACATAAGTAAAAAAAATCAAAGTATAACAATCACAAAAGATGGAAACATTTGAATTAGAAGTGAAAAATCAAATTAATCAAAGGGGTTAAATTACCAAAGATTAAAAATTTTAAACTTAAATTGTCAAAGATTAAAACTTAAGGGTTAAAAAGAAAACAAAGATTAAAACATTTAAATTGTGAAATATTAAAACTTTAGGATTAAAAAGGAAAATTCTACTTTATTTTTTGAAAAACTCCCTAAACAAATGTTACAACACATATATGCATATACATCTTGCTTCTTTATAGGTTAATAATGAGAATAAACTTTAAAAAATGAGTACGGGGTTGTTTGTTTACCTCTTAATGAGGCTCTTAATGGTTCAGACATCTTACTGGTTCATCACTTAATGGTTCAGACTGTTTGTTTCACGAGCAGATGTCTGAATGGTTCAGACATTTGCCTCTGAATGGTTAAGCATTATACAGAGTCTGAATGGTTAAGATCTCTAATCTAAATTGGTCAAACATTTGCCTCTGAACGGTTAAGCATTATACAAGCTCTTAATGGTTCAAACATCTTACTGGTTCAGCACTTAATGGTTCAGACATACTAGTTCAGCACTTAACCATTCAGATGTTGCCAAACAGCTCTTACATCAATTAAAGAAATAAAAGCTGACAACATAATTTGGTTTCGTAGGACAGGCCGGCAGTAGTTGGCTTCTACAAGTACAAGGAAATGATTCTATTAATTTTTTAGGAATTATTTTGTGGTGAATGTAAAAAAGAAATAATTATATAACTGATTTTAAAATAGAATATTTAAAAAATAAAAAGTGATAGATACATGCATAGATAGGTAAATATATATTATATATATATATATATAATATTTTCTTGGTTCTTGAACCCGGTCTGACCGGTCCGACCAGTGGACCTTTAAAGAGGCCGGTTCGACGTCCGATCCGGTCTTGAAAACATTGAAAAAAATCAAGCAAGCATACACATGAATCAGTTCTTTTCCATTTCTTATTAATTTGAATATATAATTTTTTCCAGTTCTTTTCCATTTCTATCCAAAAAAAAACACAAAACTTGTCTTAATTTAGGCATGCAGAAATTGGGAAATTGGAGTTTCAACCACGAATCTGTGAGAAATTTACGAAAGAGAGAGAAACAAAGAACCCGAGTTCACAGGGGACCAATTCAACAATGTCACAAGGAGACACCCAACAACAGAAGAAGAGAGAGAATGTTCAAAACAAATGAGAGAAAAATTTAATAAACAAAAGCTGAATCCAACGATCAATGTCCAGAAATTTTCATTTCTTGCGGTTCAGGGTCACCAACATTGATCCCGAGCAAGTTCAAGACCAATGGCGCAGTGATTATCGTTGAAAAAGAAAACACATACATTTCCCTCCAAAAAGAAGGGGTTCTCTGCATATTTATAATGGTTGGTGATTTGTGTTTCATTTGTAATTATTTCTGCAATGAATTAGACATTTAATATATCATGACACTTTGGTGATCGATGCTTTTGTTGCGTTGTTACACGCTGAATAAAGGTTTATATTCGAGTTATATATGATGCTAAAGTATTTAGATTGTTATGCAAGTTTGATATGATCTTGTTGGAATTATAATACCAACTTTATTCTGATCTGCAATTGTGTATTTCTGAAGTCCATATCGGTTTAAGTTGCATGTTTGACATCGTAAGGCTTTTCTTCCGGATGATTCAGTAATGGAATAGATAGGACGCCAGAACCAATATAAATTATGTCGAGAACTGAGAGAACCGAATAAAGCTCTTGTACGTTGTACATTTACAATTTAATGAGATGGGCGAGATTAGATGACTACCGTATTATTACACTTTAAACAAATGTACAAGCGGTTCTCGTACTGGTTTTGAAAAGATTTCCCCTCTAGAATAGATCGTCTAAATGATTCGCTTCTTTTTTGTCCGATCAATATGGAATGGAGAATACATTATCCGCGTAAGAGTTTAAATGCTCGTAGACATGATGCACAACTAAAGCTATCCATGTAGATAGATACATGATTACAAACATTAAACATATCATTCTAGGCAAATGTACTAACCGACACTGATCTATATGTGCCACAGAGCACCGCAGTTAATATAATCGTAGGCTCTCATGTTTGGGTTGAAGATACAGCCCAAGCGTGGGTTGATGGGCAAGTCACAAAGATTAAAGGGAAAGAAGCCGAGATTCAAACCACTGATGGGAAAACAGTTAGTCATCAATATTAACGAAAATTCTATTTCAAATATACAAGTCGAATCATGAAGTTAACATCGTGGGTTATTTTTCAGGTGGTTGCTAATTTATCAAAAATATATCCCAAGGATATGGAAGCACCGGCTGGCGGTGTTGATGACATGACAAAGCTATCTTATTTGCATGAGCCAGGAGTCTTGCAGAACTTAAGAACCAGATATGAACTCAATGAAATTTATGTACGTTTTCTCGTATCGTGTTTTAGTCTATAGAATTTTAAACATATATATCCTTACCTTTTTATAAAATAATGGCAGACTTACACAGGAAACATTCTAATTGCAATTAACCCGTTCCAAAAGTTACCTCATTTGTATGATACTCATATGATGCAACAATACAAGGGAGCACCATTTGGTGAATTGAGCCCCCATGTATTTGCAATTGCAGATACATCTTATAGGTAATTATTAGTTTTTATATGCAATGGTTACTAGTTAGTAACGTGCGGTGGTCGTCATGTTTTTGCATTGTTACTTGAGTCAGGGCAATGATTAATGAAGGAAAAAGTAATTCAATTCTGGTGAGCGGTGAAAGTGGAGCAGGTAAAACTGAGACGACCAAAATGCTTATGCGGTTTCTTGCATATCTGGGTGGCAGAAAAGCGACCGAAGGCCGCACAGTTGAACAGCAAGTTCTTGAAGTACGATATATGACGTATAGTTCTATGTTTAAATAACCCCTTATTGTTCTATACTTGGCGTCGCTTAATCTTTATCTTTATATAACTGTATATGAACTTCTGTCAAATTGTAATTGCAGTCAAATCCAGTTCTTGAAGCTTTCGGCAATGCTAAAACCGTTAGAAATAACAATTCCAGGTGACTAGCTTCTAGCTTATTCTCATGTAGTAATTGAAGAATTGATGTTCGTATTTTAGCTGCATTTTTATTTATTTTATGTGATAATGGCTCAGTCGTTTTGGCAAGTTTGTTGAGATCCAATTTGATAAGCACGGGAGGATTTCGGGAGCCGCTATCCGGACTTACCTTCTGGAAAGATCTCGTGTTTGCCAAGTAAATGATCCTGAAAGGAACTATCACTGTTTTTACCTGCTTTGTGCAGCACCACCAGAGGTACTAGATTTTTACGAAAGTCAACTTCGCTAGTCAACATTTGATTAATTTCGCATATGGATTCAGGAAATTGAGAAGTACAAATTAGGAAGCCCACAATCGTTTCACTATCTTAATCAATCAAAATGCTTCGAGCTTGTTGGTGTGAATGATGGAAGTGAATATCTCGCCACAAGGAGAGCTATGGATATTGTTGGAATAAGTAAAAAAGAACAGGTTTTTTCGCTTTTATTTTGTTTTCTTTTCTTTTGTATGCAACAATAAGTAAGATCATAAATTCATAACCAATCTTTTTACTTTTTCATAGGAAGCAATTTTCAGAGTTACTGCTGCTATACTTCATCTCGGAAATATTGCATTCACTAAAGGGAAAGAAGTTGATTCTTCGGTCCTAAAAGACGACAAAGCTAAGTTTCATCTCAAGATGGCGGCAGAACTTCTTATGTATGCTTATGTTAAATGTTGAACAGTTTGTAGGTTTTTATATATATGTCTTTATAAATTTATAATTTGATGACGTCGTGTTAGGTGCGACCCTGTTGGCTTGCAAGATGCATTGTGCAAACGAGTGATGATAACTCCTGAAGAAGTTATTAAGAGGCCTCTTGATCCTCTCAGTGCATCATTTAGCCGAGACGGTTTGGCTAAAACAATATATTGCAGATTATTTGATTGGTACAAATTAGTACATTGAGTAAACCCTATTCAATGAACTTATGGTGTTTGATAATTCAATATCTAGTTTTCCTTCTTTTTCAGGTTGGTGAATAAAATCAACGTATCGATTGGACAAGACGCGACTTCAAAATGTCTGATCGGCGTGCTTGATATCTATGGTTTTGAGAGCTTTAAGAACAACAGGTAGCAACAACTAATGTATTTACTCTTTTAAAAAATAATCGCTTGTGACAACTGTATTATCTGAATGTCATCATACGCATGCAGCTTTGAGCAATTTTGTATTAACTTCACAAATGAGAAACTACAGCAACACTTTAACCAGGTAATTGTCGAATCTTTAATATCGCTGTTAACATGAGAATGTTGTTAAAAACTGATTACAGAAAGTGTTGCGTTTGAATTTCAGCACGTCTTTAAGGCGGAGCAAGAAGAATATAAAAAAGAGGCTATCAATTGGAGCTACATTGAATTTGTTGATAACCAAGATGTTCTAGATCTCCTCGAAAAGGTATAATTACTTTATAGCTACAAATGATAAGATTATATAAAATTTTGATGTATATAATTCTCTCATCTTGTATTTCTATTGCAGAAACCTGGTGGTATCATTGCTCTCCTTGATGAAGCTTGGTATACCATACTCGACTTAATTTTTTCTTTATATGTTTCTTCATTTCATTTTTAACAAGGATTATAATAAACAGTGAGCGCTGATCGAATATATATTTTCGATAATATATTACAATTTGAACTTACATTTTTTTAGCATGTTCCCAAAGTCGACGCATGAGACATTCTCAAACAAGCTTTATCAGACATTCAAAAATCACAAACGCTTTATAAAGCCCAAGTTGTCGCGCACGGATTTCACAATTGCTCATTATGCTGGTGAGGTATGTATCATGTATGTTAGCCAAACCGTGTTCATAGCTCTAACAACACTATTTGTTTAAAATTAAAACATTTTATTGTCTTTTTAGGTGCAATATCAATCTGATCAATTTCTTGACAAAAATAAAGATTATGTGGTCCCCGAACACCAAGATTTGCTGAGCGTTTCCAAGTGTTCCTTTGTGGCCGGCCTTTTCCCTCCTGTAGCTGAAGAGTCTTCCAAATCATCTAAATTTTCTTCAATTGGTTCCCGTTTTAAGGTACCTTTTATATCAAATGGTTGTAAAAATCCCGGCTAGCTTCCGATTAATCGCTAGTCAGAGGTTCACCAAGTAATATTTATCTAATATGCCAATTAATAGGCGGTCAACAGTGGTCAAATCCAGTCCAGTCCTAAAATGCCAATCATAATCCCTGTTAATCCCGATTAATCGCTAGTCAGTATCCCACCGGCCGACTGGTGCCTAGCGATTCTTACAACACTATCAATCATTATCATGTTGTATGCTGATGTGTAAGTGAGCATTTTGTATGCTGACATGTAACCATATGCTAATGCAGCTTCAATTGCAACAACTGATGGAAACACTAAACGCTACGGAACCTCACTATGTTAGATGTGTAAAGCCTAACAATAAACTGAAACCTGCCATATTTGAAAACCTCAACATCATGCAACAACTGCGTTGTGGTGTGAGTATATGTGATTATTAACTTATGTATTTGTATTCTATTTGTGTGACTAATTCTTCTACTCTTAGGGTGTTTTAGAGGCAATCAGAATCAGTTGTGCCGGTTACCCTACACGTCGTGCATTCTTTGAATTTATAAACAGATTCGGACTTCTTGCACCAGAAGCCTTGGCAGGAAGGTAGATGTTTTTTATTGGTTTTATATCCTGATTATATTTTTTTCTTGATTTGAATTATTTTTATATGTATTCTAACATTTAGTTAATGTTTCTAAAGTAGCTTTGACGAAAAGACGGTATGCACAAAGATCTTGGAAAAGATGGGGCTCAGTGGCTTTCAGGTAACTAGCGTGTTATTTCGCGTTTTTATATTTTGTACTCTATTTTACCGAATATGTTTTTTACCATGCAGATAGGTAAAACAAAGGTATTCTTGAGAGCGGGACAGATGGCAGAATTAGACGCAAGGAGAGCGGAGGTTCTCAGCAATGCAGCGGGAATAATTCAAAGACGAATACGAACTTATATTGCTCACCAGCAGGTTACCGCGTTACGCAAGGCTTCAATTTTCTTACAATCTTTCTGTAGATGTGAGCTTCTAAAGTATTCTTAACTTGACCAAATTGCTACTAGAAAAATTCTATTTTACCATTTGAATGTTTGAACAAATGTTGGAAATTTAGGTAGACTGGCTTGTAAAAAGTTTGAAGAACTGAAAAGAATTGCAGCTGCTATAAAAATTGAGAAACACGTGCGTAAATGGCGTGCTTGGGCAGCCTATACTAGACTCCGGGCATCGGTTCTTACCGTACAAACATATATACGTGCAGTTGGCGCTCGTAAAATGTTCAGACACCGAAAGGAAACTAAAGCCGCAATTAAAATTCAGGTTGGCTTTTAAGTAATAAAATAACAGGAACCACGTTAATATTTTGCATTGCATGAACCGAATGATTCTGGTGGTTTTTTCTTCGATTAGACTCGGTGGCGTTGTCATAAAAATTCTGCAGATTATAAAAAACTGAAGAAAGCATCCATAGTTACACAATGCAGATGGAGGGGAAGAATTGCAAAGAAAGAGCTCAGAAAACTTAAACAGGTCAGTTTTTATTGTTTAATTTGATACTATATTCATGTTTGGAATTTGGATGCATCAACCCTTAATATTGATTAACATGCTTTACCTTTTCCAGGATGCACGAGATCATGGTAAACTTAAAGAAGCAAAAGATAAGCTCGAGAAACAAATGGAGGAACTAACATGGCGTTTACAGCTGGAGAAACGTTTAAGGGTAATATAATGTTGTATATATATCTAAGGAATTGTTAAAATGAGACCCCCCCCCCCCCCCGAGTTGTGAGAAAACTTCTTGAAAAAAAATTGTCAATTTTTTTTTTAAAATTATGTAACTTTTTCAGAAAATATATATGTGTGTGTGTATCATATATGTTTGTGGAAAAAAATGGTTAAAAAAATTGCACGGGAAGTAGGATTTCCATCGGAGTTCTCAAGTTCTCGCAACTTGGGGGAGTTTTTATCTGAACCTGATCCTATATATCGAATTATATTAATATAGTAATACAATTGTACATATTTGCATATGTCCAGACTGATTTGGAAGAAGCAAAAGCACAAGATTTGATTAAATTTCAAAATTCTCTGGAAGATATGCAAAAGAAACTTGATGAAGCAAATGCAATGGCAGCTATGGAAAGAGAGGCAGCGAGAAAAGCTATTGACGAAGCACCTAAGGTTGTTGAGGAAAAAGAGATTGTTATCGAAGATACTAAGAAAATTGAATCTCTAAATGAACAAGTTAATGATTTGAAGGTATATTGGATGCGTAATCTTGTACTGTCAGTAATAACAAATTAATAGTTGTTTATGAGATTAAATTCAAGTTGCTGGTTTTGTGTTTTCGGCTTTGCAGGCGAAGTGGGAGTCAGAAAAGAAACGTGCCGATGATCTGGAAGAATGTAGTGAAGAAAGACGTATTAGGTTGGAAGAAACAGAAAAGAAAGTGGTTCATTTACAGGAGTCCATGAGCAGGTAGTTTCAGTTTGTTTGTATCTTTATAACTTTCGATTTCTATAAACTACATGTTTTTATTCTGCCAGGCTGGAAGAGAAGTTAAATAACTTAGAATCAGAAAACAAAGTCTTCCGCCAGCAAGCGGTATCCATGGCGCCTAACAAGTTCCTTTCAGGCCGTTCCCGCTCTATTATTCAGGTATTTTTGTTATTTTTAAGTAGAGAACCGCAAGAACCACATAAACAGTTGTACGCTTTAATTGATTAAATGCCTTGTGTATCACAGTTAAAGCAAGCGAAAATATCATAAAAACACTATACTTTCTGTTTTTTTCTCACAAAAGTCACTCTACAATTTTTTGCACATAAAAAACACTATACTTTGTATTTTTTTTTTTTCTCGCAAAAATCACTCAACAATTTTTTGCACATAAAAACATTGTACTTTTGTTTTTTCTCACAGACGTCATTCAACAATATCATCATTTTTTCTCACACAAAAGAACACATGTGGAGACACGCGTTAAGTTTCAAATTCCATGTTAATATTCTTTATTTTCTTGCACCGGTTATAAATTATTTTTTAGAACATCTCAAGAATTCATCTAAATTTTGAAGATGAAATTGATTTGTTTCGACCTTGGTAAATCAAAAGTGTATTGTAACAAATGTGTAAAAGTGAAAATGTGGTTCTTGCAGTTCATTACTTAGAATTGGTTTTGTATTGAACGATCACTATAGCATATAACAAATGTTTTGATCTTTGACTCTTTGCAGAGGACACATAGTGGTACTTTAATCGGAGATAGAAAGTCATCTTTGGTATTGTAATTTGCATAAGTGTGGTTTTTGAATTATATGTTTCATTTCTTTGCTATTAATTATTTAGCTCTATGTGTCTTTGTTTATGTATGTTTTAGGATCCGAATAGCCCTTCAGTGGGACAACGAGATCTTGCGGAAATAGATGACAAACCACAAAAATCACTCAATGTAAAACAAATTGAAAATCAAGAGTTGCTTCTTAAATGCATTGCACAACATTTAGGCTTTGCAGGGAACAGACCAATAGCAGCTTGTATTATTTACAAATGCCTTTTGCAATGGAGATCTTTTGAAGTTGAGAAGACAAGTATTTTCGATCGTATCATTCAGACCATAGGCAATGCAATAGAGGTTTAATATATCTTACAATACGCTAATAACACGCCTTTAATGAAGTTTTTTAGTAAAAATGGTGTTTCTTTTACAAAGTATTTGTAAAATTGGTGTTTTTGTGTTTCTAATGCATTATGGGGTTTCAAACCACGGATTATCTCTCCTTAATCTCATATACTAAACCACCACAAGTGGCCTAGTGGTGGAGTGACTTGGGTTCTCCAATGGAGACCCAAGTTCAATTCCCATTAGTGCCACTTTGGTGGCCACCGACACCCGCTTTAAAGCCGGACCGAGGACACTCGAGGTCTCGGGTTTGAAACATGTTTCTTACCCCTCTTTGATGGCTATGGGTATTTGCCACCAGGGATCCTTGTCGGGTGGTGAACTGGGAAGGGAGATCCCTTCCGCGGTCTGGGGTACCGTGCAACTACCCTTTTTTAATCTCATATACTATAATTCCTTACTGTTTTGTTTAACTTTCATTATACATATAATTTAATTTTTCTATATAAACTTACATCTATTATGCAGTGTTGTTCCTTTTTATTGTCTACATTTAGCTATAATTTTTGTAGAAAACTGAGTTTTATCCAAAATAAAGTATTTTTTGGTTATTTTTTGAAATTACAAGACCAAAAAATACTTTATTTTGGATATAACTCAGTTCTCAATAAAAAATAATTTCAAAATTTTTAAAAAATGAACAATATCGCGTCCTTAGATATTTTTAAATATTACAAGTTAATTAAAAAAAAAGTGGTGAGATTGATGGCAGAGAATCAATGTTTTGGAACCTGGGATACAACATTTTTGCAAGTAAAAAAACTACCAAATTTTACAAAGACTTTTTCATAAAACACCACTTTTACAAAAAAAATCTGTCTTTTAAGGTATTTTTGTTCTGATTCTTGTTAATATTTTGTTTATCTAAAGAAAAGGCAGGATAATAATGATGTATTGGCCTACTGGTTGTCCAATGCTTCTACTCTTCTGCTTCTACTCCAATGCACACTAAAAGCAAGTGGGGCCACATCTGGAATCGGCCCACAGCGTCGTCGATCATCAGCCGCACTTTTCGGCAGGATGACATCCGTAATGCCAAACATTTTTATTTTTGTATTTGGAATTTAATTTAATGATTTTTTAACGGTCGTTGTGGTTTTATAGAGTCTTCAAGGAACTCCACGTGCGGCTGATCTTTCCTTTGCAAATGGAAGTCTGGGTAATGAAGTTGAAGGGTTTAACAAAGTGGAAGCGAAGTATCCAGCTTTGCTTTTCAAGCAGCAGCTTACCGCATACGTTGAAAAAATATATGGAATGATTCGCGATAATTTGAAAAAAGATATATCTCCATTGCTAGGGATGTGCATTCAGGTAATGTTAGTTAAATTATTTTTCTTTCTTTTTCTGTTGGAAACTAATATTATTTACTAATTGGTATGTTATGTTAAAGGCACCGAGAATCTCCAGAGCGAGCCTAGTGAAGGGATTGTCGCGTTCGGTTTCTAGTACAGCTCAGCAAACCGTAATTGCTCACTGGCAAGGAATTGTTAAGAGTCTTGGAACTTTCTTAAACATTTTAAAAACAAATCATGTTAGTTGAACTATTATTAACTTCTATTATTTTTCTTTTCTTGGTTATATATTCTGTTATTAACCTCAAAATATCCTTAGGTGCCACCATTTTTGGTGCGCAAAGTGTTCACGCAGATATTCTCATTCGTCAATGTTCAGCTATTTAACAGGTATGCGTTTATGCCGATATGCTCACACATCTGTTTTTATTTATTTATCTAATTATTTTTGTAAATCTAAATTCATGATGCAGCTTACTTTTGAGGCGTGAATGTTGTTCGTTTAGTAATGGTGAGTATGTGAAAGCGGGGTTGGCTGAAATAGAACACTGGTGTTACAATGCAACTGATGAGGTATTTTTGCTTTTTTTATTTTTAAAATTTTTTATATATGGTTATTTGTTAAACCGTTGAACTGCAGTATGCAGGTTCGGCGTGGGATGAACTGAAGCATATACGACAAGCTATTGCATTTCTGGTAAAGTATCTTTTTCATCAACGAGTTGCGCTGTGACCAATCTTTGCTTATATGAGAATTTGTAATTCCGTTTAGGTTGTACATCAAAAACCGAAGAAAACATTGGATGAAATAAGACGCGGCCTATGCCCGGTTAGTGATATATGTTTTTGTTAGGTTACAACACAACACAACACAATGCAGTTTGTTTTACGGTTACACAATCTAATCTCTTGGTTTGCAGATTCTTAGTATACAACAGTTGTATCGGATCAGTACGATGTACTGGGATGACAAGTACGGCACACAAAGTGTATCCGCGGATGTATGTTTTTTTATTATTATTTCATCATTTTCTTATAAACATTTGAAATAATTATAAAGAACTAATATGTGCTGCAAATGTCATCATTATTCAGGTGATATCCAGTATGAGGTCGTCGATGACCGAAGAAAACAGTGTTGCAAGCAATTCTTTCCTGTTGGATGACGACTCGAGGTTAGTTATAACTTTGTGTTGTCTGTCCCCTTGGCTTTAGTTGTGATGTATTCTCATGATTTATTTATGTGTTTTATGCAGCATTCCATTTTCACTTGATGATATATCAAAAACTATGGATCTAATTCATATCTCAGACATTGAGCCTCCACCTCTAATTCGTGAAAACTCGGGATTTAGCTTTCTGTTACCGCGTATTGAGAGCCACTGACGCGCTTTCTAACCGTTTTTTGGGTGCTAATTAATTTCATTTCTGGTGATAATATAAAAATGTTTGTATTGAAGAACTAGAAAGAGGATGGTTGTGTAGATCTGCATTTGCAGGTGTTTTGTAGCATGTTGTACAAATAGATGTATGTATTCATTCGTTATGGGTATACACTGTAGATTGTTGTTTACGGGTGTTGAACATCATTTGTTACTTAAACGTGATTTCTGTGAGTTTCAATACGTTGCATCCAAAATTCTTTGCCTCTTGTTTTCATCTGTTGTAGAATAGTAATCAAGTTACATGAGTGTTTCAATCAGGTCACTCATAATTTTTTTTTATTTTTTGTTTCAAGTAGGTCACTAAAGTTTAGTTTGATATTCCAATTCTAGATAATTTGAAGGTCATTCATCCTAATGGTATTCATTTAGGTTTTCTTTAAATATTTTAACATGACTTATAAATGCCAACATGGTTAGAAAATTGCAAAATATTTTTTCTACATTGCAAAAAAAAATTTTAAACTACGAAAAAAATTTAAAAATTTGAATTTTTTAGACATTGAGAAAATTTTAAAAATGAAAACAAAAAAGTTGAATATTTTAACCGGTGGTCAACCAAATAAACCGAGTTCAATAAATTTTTGTTACATGGTGTATCATGTAAGGTCGATTGGTTGAGTCTTGTATGTCATATAACCTCTAGTTTCACAGTGCGATTAATGACTTATTAAGAGTTGCATACACACAAATAAGATATAAACCTCTTTTATATGAATGGTTCTAAACATAAAGAAAACTTTAGAAGTTTGTATGTAAGTATCAAAGCCCAAATGCAACAAAAGATTAAAAATGTCCCACAAGATAAATATCGAAAAAGTCGAACAGAATATCACAATTCTCAAATACAATCACTGAATTCATATGAGCCATGTTAAGAAAAATTAAAAGTCACTACAAAATAAATATCATTATTACTACATATAACTATGAGTATGATATAAAGAAGTGAATAACATATATTAGACTGTAAAATTTGTAAACAATATTATTATTTTTTTTGTCCTCAAAATACTTTAGTGTAACGTAATGAAGCTCACCCATTTCTTCTTCCTATGTGTATGTGTACAATAGATGTACAACAAATGTTAAAATCGGAAACATTTCATTAAAAGTCAAATCTAACCATATGTAAAATAACTTTTCTCCCTCAAAAAAAGTTGATCAATTGAAAACTTTATAACTTTTCTAAAAGAATGATAAATTTCAACAACAATCTAATAGTGACCTAAAAAGGCTTCAACTATCTTTGTGCACTGCAAACTCAGCACCTATAGGCAAATGATCGCTTGGAAGGTAGTAATTCGGCAATCCACCTTTTAGATCAGGTGATTCGGCATCCGGAAGCTCAAGGTAACCGAGTGGTTCAATGCCTTTGGAAGGAGAGAATAGTATATAATCGAGTGTCCCCGTGAACCCAGGTGTATAGTTTGTGAACTTCGGTTCACCCCTTGTGTATGCATAAACACTGCACAACGGCATCGGTACGTCTTCTGAACATTCTGGTGACGGTTCTGACATGGGCCCACCAGATACAAGGTACTGGTATACCTGGAAACATAAGTCTATTAAATTACGTATTTGTTTTTTCATTTCGTTATTTCATGGTAGCAAAAAGGGCTACTTTTCATCAATTTCTTGAATGAGAATTGGAATAAACGTTTTAAATATGAGTTTCTTGAATCTCAAATGTAAAAATTCAACATGATCAAAAGTTACAAACACGTCAAGTGCCACATCATCATTTATGTAACGTACACAGATGGTCCCTGTGGTGAACCAAAATTTTGGATTTAGTCCCTAGCTTTCTAAAAGTACCCAGATGGTCCCTATGATTTGCAGTTTATAACGCATTTAGTTCTCAACTTTTGCCAAAAATACACGGATGGTCCTTATGGTTTGCACTTTGTAACGCATTCAGTCCACAACTTTTAGTGACTAAATGCGTTACAAAGTGCAAACCACAAAGACCATCCATGTACTTTTGGCAAAAGTTGGGGACTAAATGTATTACAGAGTATAAACCACGGGGATCATCGATGTACTTTTGGAAAGCTAGGGACTAAATCCAAAATTTTTGGTTAACCACTGGACGATCTGTGTACTTTCATCATTTTTACTAGCAATCTGGTCAGATTACCTTAATCGAAACTTTTTCATGTTGGAAACCTTCAATCAAAATTTTGAAAGTTGAATGGGTTTTTTTTTCCGGCCTAAAGTAACTTCGTTATCTTTCGTATGAAAATCAGATAATCTTAATACTTGTTTAATAGAGTACACAAATAGTCCCTGTGGTTTTTCAAAATTTTGGATTTGGTCCCTAGCTTTCCAAAAGTACACAGATGGTCCCTGTGGTTTGCACTTTGTAACGCATTTAGTCCAGGGCCAAAAAATCTAAAGGTTTTAAGAGGGCCAAGTAACCACAGGGATTATCCATGTACTTTGGCAAAAGTTGGGGACTAAATGCGTTACAAAGTGCAAACCACAGGGACCATCCATGTACTTTTGGCAAAAGTTGGGGACTAAATGCGTTATAAAGTGCAAACCATCGGGACCATCCGTGTACTTTTGGATAGCTAGGGACCAAATCCAAAATTTTGGAAAACCACAAGGACTATCCGTGTACTTTACTCATACTTTTTTACGTAACTAGCCGATACAATTCCAGCCAAAGGTCCAGTCAAAGTCAAACTCAAGAGGAGAATCAAAGGGATGAATTTAGGGGCTGAAATTTAGGATTAGTAACTTATATATTTCTTATTTAAGTATTTCACATCTATTTATTTTCTTATGTCTTGTATAATTTAATTATCAATGTTCTTGTATTGGAGATTAGCCCCTCTCGAATCGGGCCACTTATCTTACTTTTATAATTAATCAGCCTTTGACTAGAATCTATCATTTGGTTCCATTGCCGGGAAATCAAAGTGAAGATGAATCAGAAACCTGGAGATTACAGAGTTGCTATCGTTGCTCAACTAGCAACCATTGGAGCACGACTAGATTCAATTTTGGTAACCATGAAGAATGATGTTGAAGCAATCAAGAATCAGATGATCTTGCACACAACTTTCGAGCCAGATGATTCAAATCCCGAAGTCATTTCGAGCCGGATGATCTAGATCCCGAAGTCATTGAGAATCACCAGAAGTTTGAGCGGGTTGATTACCGGAGTCAATTGCCAAAAGATCAAGAAATCGAAGGCGATGAAGATGATGGTTTCATTCCAAATGTTAATTCGCCTAAAGACGATCGTCCTATCCAGATTACTCTTCATCACTCAACCAAAGGTGCTGAAGTTTTGGATCTAGATCATGTAAGGACCCACAAGTGGTAGGGAAGAAGACAGTTCCCAAGCTTCCCAAAGAAGCTGCAAATCGGAGAGATGGTAACGGAGACGTGAAGGACAATCACCATGGTCCACAGAATGTCGTGGCCAGGCCCGATCTACAGCCACAATCCGTTTGGGCTAACCTATTGGTTTATGAAGCGTATTAACCTATAATTGAATGGCTCATCGTTTGGCACAACTATTGGATATTCGACTTGAGGACAAGTCTGTTCTCCGAGCAGGCTGGTATTGATACGATTCCAGTCAAAATCCAGTCAAAGTCAAACTCAAGAGGAGAGTCAAAGGGCCGAATTTAGGGGCTGAAATTTAGGATTAGTAACTTAGATATTCTTATTTAAGTATTTCAGTTCTGTTTATTTTCTTATATCTTGTCTAATTTAATTATCAATGTTCTTGTATTGGTGATTAGCCCCTCTCGAATCGGGCCACCTATCTTAATTTTATAATAGATCAGCCTTTTATTTTCTAGTATCTATCATTAGCCCTAAAAGAAATGCCATTGAGTGTACCTTATCTCCAGGAACCGAATTGAAATCTCCAGCAATAAGTACAGACGGTGTGCACTCATATTTCTCAGATACCGTTTTCTTGAATCGAGCTACACGCGATAATAAATATTTCGCCTGTGCAAGCTTGACATCAGCCCATTCTGGGTCCCTGAGGAGCATGATTTTAACTTTCATCATGAACACTAAGCGTAAATAAGAGATGATCCACCTAGTTGAAGCTAGACAGAATAAGGGTAGAATTGAAATTTACCATTACCAGTAAATATGTGTGTTTGTCACAATGACATAATGTTGATACGGATATTTGAACTTGAATGCAGCCATGATTCCAACGCAATCACGTTTCAACCGCACGTATGGATCGTTAGGATCCCCATGGTCCCTCGGAGATGTTGCTTCCTCTAAGCCACATTTAAAGTTAAAGAAAGAAATATCATTATAACTAGGGCTGCAAACAAACCAAACATTTAGCGAACAATTCGTGAACCGTTCGGCGGGAAGTTCGTTTGTGTTCGTTGGTTTATTAGACATGAACAAGAAATTCCGTTCGTTTAGTTAAATGAACAAACATGAACAGAGGCCGCGTTTGTTCATTTATGTTCATGAATGTTCGGTAACGTGTTTGTTTATGTTCGATAGTTCATTAGTGTTTTTAGTTTTTATATTTTATTTAAATACTTCCAATTTCTGACAAATAAGACACTTAACAAGTGTCAGTGTATCATATATTATGTTCATGAACGCTTGTTTGGGTTCGTTTGTTTCCATTTGTGTTCATGAACATTAGTTTGTGTTCATGAACGTTCGTTTTTTGTTCATTGCCTGATCTTAACAAACAAACACAAACAAGTTCATTTCTTTAACAAACGAACACAAACATAAAATCCCGTTCGGTAAGTGTTCATGAACAGTTCGTGAACACATATTTCTTAACCAACGAATACGAACAAAATCTTGTTCGTGTTCGTTCGGTTCGTTTGCAGCCCTAATTATAACTTAAAAGAAACTTTCGGCTAAGAATAAAGAAGACAAAGAAGGATCAAAAAACCTTCCTTGATAAGTACCTTTATTATCAGTTTCAGGAGCCTTCTCTTTTTGTTCCAAACCTGATGAATCGTCGACAATCAAGTTAGCCAGGTCGTTATAGTCAATTCTTTCCTCTGTGACCAACTCCAATCTGTAAATTAAACAAATAAAAGGGTAAACATATTATTAGAATACAGTAAAAATGTTTGAGTAAAGTACACGGATGGTCCCTGTGGTTTATCAAAATTTTGGATTTGGTCCCTAGCTTTTCGAAAGTACACAGATGGTCCCTGTGGTTTGCACTTTGTAACGCAATTAGTCCCCAGCCAACAAATCTGAAGGTTTTAGTAGGTCCAAGTTAGGGGCTAAATGTGTTACAAAATGCAAAGCACAGGGGGACCGTCTATGTACATTTTGGAAAAGTTGGAGACCAAATGCGTCACAAAGTGCAAACCATAGGGACTATCCGTGTACCTTTGGAAAGCTAGGGACCAAATCCAATTTTTTGGTAAACCACAGTGACCATACATGTACTTTACTCAAAATGTTTTTTTGCTGTTAGAAAAAACTCGTGGAAATCTTAATGAATCAAATGGATTACTTTCAATGAGCATACCTTTTGTGCTTGTAGAAAATTCCACAACCGTCAAGTTTTCTTCCACTTCGTTTAATGTAGATGCTTGAGTAATCATTCTGCTCTATTTTTTCTTTGTAGAATTTATCATATTCATCTAATTCCTGATAACAATGGCAAGAAATTTCTACAAAATAAATATCATTATTACTACATATAAGTTATAACTATGATATAAAGAAGTGAATAACATATATTAGACTGTAAATTTGTAAATAATATTATATGTTTTTTTGTCCTCAAAATACTATGATATAAAGAAGTGAATAAATACCATATAACTATGATATAAAGAAGTGAATACATATAACTATGATATAAAGAAAAGAAGCGAATAACATATATCATGCAAATTTCTCATTTCACGAAAACCAAAATTTGATAAAAATAAACAAGGATTTACAAAATAAAGGATATGAAGAAGACCTGTAAGCATAAGATATCAGCATCAAGACTCTTGAGAACATCAAGAATTATCGGTGAACGAGCTTTCCACCTGTGACAATAGGTACCAAACTTTAAGGGATATATAGCTCAAAAAAGAAACATCTAATGATATTTTTTTATGATTTTCTAGCCATTCGAAAGCAAGAACTCACTTGAGACAAGGTGATGGGGAGTGTGGAAACACAGAACTTTTTACATACGCCTGCAAGTTGAACCAAAAAGTATTTGTCTATTGATTATGTGTATAAATGAGATCATGAGTATTTGCATGATTCAACAAAAGCCCAATATTACAAACAAGACTTTGGCGTCTCTTTGACATTATGATTATCTTGTGTAAATTATACGCTTGAATGAATGCTTGAAATCCCAAAAATATATTAACATAAATGCATTAGATAACACTATCCATACTCCATAGTCAACGAAAAATCAGTAAGCAACTTATAAAGCTGTGCACATACCTGAGCAAGAATGTTATACGAAACCAGCCGAAAGGTGAAGCCTGCGGTATAAGATATTAAATGGTATTTAGCCATGTGGATTCAAACAAAAACATTCAGCAACATGAAACACTTAGACAACATAGAATCTAGAAAACTAGCATTCTTGATTTTGTCTTTCTAGAAACAAATCATGAACTAACAGTAAACAATAAACAAGCTAGTAATATTCCATATACCATCAGACTCGCTAACTGAAGTAATCTCCTTCTGCTCCACTGGAACAAACTTAGGGTAAACTGGTGTCGCTGTAGACGTACCGGTACTCATCCTTTTCATAAAAATCTTACTGCACAAATTCAACATTTCAATTAATATCAACATAATGCACTTGTGCTTAACTCATACAATACACTAAACATTTACCTAAACAACAAAGATATACGAAAAAGCCATGTTCTATTCAAACAAAAACTAAACACTCAGATTGACATTATCATAGATCATACTTGTGAAATCTGAGATCGTTTCAGATATTGAAACCTATGTAGTTGTATAACAACTATAAAGTAGCATGTATTAGAGACTGAATGGCATAAATTCACATACACAAATCTTACTGCACAAATTCAACACTTCAATTTATATCAACAAACTGTGTATGTGCTTAATATATATACTACACTAAACATAAAACAACAAAGATACATTAAAAGCCCTAATCTATTGAAACAAAATCTAAACATTCAGATTCATACTAATAAATATCATACTCGTGAAATCTGAGACGGTTTAAGAGATTCAAACCTATGTAGTTGAAGAACAACCACAAACTATCATGTTTTAGAGACTGAATGGCATAAATTCATATGAACAAATCTTACTGCACAAATTGAACACTTTAATTTATAAGAACAAACTGTGTCTGTGCTTAATTCATCATACAATACACCAAACATTTACCGAAACAACAAATATACATATATTAAAAGCATTATTCTATTGAAACTAAAATAAACATTCAGATTCACATTAATAAACAACATCAAACAGGAAAAATCTGAGATTGTTTCAGATATCAAAACCTATGTAGTTGAAGAACAACTACAAAGTAGCATCTATTAGAGACTGAATGGCATAAATTCATATAAACAAATCTTAGTGCACAAATTCAACACTTGAATTTATATCAACAAACTGTGTCTGTGCTCAATTCATATAATACACTAAACATCTAGCGAAACAACATCTAATTCACATTAATAGAGATCGATCATACACATGAATCTGAGATAGTTTCAGATACTGAAATCTATGTAGTAGAAGAACAACTACAAAATAGCATGTATCGGAGACAAAATAGTAACAAATCGACTTGATATTTTGAATTTGAGAAGCTAAATGTTAGAACAAATTCAATTATTTGCAACGATTATGAGAAGGTGGAAGCAACGTGTACCTTTGTCGTGAGGAAGAAGAAATGAGAGGGATTCGAGAGAGCAATACAACACCAGATTTTAGAAGCATTTTCCCCCCAAATAGAAAATTGAGATTTAAGAGGTTTCAGGCAGCCTCCTCTGCCTGGTGCCTACCAACGGATGATAAAAATATTAAAGTTATAATATCACTCCCTAAACTATTACTTCATGGACAATCCAAGGAGTGAGGTGAAGGAAAAAGTAAAAAAAAAAAATTGTGAGTAAATCAGTGTTAGTAAAATTAGCGATTAGTTGGCGACTAGTCGGGGATTATTCGCTAGTCGGCCAGTGACTTACTAAGTTTTCGTTAATCAGTCAATTAATTGCTAGTCGGGCCTAGTCGGCCGGCCAAAAATCGGCGATTCCGGCCAGATTCTTGCAAAAAAAATTGTATATTCCGGTCAAAACTTCTAAATTTCGGTCAGTTTTCAACCAAACCATGTGAATTCCAACAATTAATCTTATATTTAAAAAAATAAGTTGAGTAAGAATTAAAACTTAGCTACTTAAAATATTTACCTACAAAAATGTGTGTATGTATACATAAAACTGAAAATTACATATAAAAAACCTTATCTGATTAATCACGAGTAGTCACTAGTCCCCACCTCACCGGCCGACTAGCGACTAGCGAGTTCTCCAACCTTGGTCTAAATTGCTTGTTGAATTTCTAAAACTTGCAAATTTATGTTTTGTCCATCACTATCACACTCTATAGTAGGGCTGGCAATAGGTAACCTGCTAAGACACGATAATAGAAAAGTACACCATGTGATTTTTTACGTTTTTAAAAATAATCAAAATCTGAAAGTTAGGATCCATTATTTCTCCTTCTAGGTGTATAAAATATACATCTGTCTTATAGACATTGGATATAAAGTAGTTAAACGAGTCGTATTCATGTTTAAATTTTTTGTTGTTTGCGTTATCAGATACCTGTTAAACCTGCTAAGACACGATTCGTCAGCCCTACTCTGTAGTCAATCAAGTATCCAGCCCTAACTTTTGTTACTCCATCGTTAGAATGATGAAGTAATGTCCAAATTACCCTTACTCCTTTTTATTTCCTGAAGTCTCCACCACCACTATACTGTCCAAATTACCCTTACTCACTTCTTTTTGAGTTAAATGCTTGGTTGATCCCTGTGGTTTTCAAAAATTGCAGACTTGGTCCCAATGGTTTACTAATTACACGCGTGGTCCCTGTGGTTTTCAAAAATGCAGTCGGTTGGTCCCCAGCCCTAACATCAGTTAAATATCTCAGTTAAGTCCATGTTAAATGACCAAAACACCCTCGCTTATTAACTTTATTTATAAACCCACCACAACCTGCATTATCTTCATCACCATCATCATCTTCATCCCCATTTCCCTCTGCTCTCTCTCGATCTCACATCAACCCAATAAAAACCAATTCACATCATTATCAGACACAATTTTGCATAAAACCCAATAAACACACTAGAACATTATCAGACATTGTTTGGTTTCAAAACAGAATCAAATTCCGGTGACCGGAGACTCCAATTCACATCAACAACTGTGAAGAACAGAGCAGACGTGCAATTACAGAGCATAACAATGAAAGCTTAATTGCTTAAACCCAAAGGAAAATGATAATCTTTATTAAATAACAAAACTAATTACATACAAATGAAACACACCGTCGGAACCTTAGAACTGCCGTTGACACAGCCGCAAACCACCACAGCCCTCGAGGCCCACCTGCACCGTCATTCAACGCTTCCAAATCTGTTGCTCGCAACCATTCACATCCCTAAACGACATCACGACCACTGTCACCACCAATTAAACCCACCCGATACCATCCGCCTTCCATTATGTCAGAAAACAACAAATCTGGTCAGACATGAGTTTGTTCTGTTGTGTATCTCACCGTCCGAGTAATCATCATCACCACTCGGTCGAGACCCACCGTTGCCGGCCACACTGTGTGATGATTCAGGTTAGGATTTGTGTAATTTAGGTTAGGGTTTGTGTGAAACAAGGGGAGATGGCAGGTGGTTGTTGGGGGTTTGTCGGAGGTAGGTGTGGTGCTACCGGAGAACGGAGACGAGGGAGATCGGAGAAGATGATGGTGATGAGATCGAGAGAGAGCAGAGGGAGGGAAATGGGTATGATGATGGTGATGAAGATGATGCTGCAGAGGGTAATATAGTTTTAGGTTTTTAATTGTTCTAAGGGTAATATAGTCATTTCACACATAGTTAACTGAGAAATTTAACTGATGTTAGGGCTGGGGACCAACCGAGTGCATTTTTGAAAACCACAGGGACCACGCGTGTAATTAGTAAACCATTAGGACAAAGTCTGCAATTTTTGAAAACCACATGGACCAACCAAGCATTTAACTCCTTTTTATTTCCTGAAGTCTCCACCACCAATATAAAAAACTAAACACTACCGGATCTGGATTGAACTTTGCAATTATCAACATCGGCATTCGAATCAGAGCCACAAGAAGTCGGATTAACCAAAGAAGATCTGATTAAATCAAACGACAAATGTCGTTGTTGATCTGATTGGGGCAAACGAACAACGAGCTTTACTTTTCTGTTTCTGTTCATCATCACTGTCGTCGTAGTACTCGTCTTCACCGGCGGAAGTGGAGTTAAGGTTCCGGCGAGTGGATCTCCGGTGTAATTGTTGTTCATTTTGCAAGTTTTGTTTCTCTAAAGCATCGAATTGATCCAATTGTTACCTCTCATTTTCAATTCCGAATGATTTAATGGATGAAATTGAAGAAGATGTTGAAAAATTTCTGGATTATGATGAGTAGTTTTGGTGACTCGGTGGATTAGTGGTAGAGGTAGTAATTTTGCTCGAGAAACTGTAGTGGCAGTGGTGCGGAGGTGGGGTGGCGGTGCGGTGGTGAAGACGGAAGAGATAGAGATTGTGTGTGTAATAAGAGAAAGACCATAATGCCCCTAGGGAATTGGTGGATAATGACTAAATTATCCTTCTTTGCAAACGGTGGAGTAACTAAGGGTATCCGGGGCACTCCCCTAAGAGGGGAGTCCCCTCTCTTACGCATAACCAATCCTCGTGTGCCACGTCAACTCCCCTAACACCCCAATTTGATGGCGGCACTCCCCTATTAGGTGACTTGTTTTTTTATTCAAAAAAAAAAAAGTAAAAGTTTTGATTGGTTGAAATTGCGGCTGGCCCCACCATCTCATCTCTCCCTCTTCGGTGACTTCACCCCGACCCACCTCCCCGATTTGGGTCACCGCTGGCGGCGGTGTTCCCGCGGGGGGAATTGGGTCACCGCGGCCACTCCCCGCTGGTGCCCCGGATAACCTAAGGTTAGGGTCGGGGACTCGATCGATTATAGAGTGTGATGGTGAGGGACTCAAACAGGAAATTGCAAGTTTTAGAGATACAGGGAGCAATATGCACTATACATACGGTTATGTGGTCCCCAAATATTGAATTCACTTAAGTAAAAACAAGGGAAACAAGTGGGGAAAATGACAAAATAGAAAATCCAATTATTGATAACTCATAAACCCACTTCCCCATGATTTTCAAACGGTTAAAACTTTTTCATAAGCTAATATTTAAAAAAAATGCATCGTATTAACAAGCATTTCATTCCTTTCAATTTGAGCAGGCAAAAAAGTTTGCGCATAGCTTTTTAGAAAAAACAAACACCATCTTAGTCAACCAACAAATTTCCAAAAATATGTATAAATTTTCTTTTAATTACAAATTCAATGAGGGTAACGATAAATTAGGGAGGAAGGGACACTCAAGGGTACTTACCCTAGCTCTAACCAATCAACACCCGTCATGTCAAATTTGATACAAATTACCCATTAACTAGTAAACACTGACGGGACCTAGTTATACCATAAAATATATATATATATATATATAGTAGAGAGTTCAAATGAGAAGAATTTTTTTGTAAGAAGAAAAAAGAAGAAATTTCAACCAATAAAACTGTTTTATTTTACTTTAGAGTTAAATGCTTGGTTGGTCCATGTGGTTTTCAAAAATTGCAGACTTGGTCCTAGTGGTTTACTAATTACACGCTTGGTCCTAAAACTTGTCAAAAATGCACTCGGTTGGTCCCCAGCCCAAACATCAGTTAAATTTCTCAGTTAAGTCCATGTTAAATGACCAAAATACCCTTGCTTATTAACTCTCTTTATAATCATCTTCATCACCATTATCATCCCATCCCCAGGTCTCTGCTCTCTCTCTCTCTAAAACAATATATTTTATACCCTACCAATTCTTCTTCTTCTACCCTACACCACTACAAGCACCACCACCATCTTCCCTCCTCCACCACTACTGAACACCCATATCCACCGTCTCCCCTCCGCCACCGTACACCCACCACCACCGGACACCTAACCAGTCGATTTCCCAATTTTAATAGCAAATCCATTATCCACCACAACCAGTCAAATCCTAATTCTCTCCGGCGACACCTCCATCACCGTCAAACTGGCGATCGACAACCAAGCATTTAACTCTTAGATTAATCATATCTAAAAGCAAATTCAACTAAAACCCCTAAATTTTAAGCAGGTTTCTGATACAAATTTACACATGTTCATACCAAAAAAAAAAAAAAAAAAAGCATTCAGGATTCAATAATTTAAGGTAAAAATCACCATTAACAGAACATAAATCAACCATAAAAACCACAAGAACAGTATAAAAATCTTTAAAAAAAAAAAGCAATCAAGATTCAATAATGGAAGGTAAAAATCACCATTAACAGAACATAATTCAACCATAAAAACTTCAAGAACATCATAAAAATCTAACCTTTATTGTAACTGGAAACAGAGTAGCAAATAAAAACAAAACTCTAATCCTGAAATTCTTGAATTCTTGATCACCCAACAAAAAGGCATATATATATAGAGACCCACAAAAAATATATATATATCAAACCCCAGAACCCAATATCACCAACATAAACCCTAAATTCATAAAATAACCATAAAAAGACAGCACAAAGCTCAATTCAAGAGCTATATAACAATAAAGCAACCACCTTTACCTCAAATAACAAAAGCCCAGAATCCAAGAGAGCAAAAACAGGGAAAAGGGTATCTAAAACAGTAGCATACATAGATCTCATGTAATCATAATTTATAAAAAAAATTATCAAAAAAGATGTATAAATCCAAAAAACAACTCTGCTGCGAATCTGTGTACGGCGGTGCAATTTTGGTTGTCGATCGCCAGTTTGACGGTGATGGAGGTGTCGCCGGAGAGAATTAGGATTTGACTGGTTGTGGTGGATAATGGATTTGCTATTAAAATTGGGAATTCGACTAGTTAGGTGTCCGGTGGTGGTGGGTGTACGGTGGCGGAGGGGAGACGGTGGATGTGGGTGTTCAGTAGTGGTGGAGGAGGGAAGATGGTGGTGATGCTTGTAGTGGTGGTGGTGTAGGGTAGAAGAAGAATTGGTAGGGTAGAAAATATATTGTTTTAGAGAGAGAGAGAGAGAGCAGAGACCTTGGGATGATGATGGTGATGAAGATGATTATAAAGAGAGTTAATAAGCAAGGGTATTTTGGTCATTTAACATGGACTTAACTGAGAAATTTAACTGATGTTAGGGCTGGGGACCAACCGAGTGCATTTTTGACAAGTTTTAGGACCAAACGTGTAATTAGTAAACCACTAGGACCAAGTCTGCAATTTTTTAAAACCACAGGGACCAACCAAGCATTTAACTCTTTACTTTATTTAATACAAGTATTTAATGTTACTATAAGGGTACATTGGTAAATCTACATAGGTCATTAATTTGTAGTCTTCCTTTTTAATAGCTAACTACATTAAATCTTTTGTAACTTATCTTCAAAATATATATTTTTTCAAAAAAATAAAAGAAAATAATTTAAAGTGTAGGATAAATTATGAGTTGTGTAGGATAAATTACGAGTTGTGTAGAATAAATTTCAACGTGTATGATGAATTTCGAAATATGTAGAATAACTTTTGATGTGTGTAGGCAAAAAAATTAGTGTGGAGGATAATAGTCTTTATGACTAATTAATTAGTCAAAAATGATAATAAATGAGATAAGTGAAAAAACTATTTAATGTTTTACAAAATTACCCTTTGTTCTTTTTCTTCTCAATTAAATTTTCTTTTCAAATGAGCCTTCCTACAAATGCCATTTTTCCTACAAAGTGTACAAAGTCTTAAAAAACCACAATTTCAGCCATAAAACACACCCAAAACCCACAAATAATAGAGTGAGGTTCACTAAAACACAATATCCAAACTGTAACATTTCAAAAAAACTTCAAACACACCATCGTAAAACTATTAATATAAAACACAACATGATAATCATCATAAAACACACAAATGTTAGTCATTCGAAAATCAATGCCTTATCATCCAAAACACAACACAAAAGCCACAAATATGGCGTTTTAGTAATCTTCACTTTGTTATTTGTGGGGTTTGAGTTTGTTTTATGGTTGAAATTGTGATGCTTTATGACTTTGTACACTTTGTAGGAAAAATGGACTTTTTAGCCAACTTCCACCCTATATATTAATATTAATAAAATCAAATACCTCAACCAATCACAGGCACCAAAAAATCTCATAGTCAACACCCACCTTGAACAACAATATTGTCATGCGGGTACCCCTCCTAGCTAACCAAACCCGCTTTGCCTACCCTTGGGGTGACATCGGTGTTCTGGCTAGGGGTGTGCAAGGTTCGGTCCAGTTCAGTTCGATTTTGGGCAAAACCAAAACCGAAATGTCGGTTTTCGGTTTTTGAAAACCGTTCGGTTTCAGGTATGTCGGTTTTTACACCGGTTCAGTTCAGTTTTTCAGTTATTGAAACAAAAGTATGTAAGATTGAAAAATAAAAAGTATAATTTAAGAATCTTTCTTATATGTTTACATTTAAGTTATCATACTTAACCTTTTTAAGTAACAATGTTCATATAAACCTAACCTTATAATCTATTTATATGTTTCTTCAAAGTTTTTATTAGGACATTTTCTTTTATAATACTTTGAAGATTATTAAATTTTATGTTAAATTTTGTTATTTGTTGCAGCCAATAAATAAATCATCTCAATTATAAATAAACATGTTAATGTTTTTATTATAAATACTCAATATTCAAAAATAAAATTAATAATTTCTAATAGCATAGGTTAAACACTTAAACAACTTAAACTACATAAAAGTATATATGTTTTTTTTCGTTTCGGTTCGGTCCAGTTCATTTTTTTTATTATTAAAAATGGTTATCCAAAAACCGAACCAAAATTTTCAGCTATTAAAAATCCAAAAACCAAACCGTCGGTGCCTCGACAATATTTATTATATATTATTTCTAATAAGCATGTAAATGAACCAAACATTCAGTGAACCACTCGTGAGTCGGTCACCGGAAAGTTCATTTATTTAATAAATGAACGAACATGAACAATTATCTAAATGATGAGCATGAACATATGTTTCGTTATTCATTTATGTTAACTACTGACGTTCGTTTAAATATTAATGCAAAAGTTCAACATATATAATTTTAAAAACAACAGTTCGTTTATATTAGCTAACTTATGTACATTTGTGTGTGTGCATTTACATTTATAACCTGTTTGTTTAGAATGTTAACAAATGAACATAAATGAACACAAACATAAAAAAAAATCCGAATAATTTAATTGTCCGTGTTCATGTTTAATTAAAGTTAAATAAACAATGAGGTAGTGGTGGAGTGGTTGGAGAAAGAATTAGTGTTCCTTGTGACTCAGGTTTGATTCCCACTCTCCTCATTATTTACTACGGCATCCAGGTGAAGAGCAAATAAGGGTGGTACCGGTTCAACTTGGATGGGAGGCGAGGTTTTACCAATTATTCCACGGTCGTGCCTTCAGGTGGGTGGAGGTCGGGTTTCCGCGCATCTGGGGAGAGCCTAGGGGCTGGCGGCGGTCGAGTAGTCGATCTTGACCACAACACCCGATGTCACGATATTTGACACGTCATTCCTTGCCATTCAAAAAAAACTTGGCTCATGTTTGTTCCGTTTGTTTATAGACCTAACTAGGTTATTATCCAGGATTGCTTCCCGGGCTCGGGAAACTTAGTTATATTAATTATTATTTGTTATTAATACAACATCATTACAATAAAAATGTGAGCAGTGGGTGTTTTTCATTGTAATTCTAGTTTTCATTTGATAATTTAATTCTATAATTAATTAACCACATCAACAATAAAAATGTGAGTGGCTGTTTTTTAGGGAAACCACTGATGGTCAATATCAGTGGATGTCAAGAATAAAAATGTGAGCAGTGGGTGTTTTTTAACAATCAGTGGATACCCAACAGTGATTGAAAAACTGATGTTTGGTCAGTCAATGGTCAACATGAAGAATGAAGAAACATAAGTTGTCTTTCAGCAGTGGATAACATTTAACAATCAAATTTTTAACGAAAACAGTGGTTGTAACTGACTTTTAAGGATTAATGTTCCCCCTGGAACAGATGTTGCCAAAACTCTTCATTATTCTGGATTTTTATTGTCTCATCAAAAGTTCCCTAACTTGTCCTTTAAATTGCAATTCAAAATCTAAGGAACTTATATCATCCTCATCTCTGCAAAGTGTAAGCTCAAGGAGATCCTATAAATCTTCAACACCCAGGCCAAGTGCTGCTTCCCTTGATATTTGCTTCACTACACCATTAGATCTGATCAGAGTCAATACATGGGTCTTTTGATCAGACATCCACTTTAGTATTTTTGAACCTAATGGGTTTCTTGGGAGAGGTTTATTTGCTGATGAGTTTGGAGATGGTGACCTGTTCAGAACTTGTTTGGGTATGTTTTGAAGCTTTGCTGAGTTGTCATCCTCTAGTGCCATTGTTTTGATAGCTTCTTTGAAATATACAGCTTCTTGTTCTTTCTCTTCTTCATCAGTCAGTTTTTGCCTCTTTCTTTGATTTACCACAATGGTAG
This sequence comes from Helianthus tuberosus, assembly GCA_030545235.1. Classification (NCBI taxonomy): domain Eukaryota; kingdom Viridiplantae; phylum Streptophyta; class Magnoliopsida; order Asterales; family Asteraceae; genus Helianthus; species Helianthus tuberosus. The sequence continues at coordinate 178,198,774 of CM060442.1, forward strand.
AGGTATCTGATGATGTGAACAGTGGTTCAGAAGTGTGAGCCTGCTGCTTTGGTTTAGCAGTGGTTTTGTAATCAGGCCTCTTTGGAAGTTTAGGATCTGTTTCTCTCATTTTTCTTAGCCTTTCATAAGCCTCATCAGTGTACTGCTTTGTCCATTTTGATATGGCTTTGGCAGTTGCCACTTTTGCATCAACCAATTCCTGCTTCTTTCTTTTATACTCCAATGTAAGATCATCAATTTTCTTTTTGTATTTGCTCCAATTTGGTGTTGACCTTTTCATGCCTGGATCTCTCTTTATTCTTTCAGTTCTATTCAGTTTTGTTTTGAGAGCAACAAGCGGCCAGTCTTGGAATTGTTCAGCTGTGGCAGGGTAGAATTTTTCACTCAAGATCATCTTGATGATGTCTTCTTTCAGATATTCCTGCAAGTTAGCTTCTAGAGGCAGGTTGGACATTTCTTTGCTTAGGTCTCTTGCATAATCTTCCAACTGTTTAACTTTAGTGAGCAAGAACTGCGTATGAGTTGAGACTTCATTGTCACTTTTCCCTTGGCATTCAAGTCTAGCTCTGGTATCAGCTTGCCTGGCCTTGAGTTTTAAATACTCATTTATGTTGGCTGGATCTCTATAACCAATTAAGGAAGGGAATTTCCTTTTTGAAGGATCATCCACTAAGTAAAACTGCCTCATTTCATTCTTTACAGCATGCAGTTCCAGTGGATAACTGGCAGCTACTGGTACAACATCAGCAGAGTCATATCCTTGGAGTTCTATAGGATCTTTGATTGGGTTGAACAATTTTGAAGGAATAAAAGATTGAGGTTTGGTGATATTGCAAGGGGTAGATGAAATGGGAACAGGTGCTGGTATATCATCATCATGCACTTCAAATTTTCTTTTTCTTGTATACACCTTTTTGGGAGAAGGTGTTTCTATTTGAGTTTTTGGATCAAAAGGAATAATGGCTTGTGAAGGGATAGGTGATTGACTAACAGCTGTTGAAATAACTGGTGTTTCAACCACTGTTGTCATTACAACAGATGATGTGTCATCTGATGTCTTCTGCTTTTTGGAAGGTGGTGATTTTGATGGTGGTTTTGTTGTGGCAGTGGTTGAAGTGTGTGTTGATGTATTGGTGGTGGTTGTTGGGTTAACATCTGCTGAAACCACTGAAGTATCAACAGCTGTTGATACAACAGGTGTTCCAACATCTGTTGGTTTGGAAGATTGATGAGATGAGCTTTTAGTAGGTTTGGGAGTATGTTTTGTGGATCTGGAAGGTATGGATTTGGGTTGCCTCACTTGTCTAGTGGGCTGTCTTCTTTTAGGCTTAGGTTTTTCTTCATCCTTGGGCTCAGAAGTACCATGCTCTTCCTTCTCCATAAAGACTTTCTTCTCTTTTTCAAACCTTGATTTTCCTTTTGCCTCCATATCCTTTTTCAGTCTTGCCTTTTCATTAGCCAAGGCATTTAAGGATTCATCAACCTTTTTGGAACCATCTGGCCTAGGGAGGTCTGCAAGCATACTGGATTTCTCTGGTGCAATGTACAGACCATCTTTATATCCCCTTTTCTTTAACTGCTTCATTTTCTCCCCATTTTTAGCATCATTTGGTGGAGGGTTATCAACAAAGATTATTGTAGGAGGAGCAGCGCCAGTGGTTTGTAATAGATGGGCCTTAATTGCCTTGATGTCTGCTTGTGTATCCATGAACCTAGCTTCCATTAAATTTCTGATCTTTTGAATTTGAATTTCATGTTGCTGATCAGCATGTTCTCTTTGTTTGTGAAGCAGAGGTTGAATTTGGAGTAGGAGCAGATGATGGAGCAGATGTTTGAGCTGGTGCAGCAGTGGGTGTTGCCTTTTGTACTTGTAACAACTGTTGCAGCATAGTTTTGATATCTGCAACAGATGTTTCAATTGTTCCACTCTTGCCATCAATTCTTTGTTTTTTAAAGCATCACCCAAGTTAATGGGATCATCTGCTTTCCCACCAGCAGTGGTTGTATCAGCAGTTGACTTAGGGAAAGTTTCCCAAAAGTCATCCACCGATGCCCCTTTTTCTTGGTACTGGGGACTTCTTTTCTCAGCAATTGATATCTTTTTAAGATCACCAGTGGTTGGAACAAACACACCAGTGGATATCAGGGTTGCTGGAAAGGAAATTACCTTCAAGGGAGTCTGATTGATGAAACAACTGGCCAGGTGTAGACCAGTGGATCCAACTCCTGTAGTTGCTGCTCCACTTGAACTACTGACATGAATTACTTGTAATTCCTGCAGTGTAGCCTCCTCAACTATTGGTGGGTTAACAGAGATTGAGACACCAGACTCAGTCACTTGTTGTGGCATATTCTCAGTGATAGGTGATTGAGAAGAACTGATTTGTTTCTGGGCTAAATCAACTGCATCCAATAGAGGTAACATGGATTGTGGTAATGTTATTGATGAAGGATGTGGGGTAGAAAGAGATATGTCCATGGGATTTGGAATGTGGAAGATGGAACCAAGTGGATCCAGAGCTTCATATTGTGGTGTCCCTGTGCTTACAACCTGATCCTTTTGTGAGGATGCAGGAGGAGTTTTAGGCAAAGGTGGAGATCTTTGTTCCATCTGCTGTGAGGAAGTAGCAGCAGTGGTTTCCGGTGACTTTTGTGATGTCACAGGTAGTTGCTCTGGGATCTCATCTTCCAGAGTTACCTTTTTTGTGGGTTTGGGGAGCTTCTGGATCTTTTTCTTTTTGGGCTTTTTGGTGGTTTTAGGTGTGGGTTTCACAGCAGTGGTTGTGCTGCTGTGATCACCTTGAGCAGTGGGCTCAACAGCAGGTGCCTGAGGAGCAGTGGTTGCTGCTAAAGTCTGCTCAGGTACCTCTGCTTGTGTTTTGGAAGGTTTTGACAGCCTTGTAAATGTTTCATAGGTTAGGCTGTTTATTCGAAAAGGCTCTCCATGAATAAGGACATGAGCATTATCTTTTGAAAATTTCTTTCTAAAATAGTAACTTAAAAACCTTGGAAATAATAAAAATGATTTTTTATTAACATTTTTAACAAGATCATTGAAAATCTCCTGGGAATAGTTAAAGTTTTCTTCATTCATTATAACATAACCCAGGTATTAGATCTTCAATGGGATTTCATTGAAAGCAGTGGTTTTGTTTGACACACACATTAGAAGGGTATGAAATAAAAACCTTGGGGCGGATGGAAAACTCCCCTTTTGTAAAGTTTCTTTTTTCATTTCTTCAGCATACCCTCTTTCAATGAAATCAGTTTGATACTCAATTTTTGGAAAAGAAGTTTTACCTTGAAGATCATCGAGTTCAAATACCTCCGAGATGGTTTGTGGAGTAACGGTGACTGAAATACCCTTTATTGTAGAAGTAATGGCTAAGGGCGTTTTATCCTTACTTTCAAGTTTTGCATTTTTCCAAAACTCTCTTTGGGTTTCCAGGTAGATCGGAGCATCATAGGTCAACAAAGTTTTGTACTTTGAGGACGAAAGAGCGTCTATGACAGAATCGAAGGTGGTGGTATGACTTGGTTTTTCGAGTAAACCCAAGTAGTTATGAGGAGCTTTGTATGGAAGAGCCATGATAAATCGTGGATTTTTATGAGTGAATGAAGAAGATGAGCGATTGAGAGATGAAATGGAGAAATGATTTGAGAGAAATTGATGGTAAATGCTTTAGAAAGGAATTTTGAATTCGATTCGACAGTGAAAACCCTGTTTGGGGTTTTGATCAGGGTTTTATAGGTGGAAAAAGTGTATGCTGACGTAGCAACGATTACAAAAGATCTGACTGCTAAGTACTGTCCACGTGCCAACCGCTGATGAATAATGGATGACAGTTGTTAAGAAACCACTGATGGAACAATATCAGTGGTTTAAAACGGTAACAATGAAAACAGTGGGTGATTTTTAACTATCAGTGGATTAAAACACTGATGTTTGATCAACAGTGCTTAACAAGGAAATGAGAGAACAGAGGTTGACTTTCAGAAGTGGACATCATTTAGTAGAAACAGGTGTTTGAACCAAAAACCGTGGTTATGGCAGACTTTTAAGGATTAATGAAAAATTTTTCATTTTTAGCTATTTTTAAGGATGGATTTTTGATTTTCTGAAAACATTTTAATGTTTTTATTCATAGAAAAACAGGATTTTGCTTGTTATTCCATGTTTAGCATGCCAATCCTAGAGATCAAGTTTTCAAAGGTAGATGTGTCTAATGCTTTTGTTAGCACATCTGCTAGCTGATCTTTTGTTAGCACATATGCCAGTGATTTTGAGAGAAATGGATGATAACTGCTTTGAGAAAGGAATTTTGAATTCGATTCGACAGTAAAAACCCTGTTTGGGGGTTTTGATCAGGGTTTTATAGGGGGTAAAGTGAATGCTGACGTGGCAGCGGTTACAAAAAGATCTGACCGCTATGTACTGTCCACATGCCAAACTCTGATGATAATGGAGGACAGTTGGTAGGAAACCACTGATAGAACAATATCAGTGGTTTGCAACGGTTACAAATGAGAACAGTGACTGACTTTAAGCTAGCAGTGGATAGCCATCAGTGGGTTAAAACACTGATTTTGAACAACAGTTTTTTTTTATTTTTTATTTTAACTTTAATTTTTATCACCAAAACAATATTCGAGGAACTCTTTTCTCATTGGAATGTAACGATTAGGTAAAATTGTAATTTCATTGTAATTTTAGTTTTCATTTGATAATTTCATTTTATATTTAATTAACCACATCAACAATAAAAATATGAGCAGTGGATGTTTTTTAGGAAAACCAATGATTGTCAATATCAGCGGATGTCAACAATAAAAATGTGAGCCGTGACTATTTTTTAACTATCAGTGGATAGCCAACAGTGATTGAAACACAGATGAAGAAACAGAGGTTGACTCTCTGTAATTTGCAGGAGCACAGATTCTTCAAAAAATTGCTCTCAATGATCAAATTCTAAACATTTGTTTTATCTTTGCACTCTCCTGCTGACCATCAAACGAACCTTTGATATTATTAAACCTCTGTTGACTTACCAAACAGATGTTCAGACACAATTCAACATCAACATAATATGTTCACCATCAAACCAATCCTCGACACTATTAAACCTCTGTTGACTTACCAAACAGATGTTCAGACACAATTCAACATCAACATAATCTAAATCTTACTCAAACACTAAATAATAAGTAAAAATAAAACACAACATAGATTCATAAAATTAAAATTTATTCATTTATTTATGACCTTAAAACTAAAAGTCCAATAATTACATCACATACTGAACAATATTAAAGTTCAAATCTAAGAATAACAGCAAGAATTAAGAAACTTTAGTTTCAACTCCAACGATTGCTGAACCTCTCAATGTATGTCCTTCAGCATCGCCATGAACTGCACGTCTCTATCACCGCACTCTATATCACTGACAACACAAAGCTCACGAACGGAAGTTGAAGGCATCCGCAAAAGATCTCTGGAAACCTGCTCTCTAGTGAACAGGCCAACTTGCAATCCATCAAAACATCTCTTCAGCTCTTGAAGAGTAGCCCTATCTTCATACACCTGTTCCTCGATTTGCCTGAAAAATGCTGCTTTAAATCATCTGATTTTGCATTTGTGAATGACGCCATTTGAATAAACTATATTACTCGACTTTCCTGAAAGTATGATATCTTCGTAGGAAAACTTGATGAAAAACAGGCGAAGTGACTATGAGTTTATATACTAAAATTTGTAATTGTGAAAACGTGTATATTTAACATAAACATATTAATGTATATTTCAAAACAGCAGTCCTTTAATGCACAAACCTTTTCAAACCCCAACTTTTATGGGAAAACTATAAAATTAAATACCAAGAAACCCAAGGGACAAAATTTCGAAGTTCAAATAACAAAAGCAGATTATCACAATTACAATTAACCTCTTCATTTACCAAGTAGACGCGTTTTTAAACTCTATAAAAGGCCGATGATTACTTTTGATTCAAAACATCAACAAATTGTCCTACAAATCACTTTCTGTCAAAAATTGTTCCAAATCACAAAACCAACAAAAAATCTACATGGCAAACTTCAGCTTCTACCACTGGTCAGACACCAGCGATGTTAAAACACAATTCTCGATGTGGTCACTCAAAGAACAAAGAACAGACGAAGAACAAAACAGGAAAGTCGACAACATCAATGACACTAATTACAACAAAACCTGGAACAGCATAGCATTGCTCGATGAAGTCCTCCACTCTCCTCCATCAGAGTTCCAGAAGAGTGCCGAAGAGTTTCTGACACAACTTCTAAAACAGGATCAGAAAATCTACCACATGCTAACTGACTTGAAATTCAAAAGAGAGCATGAAATCACATGGAGAAAGGCAAGAGTCTACGAAATCCTAGCAAGTGTTAACTCTAGCGTGTAATAGTTTATAAATATTTCATTAAATTTCTATTTTTCTATGTAGTAGTTCATTTTAATAATATAAACATGCATCTTAACATTTTCTAACATGTCAGTGTAAATAAAAACTCTCAACATCATCAACAGTTAATAAAAATAAGAAACAAACCTAAAATGCAAAAGTCTCTTCTCAACTGTTGTAGCACATCTGACTTTTCACGATAGAAGATACATATCGTCCGTTCAAGTTGCAACTCTCCCATCAAAGAAGGTAGCACATGCAACTTTTCAAGATGTTGCAACAATGATACTGCAACATCGATATTGAAAGGTTGATGTGTGATGGAAAGCTTCATTGAAACGACGATGTTGGAACAATGATACTGGAACGATAACATGTAAACATAATCAACAAACATTCGAACAAAGAAGTGCAATCGGAGATTAGCGGCTAAATCATGAGAAAGATGCATTTGAATGTGAAACCATATAATTATATCTTATTTATAGGATTAGAATATATGGTTTGAATTTTGAATTTTGAATGTGGAGCAGAATTTTGAATCTCGACAGATGTTTATTGGGAACTGATGTTTGATTATAAATTGTTGAGGGCAGATGTTTATTGGGAACTGATGTTTATTGGGAATCGACAGTAGTTTGGATTTTAACTTGGGCCAGACCTTTGAAATTTTAATGTAGAGCAGTGGTTTGGATTTTAAAGTGATTTTAAATTAGGTTTTATGATGTAATAATGACATAAGAAAAGCCTTGTTGGACAGCTTCTCTTGCTGACACATCAGCTTTTCTTATGTCATTGGGATTTCTCCTTTTATAGAAAGTATAGATTTGGGTATTCATATGTCCAAAATAATTATAAGACAAATATATACGGTACCATCTCATTCATGAAGATCATATCAAGACGATATATTTCATTTTTGTTTTCATTCATCATCTTCTTCGACACGCTAACAATATTCACTTTAATCGAATAGTTGTTTGAGAATATATTAAGATCATTAAGCATGCTAACCATTGCAACCTCCTTTTGAAGAATGTACATAAAAAAAGAATAAGCAAAATATATATATTGCTAAACGTAATATGATAATACAATAAGCATGGATGTTCTTAAAAAAATATCAAGGTTGGAATTCAAGCTTACCGATTCTCCATTCAAAATTTTAATTGAATGCAGTGTCAAATGTAATTTGAAAGGTAAGTAGTGTATATCCTTATATCCTGCTTTATTAAAGTAATTAAATATTAGAAATGAAATGCAAAGTAGGAAAAAAAAAAGAGAACGCCAATTTTAAATTACCATTTTGCATATTTTAAATTTCAAAATTACTGATATTATCAGTAATTACGGATCTGATTTGAAAGCAATTGTCACGATGACTTTTATAATTTTTATTTTAACTTTAATTAAGAGATAATAACCGTCAGTTTGAAATTCACATTTTGCATATTTTAAATGTCCAAAGCTCAAGAAATTAGCATTAATTACTGATTTGATTTGCAACAAATAGTCATCAAGAATTTTTTTTATTTTTTAATTTAACTTTAAATTTTATCATGAAAACAATGTTGGAGGAACTCTTATCTCATTGGAATGTAACGATTAGGTAAAATGGTCATTTCATTGTAATTCTAGTTTTTATTTGATAATTTCAATCTATCACTAATTAACACCATCAATAATAAAAATGTAAGCAGTGGTTGTTTTTTAGGAAAACCGCTTGTCACACCCCCAAAATACCACATGCGGAAACCCTCGCGAGGCGTGTGACGTACCAGGATCCAAGCCACCAATCTCATTGAACTCATAAACATATTTAATAAAACTTTCATTCATTAACATAAAGTGTTACGAACGTTACATATCATTCATTGTATACAGCGGAAGCATAACTCATTTGTTAAGTGTTTCATAGACCATGTGTACATAAACCATTAAGCTTGTATTGAGATTTCCATATATCTCGACCCATGACCACTCCAGCATCCCAGACAGCAAGTCCCAATGATATAAACCTACAAACCTGCAAGTATGCAGACAAGTGTGTCAGACGACGCTGGTGAGTTCAAAGTTTTGTTAACGTGTTTATATACCAGTTACCAGATTAAAACGTTTCACAGATTCGATGATTTGATTTGATGTTGTTATTAACTCGATTACCGCAGATGGCAGCTAGATTTGTTTGCCCAACCCCAATGTCTCTATCAAAACATTGGTCAAGTGGTTAAGGTAATTAATTCACGCCCATCCTCCCCGGTACGGTGTGAGGGTGCCAAACCTAATAGCGCTATCAACTAATAACCTCGTTGCCTCCCCGGCAACTATCGGTAGATGTAAGGGGTCTTAAATGATAGAAATGAGTGTAATAACCAACATCCCAACAACCTGACATTCCTCCCCGGAACGTTACCCGATATCCCTCCCCGGGATGCATGCTTGGAAAAAAAGAGCAGTGAACTCACCTTTGATTGCTTGGTATGTTTAGTTATATGATCCAATTCAATCAACCGACCCTAATGTCGTTATCATAGAGTAGTCAGTTTGGCATGAATAATTATTTACACATCGTTACACATATGTCAGCAATTACAGTCATGTTTACCCTTTTCAAGTTGACCACCCCTACTCAGTCTGTATGTAAATCAACTAGTCATGTACATATCTTATCACCAATCCGAATTAACATGTAGCACAATTATGTAGACAAACAATATTAAGGTGCACATGAGATACCAACACACCCAATTCAACATACTGTACATTTAGTACCCACACACACCGGATCGGCCCACTTGAAAGGGGTCTTCGGCCCATGTACAGTTTAGTCCCCAAACTATACTAAACTCATTTAACATATTAAAGTCATCATATATCTGTTTAATTGTATGGCAACTATTATGTAAATTCATATGGTTTTAGTGGTCCAATAGAATGAAATGGTGTGTTGTCACAGCAATCACTTGGTTCGAGTATAATAAATACTTGTCAGAGATATCACATGCAATTGTTAGGCTCGATAAGACTTTATTCAGTTTGATGGTTTCGATAATATTCAAGTTGATAAAGTGATTCTTGGTTTCGAAAACAAAGCAGATAAGTGTTGTTGGTCAACATAAAACTAAAGTGGCGGCCCAATGAGTTGGTGCAGCCCAATAACTCTGTCGATGAAATATATGATTTTCGTCAAAGCCACAGGTGACGAAACACCTGACTTTCGTCGTCATCACAGGTGACGAAACACCTGACCTTCGTCGTGGCTATCATTCATCGCACAACAGTTACAGTTTTCCCAATCCAGTAATCACATTCAGTAATCCAATCAAACCATATATTTCCGTCAATTATCGTTCATGATCAAGCAGTTTCATATTAACAACACAATCAACAATACTTCTATTATAATCCCAAATATCCTTTAACAGTTTCGCGTACAGCCTAACTCAATTAATATGACTAATCCTAACAATTGTTGATGATTCCTTGAACCCTAATCATCGACTAACAGTTTTATTACAATCTCTAACATAAGTCATCGATCCTAACACATGGATCACAGTTTTCATGCATTCTAATATCATTTAACATATTAAACCCTAATTTACATGAACATCACACAGACATATATAAATTTGTTAATCAAGTTTACAAATAAACAAGAACAAGCAAGTAATAAATAACACAAATGCGAATCTACTAACCAAGAGGTTCGACTGAAGGAGATGATGTCTCGATGGGGGTTTACTGCCGTCACTTGTTTAGAGGAGTATAGGGTTTGCGACTGATCAGTTTTTGAGACATATACACGTATACATTCTAAGGGAGTGGGTTGGGCCTATGACTTCAAGTGTGGGCCGAAGGAATTTGGGCCGGCGAAACTCCTAAGTATCGTCGAGCATGGCTTGCGGCGAAACACCAATGTTTCGTCGAGCATAGTTTCTTAACTTCTAAACAGTTCAAAACTAAACACATTAATCATATACTAGACCATAATGCAACACATTAATCATATACCAAACATGTACAAGTTATACTGTAGCGAATCATGAAAACTAGGGGTGTAAACGAGCCGAGCCCGAGCTCAGCCAAGCTCGAGCTCGAGCTCGATTAACTTATGAGAGTTCGGGCTCGAGCTCGGCTCGATTCGAGCTTTGTTTTCAAAGCTCGAGCTCAGCTCGTTTGTATTTTATCAAGCTCGAGCTCAGATCGGGCTCGGCTCGTTTATTATCTATTAATTAGTATATTAAATAAAAATAATATAAATAATAGACTTTTTAGGCTTGCGAGCTCGATAAGTAAAGCTCGGGCTCGGGCTCGTTTACTAAATAAGCTTATTTTTAGGTTCGAGGTCGGCTTGTAAACAAGTTTAAATAAGCTCGGCTCGACTCGGTTCGTTTACACTAAGGCTCAACGAGCCTAACGAGCTTCACATGTGAGGCTCGAGCTCGGGCTCGATAAACAAACGAGCTTTGTTTTGAGGCTCAAGCTCGGCTCAGGCTCTATAAGGCTCGGCTCGTTTCGAGCTTTTTCTTGAGCCGATCTCGAGTAGCTCGCGAGCCGCTCGGCTCGTTTGCACCCCTAATGAAAACGCAGCTGTGAAACAAATAACGTGTCGATGAAAAGACCTTGAAAGTTCGGGTTGTCACATCATCCCCAACTTGAAAGAAATTTCGTCCCGAAATTTGACAAGTAATACAGAGGAGTGAAGCGATAGAAACCCTAATTAAACTATATGTAACACTACCCAAATAATAGTCAATCATTACACACAATCGCTAATCATCCAGATAACTGCACAGACATCACGTAAACCAAATTGTAAAAAAAAACAGGATTGCAAAGTCAGTTGGGTGCCACATCATCCCCAACTTGAAAGGGAATTTCATCCCGAAATTCGCCAATGATATCAAAAGTTGATTCTATCGCTTGAACTACTGAGGATATAAGAGCTTACTCCGATCATTACGTTACCACGTGAACTCTGGTCCACGTCTTGAGTTCCAACGAACCCTCACGATTGGGATTCGACTATACTAACAAACCTTGACTTCCTCGTACATGTTTTCGATAGACTCCATGAAAACTGCAACTTGTCTAATAAAGGTATCACAAATGTTTCCTCGGGCAAAACGTTCCCATAGGTTTGAGACATAATGACATCATGAACGTTACCTAACTCGGCAGGTAGCTCGAGTTCGTGAGCCATGCTACTGATTCGTTCCAGATCTCCAAATGTCCCAGCGTATCGTAAACTAAGGTTGCCACGTTTTTCCATAGCGTACCGCACCCTTCTAGGGTGGGACTTTTAGCAAGATACGATCGCCTACAGCGAACTCCCAGTGTTTCCTAAACTTATCAACTTCCCTGACGGCCACGCGTTGCCGCCCAACGATTTCCGATCCAAACAATCTTCCCAAGTGGTTCGAGTACAAATCCTGAATCTGTGATTAGGTTGCCACCCACCTTATTTCACAAGAAGAATAGCGTTACTGTCCAAGCAAGGCCTCTAACAGAGCTGTCTGTGTACCAGAATGGTAACTGTTACAGTAAACTCAACCCAATGTAGGTGTCCTTTCAAATCTTTACTAAGTCGATCACACACATGCTCGCAGCATGTCTTCAAGTGTTAGGATGGTTTGTTTGTCCTGCGATGATGAATAATGCCCATGTCCATATGTGAGCCAAGGATGTTCTGTATTGCCTGTTATGAATCAAGTGTAGATCAAAATTAGAGGTATCAGGAGTTGGCATCCCGTGCCTAAAAGTCGCCTCTCTCAGAGGAATATTCACAAGCTGTGTCGACTCGTCAGTATCCTTGATTGCAATAAAGTATGCTGGTTACGCGAGACAATTAACGATCACTCAGGTGATATCAATTCCGTTTTGAGATTTAGGTAGGCCAGTGACAAAATCCATGGCTGTCTGTTCCAACCTCCAAATAGGTGTTTCTGATTACTGACACAAACCAGAAGGTTTCTGATGTTCCACCTTGACTTTCACATAAGTCAAACGTCGTTCACATGCTTCGCTGTGTAGAACTTCAAGTCCAGTTGCCAGCACAAGATCCTTCGATCCTAATATATTCCATTAAAATCCCGATGACTAGAATATCAAGATCGGTGTGCTTTGCTCAACACAAGTTCCCTACAGTTGCCTTATAATGAGATCCACATTCGTTCCGTGAGGTAGCAAATATCGTCCGACTTGCCAAAGGTTGCTTCTCCATGCCCCGCATGGGTAAATCTTGGAAATCCTCTTCCTTCAGTTCTCCAGTTTGGAAAAGAGCGAGTCTGATCAGGTAAGTTAGAGTCAATAGTAGGCTGCAAAGCTCGTGCACGTTCAGGTTTCATAGTCGTAATCATTCAAAAGTTCCATCCAGCGATGTCATCGCATGCTTTAGCTCTTTCGAAACATCGATACACGGGAGGCCCTTGTGATCGGTCTAAGTAATGCATTTGGTACCGTCCAAGTAATGCCCCCAATTAAATCTAAGGCCATGGTTTCCACCCCCAGGTTGTGAATCGTGCAATTCTTCTTATTAATCCACCACATAAGCCATCACCTACTCGTGTTGCATTGGCGTGTAACTGGGACTCTGATTCAAACCATAACGGTATACCACCAGATCATTAGTACCCTCGGATAGAAGCGATGCTCAGTGCATTGCAGAGTTGGGTTTCAGAGGCTGAAAAGGCGTTCCCCTGTTTTATTTCCCATGAATTCACAGCTCCCCGCTGCGCTAAAGAAGTTAAAGTTGCGCAATCTTCGAAAATCCCACGATAAATCTGTGATAGTATCTAGCGAAACCAAGGAATTGCTGTATCTCCGGAGGAATCTTTGGTGTTGATCAGTTTCTAACAAATTAGATCTTAGCGAGATCAACGTGTATCCCCACTTCGTTGATTACGTGACCAAAAGTGTACCTCTCAAATCCAGAAGTTACACTTAACAAGAGTTCGCGTGTAGTGGCTCCTCACTCAAGAGCTCTAAGATAAGATACAAATGCCGTCCATGATGTCCCTTCCCTTCCTCCAAGAAATGACCCAAAACGTAATCAATAAACACGGTTGATCCTTATGGTCTATAAGCCGCTGGTGTGTTGATTATCTCAATGGTCATGGTGTACAAAGTCGCACTAGCTGCATTGCGTTTGGTATGCCGTGCTGAGAGCATTCTCCCATTGGACTTCCATCTGATGATAGTTCGTTCGTTAGCCAATTCTCGAACGAGAGCTTGATCCTCACTACTGGTTGACAAGTTGGCAATACATTGTTGAGGCAACGGTTCTTGATTGTCACCTTGCTGAGTTCTCGATAATCAGTACACATACGACAAGGCTTATCTTTACAGATATGACTGGGGCTCCCCAAAGCGAAAACTAGGTCTGACAAACTCCTGTCCAACAGTTCCTGTAGTTGATTAGACAATTCTTGCAACCCTCCTGGTGCAAGATGGTAAGAGTACAAGCATTCAGAGCTACCTCTGGCGTGAGATCCACTGGGATTCTGACTAACAATTGTAGAAGTAAACCTGAAAGTTTCTTGGGTAGCACACTGAGAGAAATTTTGAGCAACTGGTGGATCCTCGGTCCTTTCTTCCTTAGCCTTATTGTCAGTAACGGTTGCTAACAATGGCGGGGTAATCCCTCCGTAGACACTTCTGGACTTTCATTGGAGAATTTATGCTAACCTTTTCACAACTCTGATTCTTTGGACATATGACGATTCTCCACTAGGGAGAGGGGTACGCAGAGTCTTCCTCTCATGGTGCATATCTGCACGATATCTGGATAACCAACCCACACTGACTACTACATCGTAACTATCAAGGGTAGTAGAAAGATGGTCGATGTCGAACACTTGTCTCGCCAGGTCGAGATTGCATCCCAACTGTCACACCCCGACCACGTAAAATAACAAAACGTGGTGGAAACGTCAGGGAGTGTTGTAACAGAATCATTGTTTCACAACCATGGATTAAACAATTTCATTTTATTTAATTAAATGTATTACATTACATTGGAATTAGAAACAAAATATGAACAAATAGACTTTTATTGTTATTAAGTCGCTAAGGCCTCGTCCGTTCCTATGTGAGCATGCATCAATATCATCATCAAATATCATCAACTATGGTACCTGAAACATATGTGAAAATACGTCAGCATAAAAATGCCGGCGAGTACATAGGTTTTATGTGAGTGTCAGATTCATGGCTCGTTTTACATGTTGCAATACTTATTTAAAAACCTTATTTTGAAAAGTATAGTATTGCGACATAATTAACCAACTCAAATCAAGCTGGATATGATTTATAAAATCTCGTAGCCATGATTCTTAACTCCAAAACATTTTGTTTTATTAAATCAAATCGTAAAAACATCTCGTAGAAACTCGTTAATAAGACTCGTATGGTTTATATTATTCAAAAAGCATAATTGTATGGCATTGTTTCAAAATTGTTTACCCAAGTGATCTAGATAACGCAACGATATATAATGTGTTAAAAGCACTTATGTATAGGAAGTACCAGCGGCGTATCCACCATGCTTTTAACACATTACACCCGCCCCGTTACCTAATCACTTCCCTAACCCAATGGTTCAAACAGTTACAAATGGTTCACATAAATCAAATGGTTACAAACGGTTCACATAAATCCAACGATTACAAATAGTTCACATACATCCAACGATTACAAATTGTTCAAAACGTAAAACAATTGTGCTAGCATGTTAAGTGAACATGCATAGCAAAACATAATGAAATCATGTACTAATAGTGTACTAATGAACATAGCAAGTATATGATATGAAAACATGGAAAACACGAAAGTAACAAGTAGGCACATGTGTTTCACCCCAAAACATTTGAAAACAGTAAAAGAGGGGTCTATGTACTCACTTAAGGGTGCTTAGAAGTCTTGAATAACAACCAAGCAAAGCTAGAGGGATCACGGAAATCAAACGGCACCTAATATAGGTAACTACATTAATAACCGGACCTAAATCGGAAGATCGGATAGAATGAGGTTTCGTAAACCAAATGAGTATAGGAACTCATGTAATATGGTTTAACAAGGCCTACATTCCAAAAGAAAACCTAACCTAAGTGCTTACGACCCATTACGACCCGTTTAGGTAGCTTACGCTACTTTAACGCGTCGTTCGCGTAAAACGCGTTCGGACCGCCTAACTAGTCCTATGATAAGTAATATATGCCTTAACATGTCTAATAATGTTGCCTAATCAGTTTAGACGTCAAAATTTAGGTTACATATGCTTAAAATAAATTTATGCGCAAAAAAGGTCATTTTGGTCATTTTCCTAAGGCATATAAATTACCTATCATACAACTAACTAACCGAAGTGACCATAAGGTATAACCTCGGAAGGTTATTCCCTATACAACTATGGTCACCTAATGAGTTTGGTCGGATCCTAATGATCGACCAAACGGGTCGGGTTCGAAAGTCTAAGCGGTTGTTTAGACCGCTTACCTTACGACCCTATATAAGCACTAAACCTAAAGTGACGAGCTAAACATGTTATAACATGTTTAACGAAGTTTGAAAATAGGTTTGATATCAAAACAAATGGTTTTGATACCCAAGAGTAGTTTGGTTACAAAATACGCAAGAATACGCATTTTGGCCGAAACTACGACTCGTCACTATGCCTAAATAACGTGGTAATCAGTAGGTATAGTCACAAGGGACTATAACCATCGTGATTACGCTCACGTTATGAAGTTCAAACGAACTTCGTGTTGACCTTAAACTGGTCAATGCAGAAAGTCAAACAAAGTTTGACTTTCACGCTAAAACGCGTAAAAGAACGAAAGAATACTTACAAAAGGTCCAAGAATGGAGATTTGATTCCAAATATTCTCAGGTATGAAGTGAAAATCACCTCAACTTAGAGAAATTTCAGAATCAAGTGTGAGCTGGGAGTGAAATGGGTGGGGGTATTTATAGAAAACCAAGAACCGTTAAGATCGTTCCTCGATAAACGAGCATCAATCTGGACCGTCCAAGTGGGCACAAGCTTTTGGAATACTAGGGGTGCCCCAAAACCATCAAATGGTATTGAAATGTTACAAAAAAGCCCCTAAACTTCAAGAGAAATGCTGAAAATGGACCTGCAAATGCAAAAATGGAGTTTCTGGCCAGATAGGGCCATGGCGTCACACCACGGCAAAGGCATGTGGTGGTGGCGCAGCGCCACCAGGTACCAGTTCCAGAAATTTTCAAATATTTACAGTTTTGGTCCCTGCACATGTTTAAGGCCTATTTTGATGCGTTTAAACCCCGTTAACCCATTTTCAAGGCTCAATAATGAATTTAAAGTATAGGGAAGTTGAAACATGCTCAGAAATATCCCGGATGTCGGTTCGTTTGGCCGTACGGTTGCGTTATTCGGTTAATTACGACGAAACACGAACGAACGCGAAAAACGATCCAAATTACGCGACGAAAGGATTTTTATCAAGCCAATCACTAAAATAAAATATTTTAACGATTACATAAATTTTTGGATGTCCAGATATATTCAGAATGTAAGATATGCGCGAAAATGCAAACTTATGCACTTTTTGATGCTTTTAGTCCCTATTGAACAAGAAAGTTTATTTTTGCGCACCAAACACCTCAAAGCCTATTTCTAAGCTATGTAAAGGATATTTAGGGCATATTTAACTTATGATCAAGTTTCGGAATGTTCGTTACAGTACAAATCGGTATACTTTTGCAGTTTGTCGAAATTAGTCCCTGTAAGCGAATAAACTTGATTTCGCCACACCAAACCCTCCAAAACTTATTTCTAAGTTATGTAAAGGTTATTTAAGGTATGTTAAGCCTATTTCACTATTCCGGAGTGTTCGTTGCATTAAACTAGTTATATTTACGCATCAGTGCGCGTATAACCTTCCAGAAAGCGATTTAAAGCTTGAAATCGAACATGAATTGATATGTGCAAACGATACACGTATTTTTACAAATCCCAAGTATGAAACACAATATTTCATAAATTTGGTATTTGTTTGATGGTCGCAGAGGCACAGGTGACACACCAACCAACATATGAGGTTTCAACTGTCTTGCCATCAGTCGATTCCACCACAGGTTCGGCTTCAAGAAGCATCAGGGTTAAGCAGAACAGAGACTAGCTACCATGTTGCTATTATGCCTGGCGTTGCTCACGCCAATCCTATATGCCCTTCCACAAGCACCACTACCAGTGTTGTTACGGTCACTTGGATTTCCAATACTGTCATCGTTCCCTTGGTTGTTGTCGTCTTGAATTATCAATGGCCCACCCATGCCGTAGGCACCTTCATTTCCATACTGTAGGCTATGATTACCGGTACCTTGATGTTGCCGTGACTGTTGCCTCTAATGTTGTTGTTAGAAACGGAACTCTACGACCTTTCACCAATCGGGTCCACCTTTTCACATCTTGTGCCACGTCCTAAAACGCTAATCATACTATAATCGGTTGTCATCGCAAGAGTTGACTCCCATGAGCCGCTGACTAGGGTTAAGAAGTCGATTGTAGTCGATTTGCTGGTGTTCGCTGCCAGTAATCAGGGTCGTCCTAATACTGAGATCGGTACGGTACCAATACCATGCTCATCCTCTTGTCCATCAATCTTGCAAGTCGATCAAGTAATACATGGTATGTTACTAGAGTGTTGCAGAAGTGATCGTACTTCGGGATCTAAGGCGTCAATACGTTGAGTTTCAGTAAACGAAGATAAGTGAGAAGAGTATATACCAATCATTCAACGCTGCGGCATCCAACTCAGGGATGTTCGTGCAAGCACCTAACATTCTACACAGTTCGCTAGGCGTTCAGATGAGTGTTCAGGTAATACTCGATAGCATCAAGGTTCGTAAGATTTCAGAGAGAGGTGAAAAGATCATGTTCGAGTAGGAGGCAATCACTGCTACGACTCCTATAGACTGTTGTGTTTCACATCAATCAAATAACGGAACGAAACCCCTTTTTCACTTGTTAAGCCTCATTGGGACTCGCATGCACCCCACATTATTATTATGTGTGTACCCACAATAATATTGCGATTTGCATGCTCATATCAGTTCCTCCTAACTCGTGTCAAATGGTTCCTTAGACTCTAATAGCAAACAAAGAACGTCTCAATACATGAGTCACGAATGTTTTGGGAAATACCACCCTATCAGTCTTATAACACATGCAAGTAATACATGAATTCATACTGTTGTGCTAAACTTGCAATCACATGCAATATCATATGTAAGTGTTCACTAGTTACGCAGTACAATGAGTATACGAGAGACGAACCTTGCAATCTGGAGCTGAGTGTCATGGTCGTATTCACGTTTTCAGAATTGTTCGGTTATAGTCTGGTTTTATAAAAACGTTTTAAAACCAAGTTCACTATAACCAGTGGCTCTGATACCAAACTGTCACACCCCCAAAATACCACATGCGGAAACCCCCGCGAGGCTTGTGACGTACCAGGATCCAAGCCACCAATCACATTGAACTCATAAACATAATTAAATAAAACTTTCATTCATTAACATAAAGTGTTACGAACGTTACATATCATTCATTGTATAAAGCGGAAGCATAACTCATTGGTTAAGTGTTTCATAGATCATGTGTACATAAACCATTAAGCTTGTATTGAGATTTCCATGTATCTCGACCCATGGCCACTCCAGCATCCCAGACAGCAAGTCCCAATGATATAAACCTACAAACCTGGAAGCATGCAGACAAGTGTGTCAGACGACGCTGGTGAGTTCAAAGTTTTGTTAACGTGTTTAGATACCAGTTACCAGATTAAAACGTTTCACAGATTCGATGATTTGATTTGATGTTGTTATTAACTCGATTGCTGTAGATAGCAGCTAGATTTGTTTGCCCAACCCCAATGTCTCTATCAAAACATTAGTCAAGTGGTTAAGGTAATTAGTTCACGCCCGTCCTCCCCGGTACGGTGTGAGGGTGCCAAACCTAATAGCGCTATCAACTAATAACCAAGTTGCCTCCCCGGCAACTATCGGTAGATGTAAGGGGTCTTAAATGATAGAAATGAGTGTAATAACCAACATCCCAATAACCTGACATTCCTCCCCGGAACGTTACCCGATATCCCTCCCCGGGATGCATGCTTGGAAAAAAAGAGCAGTGAACTCACCTTAGATTGCTCGGTATGTTTAGTTATATGATCCAATTCAATCAACCGACCCTAATGTCGTTATCATAGAGTAGTCAGTTTGGCATGAACAATTATTTACACATCGTTACACATATGTCAGCAATTACAGTCATGTTTACCCTTTTCAAGTTGACCACCCCTACTCAGTCTGTATGTAAATCAACTAGTCATGCACATATCCTATCACCAATCCGAATTAACATGTAGCACAATTATGTAGACAAACAATATTAAGGTGCACATGAGATACCAACACACCCAATTCAACATACTGTACATTTAGTACCCACACACACCGGATCGGCCCACTTAAAAGGGGTCTTCGGCCCATGTACAGTTTAGTCCACAAACTATACTAAACTCATTTAACATATTAAAGTCATCATATATCTTTTTAATTGTTTGGCAACTATTATGTAAATTCATATGGTTTTAGTGGTCCAATAGAATGAAATGGTGTGTTGTCACAGCAATCACTTGGTTCGAGTATAATAAATACCTGTCAGAGATATCACATGCAATTGTTAGGCTCAATAAGACTTTCTTCAGTTTGATGGTTTCGATAATATTCAAGTTGATAAAGTGTGTCTTGGTTTCGAAAACAAAGCAGATAAGTGTTGTTGGTCAACATAAAACTAAAGTGGCGGCCCAATGAGTTGGTGCAGCCCAATAACTCTGTCGATGAAATATATGATTTTCGTCAAAGCCACAGGTGACGAAACACCTGACTTTCATCATCATCACAGGTGACGAAACACCTGACCTTCGTCGTGGCTATCATTCATCGTACAACAGTTACAATTTTTCCCAATCCAGTAATCACATTCAGTAATCCAATCAAACCATATATTTCCGTCAGTTATCGTTCATGATCAAGCAGTTTCATATTAACAACACAATCAACAATACTTCTATTATAATCCCAAACATCCTTTAACAGTTTCGCGTACAGCCTAACTCAATTAATATGACTAATCCTAACAGTTGTTGATGATTCCTTGAACCCTAATCATCGACTAACAGTTTTATTACAATCTCTAAGCTCAGTCATCGATCCTAACACATGGATCACAGTTTTCATGCATTCTAATATCATTTAACATATTAAACCCTAATTTACATGAACATCACACATACATATATAAATCTGTTAATCAAGTTCACAAATAAACAAGAACAAGCAAGTAATAAATAACACAAATGCGAATCTACTAACCAAGAGGTTCGACTGAAGGAGATGATGTCTCGATGGGGGTTTACTGTCGTCACTTGTTTAGAGGAGTATAGGGTTTGTGACTGATCAGTTTTTGAGACATATACACGTATACATTCTAAGGGAGTGGGTTGGGCCTATGACTTCAAGTGTGGGCCGAAGGAATTTGGGCCGGCGAAACTCCTAAGTTTCGTCGAGCATGGCTTGCGGCGAAACACCAATGTTTCGTCGAGCATAGTTTCATAACTTCTAAACAGTTCAAAACTAAACACATTAATCATATACCAAACATGTACAAGTTATAATGCAGCGAATCATGAAAACGCAGCTGTGAAACAAATAACGTGTCGATGAAAAGACCTTGAAAGTTCAGGTTGTCACACCGCTGATGGTGAATATCAGTGGATGTCAACAATAAAAAAGTGAGCAGTGGCTATTTTTTCCTATCAGTGGATACCCAACAGTTTTTGAAACACTGATGTTTGGCCAGTCAGTGGTCAACACGAAGATTGAAGAAACAGAGGTTGTATTTCAGCAGTGGATAACTTTTAACAATCAAATGTTTTAACCAACACAGTGGTTGTAACAGGATTTTAAACAGATGTTGGGGCTTAAACAGATGTTTCACCTTATATATCAGTTGTCTGGACTTAAACACAAGTTTGACCTTAAACAGATGTTTGCCCATAAACAGAAGTTTGGTCATAAACAGATGTTTGGCCTTAAACAAATGTTTGAGCTTAAACAAATGTTTGCCCATAAACATTTGTTTGCAAAAAAAGACCAATTTCAAGAATACTATACCCAAACAATCAAAATGAGGAGCTTAATAATCATCCAAGTGTACTTGATTTTTATTTATTAGTATAAAGATGAAACAACTGTTCAATTTATAGTACAGATCAAACCACTGAAGTGATGTGATAAACACTGTTACATATAAACACTGTTGTGATAAACACTGTTACATATAAACACTGATGTCATAAAAATTGTTACATATAAAACACTGAGGTGATGACATCTAACAACCTAACAAACTATAAAACACTGATGTGAAAAACACAGTTACATATAAACACTTAAACACTGTTAACATAAACAAAGGTAGAATAACTAATGTTGATGTTGAACCACTGTTGTTGTTGGACAGTGGTTCGTCTTTCAGTTTGTATAGGGTTTGTCTCGAGAGATAAACTATAGTGAACTACTGCTACACTAAACACTGTTACATAAGAAACACTGATACATAAATACTAAAGTTGAATCCGCTGTAGATGCTGAACCACTGCTGCTACTGAGCAGTGGTTTTCCTTTCGTTGATCAGGCTTTAGGTACATAAGTGCTTGTCTTTAACAGGGCTTTGTCTTCAACAGTGGATAGGCCTCATCATTCTTTAAGTCCATCAATCTTTATAAGGAGCAGTGTTTAATTATAACAGTCCTTAGCATGAACAACTGTTATACCCACTCCATAACCCTTTGAGAGGAAGCAAGTGTCTTTGTTTTGAAAACAAAGCAGATAAGTGTTGTTGGTCAACATAAAACTAAAGTGGTGGCCCAATGAGTTGGTGCAGCCCAATAACTCTGTCGACGAAATATATGATTTTCGTCAAAGCCACAGGTGACGAAACACCTGACTTTCGTCATCATCACAGGTGACGAAACACCTGACCTTCGTCATAGCTATCATTCATCACACAACAGTTATAGTTTTTTCCAATCCAGTAATCACATTCAGTAATCCAATCAAACCATATATTTCCGTCAGTTATCGTTCATGATCAAGCAGTTTCATATTAACAACACAATCAACAATACTTCTATTAAAATCCCAAACATCCTTTAACAGTTTCGCGTACAGCCTAACTCAATTAATATGACTAATCCTAACAGTTGTTAATGATTCCTTGAACCCTAATCATCGACTAACAGTTTTATTACAATCTCTAACATCAGTCATCGATCCTAACACATGGCTCACAGTTTTCATGCATTCTAATATCATTTAACATATTAAACCCTAATTTACACGAACATCACACAGACATATATAAATATGTTAATCAAGTTCACAAATAAACAAGAACAGGCAAGTAATAAATAACAAAAATGCGAATCTACTAACCAAGAGGTTCGACTGAAGGAGATGATGTCTCGATGGGGGTTTACTGTCGTCACTTGTTTAGAGGAGTATAGGGTTTGCGACTGATCAGTTTTTGAGACATATACACGTATACATTCTAAGGGAGTGGGTTGGGCCTATGACTTCAAGTGTTGGCCGAAGGAATTTGGGCCGGCGAAACTCCTAAGTTTCGTCGAGCATGGCTTGCGGCGAAACACCAATGTTTCGTCGAGCATAGTTTCTTAACTTCTAAACAGTTCAAAACTAAACACATTAATCATATACTAGACCATAATGCAACACATTAATCATATACACCAAACATGTACAAGTTATAATGCAGCTAATCATGAAAACGCAGCTGTGAAACAAATAACGTGTCGATGAAAAGACCTTGAAAGTTCAAGTTGTCACACCGCTGATGGTGAATATCAGTGGATGTCAACAATAAAAAAGTGAGCAGTGGCTATTTTTTCCTATCAGTGGATACCCAACAGTTTTTGAAACACTGATGTTTGGCCAGTCAGTGGTCAACACGAAGATTGAAGAAACAGAGGTTGTATTTCAGCAGTGGATAACTTTTAACAATCAAATGTTTGAACCAACACAGTGGTTGTAACAAGCTTTTAAACAGATGTTGGGGCTTAAACAGATGTTTCACCTTATATATCAGTTGTCTGGACTTAAACACAAGTTTGACCTTAAACAGATGTTTGCCCATAAACATTTGTTTGCAAAAAAAGACCAATTTCAAGAATACTATACCCAAACAATCAAGATGAGGAGCTTAATAATCATCCAAGTGTACTTGATTTTTATTTATTAGTATAAAGATGAAACAACTGTTCAATTTATAGTACAGATTAAACCACTGAAGTGATGTGATAAATACTGTTACATATAAACACTGTTGTGATAAACACTGTTACATATAAACACTGATGTCATAAAAATTGTTACACATAAAACACTGAGGTGATGACATCTAACAACCTAACAGACTATAAAACACTGATGTGAAAAACACAGTTACATATAAACACTTAAACACTGTTAACATAAAAAAAGGTAGAATAACTAATGTTGATGCTGAACCACTGTTGTCGTTGGACAGTGGTTCGTCTTTCAGTTTGTATAGGGTCTGTCTCGAGAGATAAACTATAGTGAACCCTGCTACACTAAAACTGTTACATAAGAAACACTGATACATAAATACTAAAGTTGAATCCGCTGTAGATGCTGAACCACTGCTGCTACTGAACAGTGGTTTTCCTTTCGTTGATCAGGCTTTAGGTACATAAGTGCTTGTCTTTAAGGCTTTGTCTTCAACAGTGGATAGGCCTCATCAGTCTTTAAGTCCATCAATCTTTATAAGGAGCAGTGTTTAATTATAACAGTCCTTAGCATGAACAGCTATTATACCCACTCCATAACCCTTTGAGAGGAAGCAAGTGTCCATCTATTCAATTGAGAGGAGTCATTGCATTACATCCCTGTTGAAAAACAGAATCCATAAATTTAGAGAAAATGGATTTGAAAGATGATAACCCAACAGTGGAGGATCTCATTCTACAGCTCCGATAAATTCAGGGGTATTCTCAAATAATGGTTCCTAGATGTTTGAAGAACGACAAAGACAGACAAATGTCCACAGGGCTGCTTCTTTGAACATTTGTCGGTCTTAAAACATCTAGGAAGCATTATTTGAAAATAACCCTGAATTTATCAAAGCTGTAGAATGAGATCCTCAACTATTGGGTTATGATCTTTCAACCCCATTTTCACTAAATTTATCAATTATGTTTTTCAGACCTCCGAAAGCCACCTATCCAGCTCCAAAGAGATCGAGACAGCTTGAAGCATAACCTGGACTTGCTATAATTCCATCAATTCAGTATTTAATCCCAATATACCAACTAAATACAAATAACAAATATTTGGTGTGCTACAACTGTAAATAACTCAGGAAACAGATTTGAAACCATAAATATGGATTACAGAGATCTATGAATGAAACATAGGTGAATAAACCAACAAAACATATTGTGAAAAACAAAAACTACCAACATATCAAAATCAATCTACTGCTAATCACATGGTACACCAATGCAAGCATCTGAATAAACAATAACAAATCAAAGACAATTTACAGATACTTACCGAAACCATAACTGGTCAGATTTATGTGCGGCTCTTAACTACATTCTGTAGAATCTGTACATCTAACAAATAATCAAAGAACAAAGAAACAAATAATCAGAGATGAGATACATAAGTGCTTGTCTTTAACAGGGATTTGTCTTCAACAGTGGATAGGCCTCATCAGTCTTTAAGTCCATCAGTCTTTATAAGGAGCAGTGGTTAGTTATAACAGTCCTTAGCATGATCAGCTGTTATAACCATTCCATAACACTTTGAGAGGAAGCAAGGGTCGGTCTATTTAATTGAGAGGAATAATTGCATTACATCCTTGTTGAAAAATAGAATTGATAAATTTAGGGAAAGTGAGGTTGAAAGATGATAACCCAACAGTGGAGGATCTCATTCTACAGCTTCAATAAATTCAAGGGTATTCTCAAATAATAGTTCCTGGATGCTTCCAAAGAAGCAGCACTTTGGACATTTGTTGTTCTTCAAACATCTATTATCTATTATATATTCTATCTATTATCTATTATATATAATAAATGAAAGTTATTTGGTCCACATGGCCCAAATAACTTTCATTTATTATATATAATAGATAGAATAAATAATAGATAATAGATGTTTGAAGACAACAAATGTCCAAAGTGATGCTTCATTGGAAGCATCTAGGAAGAATTACAAGAGAATACCGCTCAATTTATCGAAGCTGTAGAATGAGATCTTCACTGTTGGGTTATCATCTTTCAACCTCACTTTCCCTAAATTTATCAATTCTATTTTTCAACAGGGATGTAATGCAATTATTACCTTATTTAAGATACCTTCAACTGTATCTTCTGATAAATCAACATTCATCTCACTCAAATGATAGCTTCAACTGCATCTTCAATCATAAACTATCTAAGGAAATGGACAAAATCATCCAAAATACCCAAAATAAAACTAATTAAACCATCCAATATTCTTGAGTACTCACCATTAATGTCATGACCAATATAAAATCAAACCCTAAAAGCATACAAATCATAATGAAATATGAAATCAGGTAGTTGTATAAAAATCATTATATTATATGAAATAACGAAGAAGAAGAAGAACTGACTACAAAGTGTATTAACAATTAGCAAAAGTATAACAATTATCTGATTTATGTGCGGCTCTTAACTACATTCCGTAGAATGTGTAATTAGAATGGTTATTTTTACCTTACTTGACAACAATAGCAAACAACATCAAACAACAATAGCAAGTGACCAATCAATCAACCTCATAATCATATAGAAGCCTAAAAATAAAATGAAAATTAGATAAGTGAACATCAAAACTGAACAGGAAACCTGACCAAAAATGAACCAAACACCTGATGTTGAATCCACTGTAGATGTTGAATCCACTGTAGATGCTGAACCACTGCTGTTACAAACAGATCATACCTCGAGAACTGGAAATTTAAAAGGATCGGCTTCAAAGGCTTCAACAATCGAAAGATTCAAATCTCAAGCAAATGAAACCCTAATTTCAAAAAGAATAATAGGTAAACATATTCACGGATCAATAATCAACAGATGTTGTACTCATATCATCACCGTTAAGGAAAAAAACCCTTAGTTTCTGAACATATTCAAACATACCAGTTCATGGCGGAAATCTATCCGCAGGTAAGCGGATCTGAACTTTGATGACCATCGATGACAACAACCTTGGAACCATATGATGAGATTAGGATTAGGAGTAGAAATTAGGGTTTAATTAGAAACTTTGTATGAAAATAAGAAGAAATCAACACAGATCTATAAACATACAAATCAAACCTCAAATGGAAGAACCTTGCCGACAAAGAAGATGAAAGAATCTTCCCAACTATAGCTCGGGATGAAAATTACAAAAGCCAGATATTACCTCTTCATGGTATAATCAGACATGAAAATTACAAAGGCTGATTTCGAGTTATGTGTTCTTCAATTTCAGGTTGAATGTCGAATTAGGGCTACAAAATCAAGAAAACCGAGTTAGGATTGCAACCAAAATTAGGGCTACAATACTGAAATAAATGAAGATATAGGGCTTACCTGGTTACGCTTCGAATGATTCATGATGAGATGATTTGGTTTGATCTTTGATTCAGAAGGGAGAAGAGTACAGGAGAAGGAGAAGAAGAAGAAGAAGAAGATTCAGATCTAGGGTTTTGAAAAGGAAAAAAAAAAGACGGAGGGAGTATAAAAGGGATTGAAGTGTGGTACTGTTGGGCAGGAAAACAGAATTAAGGATGCCCTAATTAAGTGACACGTGAACCAAATCACTTTCATTTATTATATATAATAATAGATTGTTAATAGTTTAAGTCATAAATTTAAAAAGTGAACAGCTCAAAAACATCCATAGAAAAATGCTTTTTAGAATCTCAACAGAATTACAAACACTCAACATAGAAGGGTGTTAAGTGTAATATTATGCAAAGCCCTGAACCCTACCATAGGTGTTAACGCCCACCATTGTTAACTTCACCATTGCCAGTAATCCATCAAAAACAACCGTCGCCCTTCACCGCCTCGTCACCGGAAACTGCCGCAAGTTCACCGGCGATATAAAACCTACTCATCTTCCCCGTTCTTTTCAGGAATTCTCACACAATTTCAGTTTGGTAAGTCTACGATTGATTCTTTATGTTTAATTTGATTCATTAAAACGGTTATTGATCGTATGTTGATGGTATGAAATGATTTCTTTTCCTTTTTTCAGTTTCTGTAAGGTTTAGGGTTTATAAGTTTTTTCTAGGGTTTTAGGTTATGAGAATTTTGTTTTGTCGCTGATATGTTGACTTGTTTGACATTTAGGGTTTATAAGTTTTCTTAGTGTTTTAGGTCATGAGAATATAGTTCTGTCAATCCCAGCTTAAAGCTGATATGTTGAATTGGTCAATTTTTCCTTTTTTTTTTTATTTTATTTTGTGACATTTAGGGTTTATAAGGTTTTTTAGGGTTTTAGGTAGTGAGAATTTTGTTCTGTCAATTCAAGCTTAAAGCTGATAAGTTGAGTTGGTGAACTTTTGTGTTTTCGATTTTGTGGCATTTGTTTGATACTCTTTTGATTACAGTTTTTCGCAGAAGGATTATTTAAAAAGGTTGTTTGTTAGCTTCTCAGAGTTCATTAACTGAGGCATCAATGTTGCAGAACTTGAATTTCATTTCTGATCAGGTCAACCTCACTTCACTTGTTAACCATCATTCGCTCGTCTCTCCTGTCAAAACTCAGCTACATGAACCATGGGCCAGAGTTGCTAGCCCACAAAGATTAGGTCATTCGTTACGTTGTCAAGTTTGTGTTGACAGAATCACCGAAACCAGAGTAGATTCATGGAAAAAGAACCGACATGAAGTTAGGGAAGACGCGTCTTCCGGTAGGGCTTTCGTGAACAATGATGAGCAATCTAACAACGCTCTTCTACAGAGTTTATGCAGACAGTGGGAGTTGCTAAAAGCAGCAAGGTTGGTAGCTTTAATGAGCCGAAGAAACCAAATACCCGACTTTGATTGGTGCATGAAGTTAATCAGAGGTCTTGTTAAGCACAACTATACCGAAAGAGCTACTGAGGTCTTGAGTTGTATGGTTATGTCTGGTGGGGTCCCCGATATCCTCACTTACAATACGCTAATCAACGGTTTATGCAAGAACAGACGTATAGACGCCGCTCTTGATCTTCTAGAAGGCATGAGTGTATCCGGTTGCCCTCCGGATGCTGTTACGTATAACGCTATAATCCGTGTTATGCTCGAACATGGTTATCTTAACCAAGCCGTTTCGTTTTGGAAGGATCAACTAGCCAAAGGTTGTGAACCGTATGCGAGTACTAGCTCGGTTCTTGTCGAGTTAGTTTGCAAGTCACGCGGAGTTATAAGAGCTATCGACGTCTTACAAGATTTAGCGGTTCATGGTTGTAATCCCGATTTAGTAACCTACAATTCGATTGTTAACATAACGAGTAAAAGAGGGAATTTCGGAGATACGATTTTAGTTATAAACGATCTTTTATCTCACGACATGGAGCCGAATACGACAATGTACACAACGCTTATCCACTCGTTTTTTAACCATGGTTACGTGGATAAGGTAGACGAGATTTTATCTTTAATGAACGTAACATCTAGCTCCCCGACTATGGTTACATACAATATTTTGATAAATGGGTTTTGCCAATATGGGTATCTTGATCGCGCTATTGGCTTTTTCAATGAAATGGTGTTGAGCGATTGTTCTCCGGACATCATCACTTACAACACGCTTCTGCGCGCTCTGCGTGATGTAGGAATGACGGATCTGTCCCTGCAGATTGTAGACTGCTTAAAAGACAGTAATACCCCTCCAAGTTTGATAAGTTACAACATTCTGATCGACGGGTTAGCGAAAAGGGGTCATATGGAGAAAGCGGTTGGTTTATATCAAGAAATATTGAAAGAAAAAAAGGTTGTTCCTGATGATGTTACTCATAGAACCTTGATTTGGGGGTTTTGTCATGCTGATATGGTCAACGAGGCTGTCGAAATGTTGGAAGTGATGGAGATAAACGGACATAAAGCTACACATAGTACTTATAAGTACATTATTCATAAGTTATGCCAGAAACAGAAACTAGACGATGCGATTAAGGTTTTAGAAATGTTGGTCTCGAGCCCAAACAGACCGTACGGTGCAATGTTTTATGTGGGTATGCTTGAAAGTTTGTTTAAAGATGGTATGCATGAAGAAGCTAAGCAACTACAACAGAAACTAACCGAATGGATGGATGTTTAAGCTTTCCGTCTTATAATTTCTAGTTATACATGAACAAATAGAAGTTTTTTATGCGTATTTGTCATTTTTGATATGTTGAACTGCAAAAGAATGTTAATTTCAGTAGATTAATGTCGATATCTACTTGTTTTCTTCAAATAAATACACGAAAACTGGTAAAGTATAATGGTTGTTTAATTTCGGCTTGTTCTTCGATAAAACCTTCGTAAATGGCATACCTTTGTAGACCATTTGTTCTTTAAACTCCAAAATACTTCTTAGTACAAGTATTCTTGAGAATCTGGCAATGGGAAAGTCTTTTTCAACCGTTTGATCGATTCTTCTGAAATCGCTCTCATTTTGAATAACAAATTACCCAAATCCAAAGCCTCGGCTCTCTTGCCTGAGAACCCGAACCCTTCCACTAGCAAAATGTAGGTCGTTTGGTTCGGTTTGCAACCCTTTTCGACCATTTCATCTAAAACATGAATCGCATCGTCAATTCTATGAGCTTTACACAAACCAAGAAGCACAATGTTGTAAGTTATAACGGTCGGTATAAATCCGTTATTTTCCATACTTTCCAACAGCCCGATCGCCTCATCTACCAACCCGTCTCTACATAAACACGAGATAAGCGCATTATACGTGATCTCATCCGGTTCGACTCCTTGTCTTATCATCTCCGAAACCATATTTAACGCCTTTTCCTTCTCTTTATTATACCATAAGGCGCTTATCATTGTGTTATAAGTACTTACATCAGGTGGACACCCTGTGTCCCCTAGTCTTTCAAAAATCTGCATAGCTTCATCTGCATTTCCATTTTTACACAAAGCCGATAAAACCGTGTTGTAATTTACTATATCAGGTAAACAACCGCTAGAAATCATGTAATCCAAGAAACTAATCGCGACGTCGAGTCTACCTTCTTTACAAAAAGCCGAAATCAAAGGGTCAAACGTAAACGCATCAGGAGTAAGTCCACTTTCCACCATGATCTTCAACATACTCAAAGCTTCATCTACCTTCCCATCGCGACACAACGAGCTGATCAAAATGCTGTAAGTAACCGCGTTCAGGTCACATTTTCTCGAAAACATTTCTTCCATCACCCCATCTTCGTTGATTCAACAATGCTCGCAACAGAATGTTGTACGAGATCACATCCGGTTTACACCCTTTCGACGGTAAACTTCTAACGAATTCGAAAGCTTCATCCATCATTCCTTCTCTACATAACCCTCGAATTATAGCATTATACGTATACATATCAGGCCGCAGCCCTCTATCCAACATTTCATCCAAAAGCTTCATCGCTTCATCGATCCCCCCTTCAAGAATCGTCGCCTCGATCAAAATCGTGTATGTGATCACCGTCGGATTACAGTCATCATCCAGCAACTGTCTCAACATCTTCATAGCCAAACTTAACTGCCCTCTACTACACAAACTCCCAATCAAAATGTTATAAGTAACCACATCCGGTGAAAACCCATGATTCTTCATCCGGTCCAACACTTGATTAGCCGAATCGATTTGATTCAACTTACAAAACCCACTGATCACTGCATTATACGCAAACACATCCGGTTCGCCATAACTCTCAAGTATCTGAATAACCTTGAGGGCCATTTCGACCCGCTTCGAGTTAAACAAACCCTTAATAAGCTTTGTACAAAGGATGACATCAGGCTTGTACCCCCTACCAACCATAGCCTCTAGAAAATTGAGTGATTCTTCGTATTTTCCTGCTTTACAGGATCTGTTAAGCAGTTTGATGAAATGGGTTTCTTTATAATTGCGGTTTTGCAACTGGGTTGAGTTTAGATTGGTGGAAAGTTTGACATTTGAAGAGGTTTTGCTGTTAGGGTTTGCGTTGGGATTAGGGTTTCTGCAGGTTATAACAGAGCAATGGTAGTGGGAAACTGCAGTGTGTTTGGGGTGAGAGTTGAAGGGGAAGAATGTTGGTGAGAATTCTGCAGAAATCATTGTTTGATTTGGGTTCAAGATTATTCAAGTTCAGGGATTTCTCATTGTGCAGAGAATGTAGAGAGAGAGAGAGTGTGTAGAGAGAGAAAGTGATGTGATTTTGTGTGGGAGGATATGATGATTTTGGATTCCATACAAAATTTCTAGTTTATGGATAAGGTGAGCTCTGGAATAAGATGCGGGTCGGGTCGGGTTGGGTCAACCCGAACCTGGGCTTCATTTTGGCTAACTAGTCCTTTGTTTTAAAACTAAAATTAATTTATATATGGTATATGGGTAAGGTTATTGTAAAAAAGACCAAAAGTGTGAGAAAGGTAAGAAAGAATCTCAGTCATTAGATCTAAATTAATTGAAAAGGGTAAACAAGTAATTTTATCATTAATTCAATTAATTAAAAACTTCCCATAACCGTCACCTTAATTATAGAAAGTAAATAACACCATTCAGGAAGTATATAACACCATTCAGCAAATATATAACACCATTCAGCATTCAGCAAGTATATAACACCATGCAGTAAGTATATAACACCACTCAGCAAGTATATAACACCATTCAGCAAGTATATAACACCATTCATTGACTAAACATCTGAACGAAACATATTTTTTTCTCTATATAAGTATAGCAATATGGTACTCATATTAAAGATAAAAAAACGCTCGTTATTATGGTGTAATTTTTATTTTAAAAAAAGTTACATATAAAAAGTTATTGACGTTTAAAAAAGACGGGGGGAAGTTACATGTGCATTACCTAATTTCTAGTGGGTTTAAAAGACTATATTGCCCCTAGATATTTCAAATCAGTCCAAATTAATGAAAATATTTTACAATTTGGTCCCTATTGATCTCAACCATTAGATCAAAAGATCTAATGGCTGAGATTCTTTCTTACCCTTCTCACACTTTAGGCCTTTTTTACAGGATCCTCTACCTATGGTATATAAAATAGTTAAATCAGCAAAATTATTTGTATTTTTAGAAAATAACTAAACCATAAAAAACAACCTATAACTTCAAATGGGTCTGGTAGTATTATTTAAAAAACTTATATATTTTTAATGCTACCTATCTACATATTGTTTGTTTAGGGTCTGGTAGTATTATTTAAAAAACTTATATATTTTTAATGCTACCATTCTACATCTTATTGTTTGTTTAGTTGTCATCAGTGGCGGACCCAACATTTTTTTTCAATAGAGTCCATTTTTTTTCGGTGTTTAAAATTTTCATAACAAAATGTTAAAATTTTCGGGTCAGTCCTCCTTCGGGTTGGGTCATAGCGAGGTTTGAACTAGATTTAAAAAAATCCGGAAAAATCAGCTATATAAGAATTGAACTCATGACCTCTCAAAGAAAGAGATTTACCACTACACCATGCTTCCGTTTTTTAATAGTGTCCACCTAATTGTATTTATGGGGTCCTTATATAATTTAATATACCGAATCTACTAATTTTTTTTTTAAAACATTGGGGTTCAGGGACTCCGGCCCACTCTATGTGGGTCCGCCCCTAGTTGTAATTTTTTTATAAGTTACAACTTACAAGGTGATGACTCACTTTCAAGTTTCAAATTATATAGTCATCTCTGCCAATGCGCCTCGGTGGGTTGGGCCTTCTTTCAGCTCGAGATGTTGGGGCTTATGCCTTTGTAGCGTCTAGGGCTCAGTCTTGGGAACTACAGGATCATATCCTTCGAAATAGTGGGGTCGTCGGGCTTGACCCGGATTATCAGCAGGCGCTCGAACGTTTAAATGTCTCTCTCCCAGACTTGGATATTAGCGGTTTCTCTAATAAGGACACCGCCCCCTCGAAGCCACAAAAAACTTTGTCGAATGCTCTGTTTAGCAAAATCGCTCAAAGCCTGGGAGAAGTTTTTGATTTGTCATCCCGCCAGAAGGCGGTGTTTGAGTGCCTGAAGGGTCCCCATGCTCAGGATTTCTTGACCGTTATCCCGATTGAGGGGTTGGGACAATGCATGTCTGCAGTAGAATACAGAGTCATTCTCAAATATCGGTTGATGATCCCTATGTACCCGGAAGATGAAACATGCCCGATATGCCGTAAAGCTTGTATGGATAAATATGGGGAACACGCAGTTCATTGTAAAGATCTCCCTGGATTCAAATATCGGTATGACTGGGTTCGGGATGCTTTGTGGGACATCCTAAGAAGAGCTGGGATTTCTGCTAAGAAAGAGGCTCCTGTGAATTTTCTCACGGACCCTATGGAAGGGAGATCTACTCTGCGACCAGCGGATCTACTTGTCTTTGGCTGTGCTGGGGGGAAACATGCTTGTGTGGACCTTACGGGAGTTTCCCCTTTGGTTGGTTTAAGGGAAAACGGGTTTGTAGCTGGACAAGCAGCAAGAAAGGCAGAATCAAAGAAAGTGGATAAACACACTAAAGCTTGCTCAGAGAATCAACATGTCTTTGTCCCTTTTGCCTTTGATACATTTGGCTCCCTAGCGCCAGAAGCTATCCGCTTTTTGAACAGGGTCCAACAGGTTATCCACATCAATTGTTCAACCCCAGGCGGGCAGGGGTCTGTCTTTGGAAGGTTAGGGTTTGCAATTCAGAAAGGGGTGGCGGCGCAGCTTGTTGCCCGTCTACCTTCTATTTTGATGTAACTTGAAGTTTTTTGGTAGAAAATTGAATTGAAATAAAATGTTAAATTTAGGTTAAAAAAAAATAGTCATCAATATTTTTTGTTTTCTTTTAATCAAAATCAAAATAATAATATATAGTCTTGATACATGGTGATGCTTTGATCAGCTTTAACAAAGAGCCACTGAGGTACTAAAATGAAGTTTATTATCTTCCTCACTTTAGTGTAAAAGACTAGTCATTGCAACTTTTATATCGAAAGTTCATGATAACAATTATTAAAAACATCAATAATGATAAGTGTAAAGATCAAATTTGGGTGGATATTGGGCAATGATGGTGACAAACCCACCGAGGGGGGTTCGATCCTGAGCCGCACCCCGGTTTTCATCCGGCTGTTACTTCAGCGAGGCAACTCGTGTGGAGGCAGTACGGTTTCCGGGGGAACGCCGTAACCAAGTCTGGCCAACCCAGCGCAGGCCCGGTTAAGACAACGTAAGTCTGGGCAGACTTGGCTAGGGCGGCCGATTAGGTGATGTGACATTGGGTCACTCAAAAAGAAAGTCACCGTTCAAAAAAAAATACAAATGGGCCGTAACATACAAATAATAATAATAATGATTAATTCGGTAGTAACTAAAAAATACCTTCAAATCACAACTGAATAGTTGTAGAAAACATAACAACCTTGAAATATTTTAATCAAGAATCCATTATAAAGTATAAAGAAAAACTAGGAATCTATGTAGATACCACATAGATTCCTATGTTGATTTAGGTGCCACAACATACATGACGCCGATTGATAATCGTGTGCACAGGTGTTGCCCGAGTTTAAGGTGAATCAGCTTCTAAAATACAAATCTCGTAGTGATAAATGTACAGAGTGATTTGGATTAATGATGAATCATTTCCCAACATTCAACAAAATTGTATTCTTTATCAACACTACTCAGTTCGTAAGTTGATTAAACTTAATATCTTTACAAGGGTTTATGATTAAACTTACTATGTTTACAAGGGTTTATGAACCCGCTATATATATTAGCCATTGTAGGGAGCCACTATAAGCCGACACATCTTGCGGTCCTTTGACACATCTAAACCTGACTGCATCAACTAATACCCTTCCTATAACAAGATATTTTATGTTTCCAGATAAAGTGAACCAACAAACATGATGCTTCACACCAGTTTGGCGAGCAGCCGATCACACTCATTTCCATGTACATATTCAACTAAGCACGCATGCAAGGTAAGCCATCAAAACACCACATTACATCAACACAAGGTTTTTGAGCCCCCCACGAGTTCATTGACAATTGAAAGTCTTTATTATGGAGACTTGCTACTTGTATACTCACTTTGTATTGGTATTTTCAGCTTATGTGAAACCCATCAAACAATCTCAATTTTCTTGAGCCAAATACCACAACATGAAAATAGAATTTAGTTTTATGACTTATCTCCTTACAATGAAATTTATATTGCAATGGTAAAAGTGTAAAACCCTTAAACATTAGGCTTAAGTAGCATTACAAAAATCAAGCAAGATTAGGAACTCATATATACTACATGATATACTGTAATAAGACAAATAATAATCATTTTAGAATCGACATAAATATATGATCATGGTCGAACAGGGCATATGAGTCGAAATATAATAAAGCTCAAAAGAACAAGTCAAATGAGTCGGAACAGGAACAACTGTTCAAACAAATTTACTGCACATTTAGTCCAAGATAAATACATTTCATCTCCTATATCCTCATTTTTTATTGATTAGTTTTTTATCTTCTTAAAATTAAAATCCATTGTTAACAAAATCAAAAGTACCAAAAACAAATTTAGCACTTTCCACTTTTAATCCTCACAAGATCCCAAAGAAAAGCCTTATTGGGGCTTACCTTATTCAAAACTTCTTCAATTTCTACTCCAACCTTTTCTCGAATCTCCATACTTTGAAGCTCATCCATTTGCTATTAAACAAACAAATATATGGCGTTATGGGTGACAATTTTCGACACGCTTACTTATAAATGGGTCAATAAAGGCTGTTTTATTTCTCAAACGTATGTGAAAAATATAGCAATAAAGTTAAAAATCGCTCAATGCATAGAATCTCCTAAATCATTTATTTAAAGATTTAAGATTCATGTTGTAACAATATTGATTTGTAATCATAACTAAGACATTAGTTATTTACAGGTCAAACCCAACCCAAACTGGTTTGACTTGACCCGTACTAAAATGACATGTTTCAACCCCAACCCATTTTGACTTGTTTACCCACAATGAAAGCTGAAGAAAGTGGATATTACCTTGATCAACCAAATTATATAAGTAGCTGCAAACATTGCTTGTGATTCATAATCCTCAAAAACATTATCTGGAATACTCTTACACGAGCGAAAGAGTAGTAACTCATTATCCAGAAATAACTCAACATGGGTCCCACCCATATGAGCTGCAAAATGTTTTATCCAGCAAAGAGAGAGGAACCGACGATAAAGCCATAAAGCCTGGAACACAAATAAATACCACATTTATAAATTCAGCAAGATTTGTCAATATATATATACAGAGGATCTGGTTCAGATAAGAACTCCGAGTTGCAAGAACTGCGAGAACTCCGGTGGAAATCCTACTTCCCGTGCGATTTGTCAACCAAATTTAGCACAAACGTAGATTAACATCTAAATAAGACATCTGTGAAATAAAACGACGATCCGGCATTTATTCGACATGTAAATTTGTGCAACAAAACGTGTGACGTCACCAGTTTGAGAATGTTACGCTTATGTAAATTTGTTTTACACTGATGTAAGATTTAGTATACGTTTTTTTTTAATAGTTGCATAAAAAATTCGTCAATTTTTTAAAAAAATAACCTTTTTTGCAATGAGTTCTCAAGTTCTCACAACTCGGGGGAGTTCTCATTTTAACCCTTCCCTTTACATATAACATAAGAATTGAAAAACAGATCGATATACCTCTCTTCCTATGTAACGCTTGATTAACGTTTCACTCCAGGTAAGCTCTTCCTATCATTGTACAAATGGATAATGATAAGTAGATATGATAGAATCATCGAATTTACGAGCCTGACAGCCTTAAAAAGATAAGGGGATATGAGCATAAACCTTCCAAAGTTGATATAGTTCGGTAGTATGTGAAGGGCTTTCGTTTGAATCTTGTTTATACCATGAATCTTCTAATGTCCTGCTCATCAACCGCTGCCCAATCAGATAGATTTCAGTCACTCAAAAGTCTCAAACAGAAACAAATAGAAATTAGGAGTAAAACGCCATTTTCGTTCCTAAGGTTTGGCCAGTTTCTTCCAAAGGTTTGTTTTTCCGCATCTGGACCCAAAGGTTTGAAATCTTGCCATTTTCATCCGGCTCGTTAACTCCATCCATTTTTCTCCGTTAAGTCAAGGGTATTTTCGTCTTTTTTGTTAGCTTAAAGGGCAATTCGATCTATTTCACTTTTTATAAAAAGACCGAATACCCTTGAAAAGACTGAATTGCCCTTTAAGTTAACAAAAATAACGGAAAGACCCCTGACTTAACGGAAAAAAAGGATGGAGTTAACGAACCGGATGAAAATGGCAAGATTTCAAACCTTTTGGATCCAGATGCGCAAAAACAAACCTTTGGACGAAAGTCGCAAAACTGGCCAAACCTGAGGGACGTAAATGACATTTTACTCAGAAATTTAATTACATCAATAGTCTAGATGAGTTAATTACTTAAGGTGTGAAATTGCCTTTTTGAAATCGATTTTATTTAATAATCAGAATTAGAGTATGCATTAGTTCTGATTCTTTCAGAAAATTACATATAAAATGACCTTTAAATAATCAGTTGATGAGAATTAGTTTTGTTGCAAACACTTCTAAACTGATTAGTCAATAGTCAATACTGTTTTTTATATAATGAGAGGTCCGAATCAGTTTCACTATAGCCAAACAATATACTTCAAAACACAAAAGTCAAAACGAAATGTCAGTCAAATAATTACTTTCAAAAGTCAAAACGAAATGTCAAACACCCCTTAATTGAAATTTAAACTTACTGTTCGGTAATGAAAGCAAGAGTTATCAGCAACATGCAATCCAGCCCAATCTCGATTATTAACCAACTCGTCAATTATCTGAAAGAACCAAGGAAAACCTATTAACACTCACAAACTGCAGTAGAGATAAAGATATATAGTTTGAAACCGAAGAAACACAAGTACTATTTAATAGACCAAGAAGTTTTAAGTTCACACCTGATTTTTGGGCATGTAAGAAACTAACCAACAACGATGATTCCATGCACGGTAGTTCATCTTTGACTTCTGCAATTAAAAGTCAACAGGATCAGTGAGTGATGACTTGACCATCGTCCATGATGGATAAGATGATCATGAAACGAAACAACTTGAACATTAAAACCATCAAAATTCCAAAATGAATTTAACCTCTGCTATTTTTTTAGCTAATTCAGATTCGTTTTTCAAAACTTCTTGCAGATTTGTACTCTTGCCAGCTATCCTCTTAATCACCCATCGCCTGTAATAAATTGACAAAATTTAAAAACTTATGGATCAAAATAAATTGAACTCTAATACAAACACTGCTTTCATAAAGCAACAAGATCTAACTATGAAACAGATATTGTATTCCAATAGAGGAGCTACCTACCCAAATGTTACCTATGAGTCCAAGCACGCTCGCTTTTTGGTGAATACGAAAGAACCAAAGTTGATAACGTTAGCTCATCAAAATATATCGTAACATTTTGCTTCTTCGAAACAACTTGCTTCCTGCAAAGTATTAGCAGGCCATCTGTCAGGAACATTTTCACTAGTAGGAAAACATATTCTACAGTCTAGGGTTGAGCAGAAACAGAAAAACTGAACCAAAAAATCCGAACCGCACAAAAAACCGAACCGAAGTCCGAAATTTACGGTTCAGTTACAGTTTTCCATTTTAAGAAAACCGGAAAGAAAAAAAAAACAAACCCTAACCGAATAACCTAAAAAATTCTTTTTTTAATGTTTGCTATATATTGATTTAGAAATTATTAATTTTATTCTTGATGTTAAGTATTTATAATAAGAAATTAACATGTTTATTTATCTTTGAAATGATTTATCCATTGCCTACAAGAAATAACAAAATTTAACATTAAAGTTAAATAATTTTCAAAGTATTATAAAAGAAAATGTTTCAATAAAAACTTTGGAGAAACATAAAAATAGATTAGAGGTTAGGTTTACCGTTTATGTGAACAATATTAATTAAAAATGTTAAATATAATAACTTAAATGTAAATATCTAAGAAAGATTCTTAAATCCTGGATTATACCTTTTAACCGAACAGTTCTCAAAAAAACGAAAACCAAACCAAACCATGCACACCCCTATTCTACACCATTCTTGATTCAAAAAGTTTCTTAAATATATAAAAGATGAAAAATGTTACATATCAAAAACGAATAAAGAGATACCTGCAATTCCATGCGGTTCCAAAATCACAACTCAGCAGCAAAAGTGCCCGACTATGCTTCATTGCTTCACGTTCAAGATTAGGTAGAGAATATGAAGAGCTTATGACGTTACTGGTGTCCGATACCACTTTCTTTGTGTGTAAATCGGTCAGCGTGTTATACTGATTTAGGGAAGACATAAATGCATGTTTAGCAGCATTGTATAATGGGTGGATAACGTCGGTTGAGATGCCTAATTTGTGATCTCTACTCCAGAAAGCCGTCTCGGTAGGATTAGCTTCCGTAGGAACAGATGTGTCGGTTATGGCAGCAAACTGAGACGGATGAACGAACCCCACTTCATCACTGTTTAGTGTTTACAGATCAAGGTTAGAAGATGGAGCGATGTGCAATTACTAGCATTATCAATAAGATAGGGTAGACGAAAAAGAACTTGATGCACGACAAACTAGAAAATCTCAACAGTTAAATTGCACTGTAAGTGTAACATGTTTGGAATTAGAAATTAATCAAGAAATTCTTTATTTTATGAGTCAAAATGGGGTTAAAAAGTCAAACGGTTGTATAGGAAATCCAGATTTAGCACGTAACATTTAGTAAACGGTTGTGACGGTTAGTTGTGTTAGTTAGGTAGTAATAAAACGGTTATTTAACCATCAATGGTAAGGGTATAAATACCCTCAACAGACTCATTTGTAACATGCGATTTAGAAGTTTAGTGTGTGTTTTTGTGTGTTTTTTTCTTGTCTCTGTATTACCGTATCAAAGGGTTCTCTGCACAAGTGCAGAACCCTCAAACCATTGTTCTTCCAATGATCCTTAATGTCTAAACGATCCTGGGCAACGTAACATACGTTAACCTATCTTCCATACTATACAACTTACTTTACTTATTAGCTATGTTGTCAAAGGCGCTTGGGCGCAACCAAGCACAAGAAAGCGCCATATGGCAGTCCAGGCGCAATCCAGACATATTCCAGCCAAACCCTGTAAATTCCGGCCAAATTATGTAGTTATTCAGGCACTCAGGTGCTAATTTCCGGCCAAAAATTGTCTGAACCTATTTGAAACCCCTAAAAGCTGTCTAAAACTTTTAAACAATGCTGGATTTAACCTAAAACAGCCTAATTTAGCCCTAAACTAGCACTAAACATGTCTGCATCCCCTTAAAATTGTCTTTATACACTACGCACCTAACTTAAAAAAGCCCTCGCTTTTTTAGCGCCTTTAGTGTGACTTGCGCCTTTGACAACTATGCTTATTACCATTGTATGTAACATACTTAAATTACATACCATTGCACCAAAAAGTAAC
The DNA here is from genome assembly GCA_030545235.1 of Helianthus tuberosus. Lineage (NCBI taxonomy): Eukaryota > Viridiplantae > Streptophyta > Magnoliopsida > Asterales > Asteraceae > Helianthus > Helianthus tuberosus. The sequence continues at coordinate 178,240,088 of CM060442.1, forward strand.
TTACTTTCACCTCCACTACTGCATAACGTAACGATGGAATTGCACAAAAATGCAAGTACATCACATACAAAGGTAAATTCTAAAGTGAGTTGCAAACAATTGACAAAAAAAAAAAGTGAATGTATATTACATTTGTGTGTGCAATTAACACTTTTAAATCCCTCATATTACATTTGGAGTTATCATTGCAATTGGTGCTTGATGAATCTTACAGGAGTTAGAGCTTCATTTCCTGTCACTATCTTCATAGTGAATAATAGTACTTTTACTAATCGCCAAACCAATCACGCTTTGAACACTATATAGCATTCAGTTTCAACTGATGGAAGGTAAGATGTATCAAGCAATTTGTGAATCAGATGGGTGATTAACATAGAGAACTTACATTAAAGGATCGGAATCGAGAATAAACTCTAACTGCTTGAGTAGATACGAAGGCTCCATACAATCGGAACTGCTAACGACGATTAGGATTCGTTAGCAGCCCATTGATTTAGCCATTTAGGGTTTTCAAGTTTCAGGTTCGGGCAAGATGAATATCGCTGGTTAATAGATTTTAATAAGAACACTCGTAGTGGGGCGTGATTTTTAAAAAATTTTCAAAAAAAACGCCGGATAACGTCCCCCTCCCACTACACCCGGCGTTTCCGTGCGTTATATTTGAAAAAAAAAACACACTGGCGTTTTCTTTATAACGCTTAATTTGGTTTGTTGATTGGTTGACCAACCAATCACCACTCACATGCCCGACAAGGTATTATTGGAATAATACTAGAGAGAGGGGGATCATGCATGTGGCCAAAAACCTTTTTTAATTCACTGACAACTTTTGAATATAATATGTATTTCGTTTGTTTTGTTTTTTTTTTTTCATTAAAAATAATATGGGCGTTATTGGCATAATGCCCCACTACGCCACTTTTGCTATAATGCCCCATCGCTGACTAGGACGCCATGTGTCGGATAATGCCCCATGGTGGGGGCATTATAACCCACTACCACTACACATGGTCTAATGCTACCCGTCTTTTTACATATTGGTCTTTACTAGGGATGAGCAATTCGTTCCCGGTACCGGTACCGAATTTACCAAACCAGGTACTTTTTCGGTACCGATTTGGTACCGACTTTTAGCATTTTCGGTACCGGTCCGGTACGGTACCGGTATTTACCGGTTTTTACCCTCAAATACCGGTACTGTACCGGTACCGAACCGTATCGAACCGGGTATATTCGGTACCGGTACCCACTTTTGAGGATTTTCGGTTCCGGTTCTTTCGGTACCGGACGGTACCGAGCTCATCCCTAGTCTTTACCATAACTAATACAGGGCTTGTTTGGCTAAGTTTATTTAACTTAAACAGGACTTATTTAATTATGACTTTTTTGAAAAAAAGAGTTTTTAAAAAAATGTTTGGATTAGCTTATTGGGTGAGAAAAGTCAAAATTACTAAAAATGACATTCTTTATATTAAAAAGTTGTTTGATAGTGGGTAAATTTGTAATTGTGTTGAAAAGCTCTAAAAAATCACAAATTTTTTACTTTTCAAAAATGACTTTTTCTCCCTACTAAAAAGTTGTTTTGAAAATGACTTTTCAATTAGCCAAACAATATTTTGACTTATTGACTTTTTTAAAAAGCCAATAAGTCAATAAGTTGGTTCAAAAGGCTTAGCCAAACATGGCCATAATACTAACGTCGTTAGTCTTCGGTAGCTGGAAAAACATTTTTGGCCGAAAAAAGTTCATAAAGGTCCGATCTACGGTTACAAACAGGTTTGGGATGAAAACTTTGAGTTTTCCGGTCAAAAAGTTGAGTTTTCCGGCCAAAAAACAGTTTTTCGGCGAAAAAGTAGTTTTCCGGCGACCATAATAATTAGGGATTTTACTATAAAAAGATTCCTAAAGGTCCATAACAAGGTTACAAAGAGGTTTGAGACGAAAAGGTTGAGTTTTCCGGCCAAAAAGAAGTTTTCTGAGGACCGAAGACTAACGACGTTAGAATTCTGTTAGTCAGAGTCCATTGGAGACCAATATGTTAATAGTTGATACCACCGGTGGGAATTTTTGAAGTTGGGACCGTTGTCGGCCAAAGAGCAATAGTTAGAATTAATAAAATCTATTATTCCTTAAATAAACTAATAAAAGAACATCTATAATTTAATACTCCATAAATTAATAACCTCGATAAAATTAATTATTTGTCTGGTCCCAACTTGGAACCAGTACAAAATCGGACCCCAATCGATAAAATAATAAGATAATTTTTTTTTGAAATCCCAATGTAAATATATTGGTCCCAACGAAACTATAAAGTAATAATTACTAAAATATTCCAAAATTATAGGATTGTCTATTAAAAATGAATCTATAGTCACTTGTTTTGTTTGTTTTTTTTTACTTCAAATTTATATTGAGTTCATCGTTAAATCTTCCCATTGCACTTAAGAGCTGAGGCATTGTATTCTCGTATTGCAACAAAAAGTTGTGAAGAGTTGTTGTCGCTTGCAATGCTTCTTTCCGAGTGACCGGTTCCAAAGGTACTGAATCATCATCAACTTCATAACACTTTTCGTTATTGATTGGTCATCGCTGATTTTTTAACACATTTTAGTTTAGAAGCCATAGTTGATATGATTTTAAATTCTATCATTAGACATTTTATAGTGTGATCAATCTAGATCTATGTACACTGAACCTGACAAGTTCATTAATGTGTAAATGTACATAGGAATTTTGAAGGTCCTTGTTTCTGTTTTATTCGAATATGTAAAGTGAACGGACATGGAATTTTGAAGGTCGATGCATTAATTTGAGAGGTTCTCACGAATATAAGCCAACTCTTTAAATTAATAATTTATTAAGAGTAAACTGCCATTTTGGTCCCTGAGGTTTGGTTACTTTTGCCACTTTAGTCCAAAACTTAAACCTTTTGCATTTGGGTCCATGTGGTTTCAGTTTTATTGTCATTTTGGTCCAAAAATGAAATCAGGTCATACTTGTCTTATAAAATCCTGCAATTTTGTCATTTTTTTCAAGGGCAAATCAGGTCATATTTGTCTTATAAAATATGGTATTTATTTATAAAAAAGAAATGATCATTTTGCCCTAACGAAAAATGACAAAATAGCAGGATTTTATAAAACAAATATGACCTGATTTCATTTTTGGACCAAAATGGCAATAAAACTGAAATCACAGGGACCCAGATGCAAAAAGTTTGAGTTTTGGACTAAAGTGGCAAAAGTGACCAAACCACAGGGACCAAAATGGCAGTTTACTCATTTATTAATTAATAAAATGTCTCGATCCCAATATTATTAATTTATAAAGGTTTTACTGTACAAACAAGAAACTGCACCTGGCAAAACGGGTGGGTCGAGTCGGGTGCTGGGTCAATACGGGTTAGGGTCAAAACAGGTCAATTAAAAAACAGATTGCTTTTAAAGAAATTTGTTTATAATTTTTAAATATGTGGTTACATAGTAACTATTATTATATAAATAATCATGATATGATAAAGTTAACTAAACAATACATAAAAAGTACAATTTTAAAGAAATTTTATAATTAATTATACATGTAAACAAATTAATAAATGACAAGAGTTCGAGTTTTAGAGATAAAGTTTGAACCGAACCCTAGGTTATGTAAGCTAGACGAACTAAGCTTTAGTGTAATAGCGTAGACGAACTCGAGCTCGGTCGGCTCTACTTGTTTATACCGTATACAATTCCAGAAACACCATGTTAAACTTATCATCCATTACACTCCATACAATTCTAGAAACACTACCCATAAGCATTTACTAAACAACCTAATATTCACCATACAAAGAAGCCACAATATTAAAGCTGGCGGGTGTGGTTTAAAGCCCATAGGGGCTTTATCACGCCACGTAAGCACCACGTAGATTTTGAGTGGAAAATGGCGCCCCCTTTGACCAAACACCCCTTGATCAGCTCAATTCTCCCTCGTTAACGTGTTGGCGAACAACCCATGGCACCCCCTTTAACTTGTGCGGTGTGGATGGTGACGCCCCGGGGGCGCTATCTGTCACGACCCCCGACTCACCCTGGACGGAATCGGAAGCCGCGAACAGCCCAGTGGTACCGGTGATTAATTTTATAAAATATTGCAGCGGAAATTTCATCAGGACCGTGAGTTGGGAAAAATATCAGAGTTTAGAAAACACCGGATTTTTTATTTATTAAATAGATTGGATAAACCCATGTTTTACAAAGGTAGCTTTAATAAGATAAATTTGATTACATAAAACAATATTTCTTAATTTGATTTAATTAATAAAATAAGCCACTTCTTGAAGCCTTTCAGTGCCGTATCCAATTCTTACTCCAATCTACTGTAATTACCTGAAACATGTTTGAAAAAGGTTTTGTCAGCGGAAATACTGAGTGAGTTCATTCCATTTTTATAAAATATATTGTTATACCTTACAGCATTAAGGTTTTTATATTTATTTATATTTACCCAACTCAATCAGTATTTGTCACATGGTGGCAGTTCCGATGTGACAATAGTCATATCACTCATTGGCTCGCTTTCGTCCAATAGTGAATTTATCAAGTAATTATATTTTACTATTATTCAATTTATCTGTCACTAGGCGATTCCTGTGATGGTGGTCATATCACTGTTGATCATTCTTTCAACTAGTGACTCTGGTCATATCACTGTTGATCATTCTTTCAACTAGTGATTCTAGTCATAACACTGTTGATCATTATTTCAACTAGTGCTTTTGGTCATGTCACTGTTGATCATTCTCTCAACTAGTGACTCTGGACTTAGTTGTGTCCCGTGACATTACTTTGTCAAATATATTACTTATGGCACAAAACCATTTAATCCAGAAAATGACATATATCATTTTATGTCACACATATCCTCCCCTCGTGGCCCAGTGGGTATTCCCACTTGGGTTAAGTCGGCCGGCCCTCCTTGGAGGTCACCGGTTCGACTCCCACTCGTGGCTTTAGGGGGGGACGTCCCAATGATGGATCGTATCCTACCGAGGCATGGTGCGGTCCTGAGGGCAACCCGGTTTTACCCAGCTGTTACCCCAGCGAGTCTCTCGTGTGGGGGCAGTATGGTTTCCGGGCGGAAGTCAGCTTACGCGGAGGCCGGGGCCCAATCGAACATCGCGTCCTCAGATGCGGGGCTGACGGGGGATTGTCTTCGACATGAACCCGATGACCACTGGTCAAGTACATAGAAAGTCACCTTCCAAAAAAAAAAAATGTCACACTACTATAACTTATCAAATATAATATGTTAATTAAATAATTGTAATATTATTATTTAATATATTAACGTGACTAAGACTAAAATATAATCTTAGTATAGTAGAATATATTATACTTGACTATTTTATTATGGTATACACCATTTAGATTTATTTCAAACATACATTAAATTTATTAACGATTTAATGTTAAAATAATATTAGTTATAGGTTATGGCTACTGGGGCATAATTCCCACTGTGATTGTGATCATGCTACTATTGGCTACTTTCTGGCTAATAGTAACGAGGTTCAAATAATGTATAAAACCTCCCATACCGGCAGTTATTATAGAATATAAAAATTTAATCACTGTAAGTATAACTGGTAAACATTTAAGATTTTGGAAAGCATTTGTAAATATAATTGTATCACAAAAAGGTGATAAAAACTGTGAGAAAAGAGAATGGACTCACATTGCAGATTTCTACGGGCAAAGTTTAGTCTACAGATAAGCCTTGATATATTGCAGATTTATACAGGCAGAGCTTAGCCTATTAATTAGCCTTGTAACCTAGTGCACATGAACCAGGTAAGTAACTAATACAGCATTTACGATAACTCACGAGATTAAAACCCTCACAACGAATGACAAAGTGCAATCACTTAAACATCCATCGGATTCACAACGAATGACAGAGTATTCCCCGAGTTCGGGTGGTACTCAAACATCCTGTCGGAATCACGACTAATGACAAAGGATAGTACTAAAACATCCATCTGATAGTTTCCATCGATCGGACATTGAATCGTAGCAGCGATCGAGTTAATACCCTGTATCGTAACAGCACCCGGACAAAATAGATTGTTGTAATAATAATATATTTTTATACAAATTATTTACTATAAATTTCCTTGAAAATGTTTAAGATTAATGTAATCTTTTTTTTAAACCGATACAACTGATTTATAATTTAGTTGTACTGGCACATTTCTTGAGATACTTTAAATGAGCCATCCAAATAAAAATTGGTAACTATCAACAGGACATTCACTTTTGAGCCAAGTTTATACAAAATAGGAGTGTATTTAAAGATTAAATGTTTGCATCACATGCACGACATAGAAGATGAAATTATGGCAATGTGATAGGCCCTTATACCACAATTATCTATATATTATCTATACCACAATTATCTATATATTAAAAAGAAAATACAATGAACAGTATTTTGAACAGTATTTTTGCGATGAACAATATTTTTAAAATATATTATAATATAATAAAATATTAGATACAGTTTTTTATCGTTTTATTATTTAAATATTATAATAATTGTAATTTTCTTTACTTTTTAAGTTTGATAAGTTTGGTGTCAACCGGTACTTGTATTGAAAATACCGGTTCGTTATCGGTACATGAAGGTAAAAACCAGCACCAGCCTGGTACATAAAACGTCAAAAGTCGGTACCGGATTGAGTTTGATAGTCTTTTAGTTCGAGAAATTTGGTACTGCTACTCAGTATCATTTGCTCATCCCTGATCACGGGTACCGTACAAACAACAACGGTATCGTACAACTTTTTTTTTTTTAGTTTCAGAAGTAGGGATGAGCTCGGTGCCAACTGATACCCCGGTTACGGTATCGGTATATGAAGGTAAAAACCGGTAGCGAACCGGTATAAGGAACGCCAAACGTCAGTACCGAACTGGTACTTAGGATCTTTCGGTTCAGGAAATTCGGTACCGGTACCCATTACTATTTGCTCATCTCTAACTACGGGTTTCTACTGAACAACATCATTACCATACAACTTTTTTAGTTGATTTTCTTTCGGTTATTTTTTAGTGTTTTTTTCTACATTTTTTTTATTCTTGTCAGAGGTTCCGTGTGCAACGCGCTCGTAGTGATTCAAACACATATAAACACAGACTAAATAACAAAAAAGTTCGCCGCAACGCGGCGACAGCTTTTATAACGAGTTAGACCTTAAATCATATGACCCTCAATTATTCATGAGTATCTAGGTATGGTACATGTTACTTATTTGGTTAAAGCTAATTGCTTCACATGCACCACAAATGAAAAGATGTAGATGCTTACACACATGCAAAACATAATATAAGCAGTTAGGTCCTTGTTTATCTTTATCATTTGGTTTGATATCATGGTTATTTAATTTCAAAAGAACCAATATAGACGATATGTATGTGTGAGCGACAACATGTTGATCTTTATTATTCGGTTTGATACCCTGGGTTTTGGTAATCCCATCTCACAACCAGTTAAAAAAGCTCTGGATTCACACCCGTTACTCATTACCACCTATGCTTTTAAGTTACACTAGGGGGAAGACCCGTGCGATGCACGACATGCATAATGGTTATTGTTTTTTTCTGGAACGACGACTGATATAGATAGTGCGTGACACGGTACGAAAGTGCGAATATAGTATAGATTTTCTAAACAAAAACCATTTTTTTAAAGTTGGCCGTTTGACCATGGTTATTTTGACCAAAGTCCACTCCTCATTCGGCGCTTTGTGGTAGCACCACCAGTCAAAAAAGGGCCAAAACGCCCGAGGGTACAGTGTTCCCCTGCGTTTTTATGACGCTTTGAGAGAGGTTTGCGCCCCACCACATGTGGTCTCACAAAACTTCAAATCTATGGACGTGTGGTTTCTCAACCCCTTTCAAAAGACGTCACAGTTTTCAAATTTTTTATTTTTATTTTTCCTTTTTCATTGTTTTAGATGGTGTAAAATAGATGTTAAATATATATATATATATATATTATACTACATACACATATACATATAAATTCAGTTTTGACATCTAAAAGTCAAATTGCAGGTTTTGTTCCCTTTTATAAATGAGAAAGCAGTTTATAAACCAACAAAATTAACAAACCCTAACAGTTCTTCAAGTGTTTAGTTATATAATCTATATATTTATTTATTAAAATTTATTACAAATAACCCAATACTTAATAAATAGGGTATGTAGGACTTAAAAAGTGTTAGCTGGACACGTATGTCACTCCAGCTTGCGAATCTTGTGTACCGACTCTTGGGTAACATTTTCAGATGCCTGTAACACATCTGGTTATAAAAGTAAAAAATAAACAAAAATGATGTTTGAGACCAGGGTAAAAATCTAAAACATCATTTTTTTCCCTTTTGAGACCACGATATAAAAGGTTAAACAATACAGGGGGAAGGGTTGTAACTAACAGGTTAAACGGGTCGTAACAAATTAGTTGGTCTCATGTTAAGTTAAACAACTTAATTATATCAAACAAAGTAAAACCACATAATAATTGTTGAGATATAATAACCCAAAAGGCAAGGTGAGTAATCTGTAGTAGCAGTGTACGTAAGACAAAGACGCATATAAAGAGGCATGCTAAAACTTTATTAAACCATGGATTGTAATTTGTTCTGTTGGCATAACTTGTGTGCCAAAAAAAAGGGGAAAAGATGTCTTCCAAAATCAAAAACATGAAACATAAATGGAAAAACGCAGTAGCTCTCGCACGCCTCCCTGTCTTATTGGATAACACATGGACCGAACTTTAGTTAACGCATGGCACTGTCATCCCCAATCCCATCACCAGTCGACTGCCTGCGGTGAATTAACAAAAGGAAGACCGTTAAAAAGTGTTAGGTTATGAATTTTTTTATCTAATGTATGCAGCCTAACTAAGAATAAAGTCAAATGAAACTGTTAAATGGACTTTGGTAGTTTCTTTGGAATAAAGGCGAATTAAATGTTAAATGGTATCTGAAATTTAATGAGTTACTACAAAAAAACTTGCTCTCAGTTGGTTGGAGGTCCTCAAACGCCGTAAGTAAGAACGGGTATCGCGTAAAGGAACCACTGGCATCGTCAACCTTCTTCACAATCGTGGAACCATTTAACCCGATAACAAAGGGGCTGTCTTTCAGAATCCGGTATTGATCGGTGTTCTGTACCGTAAAACCCTTGAGTAAATATATCCCGCCCTCTTTGAGTTTGTCAAAGAAGTAGTGCGCAATGTTATTTCTTGCGGTACAATGCATCACACCTCCCTGCGCAAACCAAACAACATAATTTCAATAACAACGAACCCGGTAAAAGGAAAACAGAAGGGGGGTTAAAAGGGTGAGACCTACCTTTTTATCACTGACGACATAATCGGTGCTCATGTAGCGTCCATTGACACTTGTGACATCCCACTTTCGGCAAACCATAACCGTGATGGGGCCGATACTCCCTTCACGGAGGTCAGCAAGGGCCATCTGGCAGCCAACACCACTTCCCGATGTATTCATATTAAGAGAGCTGGACATGTTAGTAGAGTAGCAAGGCTGAATATGTACCTACAACAATAGAGAAGGAGGACATTATATAATAGACATTCAGACCATTCACCTCCCTAGAAAAAACCGTGGAATAATCAATGCAATTGAAAGCGACCGTAAATGGTGGTGGTATGTAAACAACCCCATTAAATTCTTCTATGCCGAAGAGTCACATTGATGGCGAGGATAGTTGTTACCACTTTGCCTTTTGGCTAATAAGAATACTTTGCCTTTTTGGATTTTCTAAACCAGTCTCTTTCATCATCTAACTTGTTTTGATTGTTGTTGGTAGGCAGAAATGCATCGCCCATTAGCAAATGAATCAAATTCATGATTTTTATTACAATGTTTAAAATCAATCCCTTAATTAATAAGTTACTTGCAGAATAGACCTTCTAGTTTAAGTTGAATTATAATATGAACTTTTAAAGCTCAGTTAATTAAACAATGTTAATATTAATATGAACTTTTAACATCTACTTATTATTAAGTAAATTAAATGCAATTAATAGGATTTTTATAGGCTGGTGCATTTAAAACAACCATAAATTTTGGTTTTAAAATAGAACATATAACTAAACTTTAGAATTTATAAAGTTATCAATTTAATTGTATTTATCAATTTATACTCATGTAGAAAGACTAATGTGACCCTTTACTAACTTCAATGAGTTGTTGTACTATAAGCATAAAATGTTACAATTACTTAAATTTGGTTGGAACCCTTGTGAAATGTTTTATAAGATTGTATAGATAAACGCAATCAATTTAAATCTCTTGCGCGTGTTGAAAACATCCGAACCCTTAAAGTTTGCTGCCCAATCCTGTCAAACAATACCTCCTCAAATATTTCCTCTGCATCTATATTGCCTATATATAGTATCAATTAAATCACACAAAAGCATCATATGTTAAAAAAAATATTCAAGTAGAAATTAAAAAAGGAAATACCAAGAGGCCAAATAAAGACTTATCTCCAAATGGATAACTTTTCTCGTACCCACCCCTTTACACCTCCATATACATGAAGCTGCAAAAAAAGAAAAACAATATAAATTTATGAACAATTAAACAATACATTGGTAAATGGTTCCAGATACTATAGTCATGCGAGGGTACCTTGTTGAAGTATGAAGTGTCTCTCTTTTTGTATCAAATTACCTGTAATATAAAATCATAATTTGAAAAGAAAAAAAACACTAAATCACCACAAACATAATAAAACATCAATATAAACTCATAGATTATGTAAAAGAAAACTGTTATCCCATTTGAATATTTTAACAAACAAACTGAAGTTTTTTCGAATAAATGTTGAAATGGGTATACAAGAACACACCTTTCCACCAAGATAAATAAATTTCATATCAACTTATCTCTTTCTTTTCGGTTCTAACTCGCACAATAGCAGACAAAGGAGTTGATGTTGAGTGAAATGGTGAATTTATAGTAATGATGGGAGATTCCTTAATCGATCAAATTTATTACATACTGATTGAAATCGGACCTTTGGAGTTCCTTTGTGGTTTATCCCAGTAGGTTTCGTTTATTAATTGCATTTCAAGTTTTCATATTCTTTTAAGTACCGTACTTATTATTTCATTATTATAATTAATTGTCATTATATTCTCATTTAATTATTTTTTTAATATTATTTAATTTTTATTTTTTAATATTAAAGTGTAGTTAATTCATGACGGTGTTAGAAAGACAAATTTACCCCTAAAATGTAATTAATATATGCATTTGTATGTTGTATACTAAGCATTTCTTCTTGTACCTCTTAATTTCTAAGAAGTCATTGAGGAAATGTTTTATAATATAGGCAGAAATGCATCGCCCATTAGCAAATGAATCAAATTCATGATTTTTATTACAATGTTTCAAATCAATCCCTTAATTAATAAGTTACTTGCAGAATAGACTTTCTAGTTTAAGTTGAATTCTAATATGAACTTTTAAAGCTCAGTTAATTAAACAATGTTAATATTAATATGAACTTTTAACATCTACTTATTATTAAGTAAATTAAATGCAATTAATAGGATTTTTATAGGCTGGTGCATTTAAAACAACCATAAATTTTGGTTTTAAAATAGAACATATAACTAAACTTTAGAATATATATAGATATAGATTCTCATTACATCGGATCTTAAACTCACATTAAAATCGGCTTGAAATATGAAATAATAAAATACTCAGCCACAGTAGTACACCTCTAACAATTCTTCAATTTCAACTATTTCAATATTTTGAAAAACTTCAACATACCATTTATTATATATTTTTTTAAATAATATAATATATTGACATATTCGGTTTCAATCCAAATAAACAACTTCATGTAATCATGCAAATATCACCTAACATACTGGTCTCAAATACGATATTTACAAGGAACAAAGTCTATTCCCATGCCCATACATCCGTCCAAACTTTTCGAGCTTCAAGTTCTCCTATCAGAGTTCTATACTTCTATTATCTTTGCCATCTATATTACTTCCACTCACTTTCGAGTCCGAAATTCACCATTACTGCTTTTATTTAGTTTTGCCCCAATTTCTTAACTTTTGATGGTAGCTATTTCGAAGGTGTTCATATAATAATCGAGTAACTTAAGTCTTTTAGACCACCCGTAGTGGGGCGGTATTTAAAAAAAAAATTGAAAAAAAACGCCCCCCCCCCATTACACCCGGCGTTATAAGACGTTTTTTTTTTTAAAATTGCATGTTGGCGTTTTATTTAAAACGCTGAAGTGGTCAAATGGAAGGGGCATGTGGCCAATGGGAGTGGTCCAAGGTTTGACTAGCCAATAAGCAAGTAGTTTGTTTGTTTGTTTTTTTTTTTTTTATAATGATTGGGAGGGGCATTATTAGGCATTATGCCCACTACACCACTTTTGCAATAATGTCACATACTGATTGGGATGACACGTGTCGAATAATGCCCCATGGTGCGGGCATTATTTTGTTTAACCACTACACCCAGTCTTACACAAAAGAAATATTAACCTATAAGAAACCCAAAAAGAAAAAAAAAATCACACACCAAAATCAATTCAATCATGGTCACCTTTTGCACTCCCAAAATCAAAATCTTTGAAAAATCTAGGGTAAGACTAAAAGTACCAAACACCGGTCATAGGATGATGATGTTTAAAACAAAGTCTCGGTTTTTATGAATCTTGGTTCCGCACCTTCTTCTTCATCACCCCCCACTTCAGGTGCTTATCACACATACCCATTTTTATATATATAATTAATAATACACACACATATACACACATACTCTCTCTCTCTCTCTCTCATGCAAAGAATCTTGCATACTCCAAATCATTCCACCGATCTTTCGTAACACAATTCAAACAACAACAACCCCAATTCAAGATTTCAACGATCTGTCACCTCTACCTCCATAAAGTTCCAATTTTTATCACACCCAATGCGATAAAAGGGATAATTATTGATTGATGTGAAGAGGGTTTCTTTTGTTTTCTGCTAGGGTTAAGTGATCTTTGTGGGTTTTCCAATTTGAGATCTGGATGAAAGATTCTGAATTTTGGGGTTGATAAAGAGATTGATTTGGGAAATATGGATATGGATTATAATGGGGATTCGGGTTTTCTTGACCCGGAATTGTTGCAGCTGAATGAAGTGTCTCCTTTGGCTATTAAGTCAAATCCTTATGTTGCTGAGAAGTTGTTTGAGCAATGGCTTTCGCTTCCTGAAACCACTCTTTTGGTAATTATCTTGTTTTTGTTTTACTTTTGTTGTTGTTTGTTAGTTGTTAGTTGTTGTTGTTATGTTGGGTTCCTGGGATATGTAGGTAGGAGAAGATGGTAAAGTGGTGGTTGTTAAAGTTTGAATCTTGATACCCTTATTTGGTTTCTTGGAGAACAATCTACTTTTATGTGAAAATGGTGTAAGTGAGTTGAGTAGTCAGTGGTTTGATGTGGGAAGAGGCTTATTTTCTTTGAATATTGGTTCACTTTATTGAATGTATAAATACATAGTGAAGTAGGATGTTGATGAAAATATGATAAGGTTATAAACAAACAAGCAAACAAACGAACTAAAATGACATGAATTTAATTTAATTTAATCCGGGAAAGCTAGGAAAGCGACGTCCAAATAGTTGGTATAAATTTGTTTGGATTTGTGTTCACTTACTTGTTACTATTAATGGTGGAATGATGAGGATCTTACACGCCAAGTCACTTAACAATGGGTGGTTTTTATTGCCGAAAATCCGATTACACTTTCATTATCGAATGCCATATGTAGTTCTATACCTTTTTCGTTATATAGGGTTACCAAGAAATTGTAGTGTGATAGATTTACCTTTTGTGGGTCCTATTTTAAAGGATTGTCACATGTGTTGTACACTTGTAGTTAAGAGTATTAGACTAGCTGTCATATGAAATGATTTTGTTTCGATCATCTCACTATATAAGGGCACCATGTGACATCCAACTTGGAGACATAATTTAGTGACAATTTTTTTTATTGTTTAACTCATTACATAGTAATGGAATTATACTATTATAGTATGATGTTGTATGAACATTTCTTTGTATTGTTGACTTTGTTGCTTAGAAATGTATGAATAGCCGGTTATTGCAGTATGAAGACATAGGATAAGAATTTGCTATAAAGCTGTTAATATATACAAAATATGCCATAGATGGTTGTTGCTAAAATATGAACTTTTGCTATAAAAGATTTTTCTTCCTCATCATCACTTTATCGATCTGAGAGTTTGCGTTTTTATGCAGTTATGTGTATGTGTGTATATATATATATGTTGTTGAAAGACGGCAGTACACACAAACATGTATGCATATAAAGATTAATAAATATGTGTATATATATGTGTGCGTGTACACACACACACTTGAACTATATGTATGCTTTTATTACCAGCCATCTATATAGGCAATCACGCTGTATTAGTATTAATATCACTGTCAAATTATTTATGGTATTTTCCGTCTCGAAATAGGTGAAATCTTTGTTTAACAATGTTAAAGCGGGCATTCCGTTAAACGTATCTGGATCAGTTTCCAGCCCAAAAGCGTCTTCCGGGAGTCCAGTACCTTCCATGTTTCCAGCCGGAAGCGCTCCTCCACTTTCACCGAGAAGTTCATCATCCGGTTCTCCTCGTATCACAAAACAGAGGGCGGGCCCATCTGTACTAGGTTCTCCATTAAGAGTAATAAGCGAACCAGTCAAAGAGTTAATACCTCAGGTCTAGCTTCAAAGTTTCAAACCAATTATTTTGTTTTTCCGTCGTAAGTATCAAGTTATTGTTTAACCGAAGCATGTTCGTTTATTGCAGTTTTACTTTCAAAATGGCCGTCCACCCCCTAATGACTTAAAAGAACAATGCTTGTTTAGATGTAATCAGTTTTTTTACGGTCATGCTGACGGACTACAATTGCACGGTGAGACATACGTTTCAGCTTTTTGATAGAGTATGAATGGTCACTGTTAGGCCTCTAAATGAACCGAATGTTCATGAACTGTCCGTGAACTTGTTCGGCGGGAAGCTCGTTTATGTTTGTTTATTGAATAAACGAACAAACATGAACTAAGTTACTTGTTCATTTAATTAAATGAACGAACATGAACACACGTGTTGTTCGTGAACGTCCGTTTATGTTCGTTAATATTTTAATAAATACATATGGAGTTATTTTTATATAAATATAAACATAAAGGAGGTTCTTTAACTACTTACGTACATATAACTAATTGATAATTGAGATTTTCAGTAATAAAAATGGGCTTTCCAATATAACTTATCGTAATTAATCAATAATTTATATAAAAAATGCTACTTCATGTCTGTTTATGTTTGGTCATTATGTTCAGTTGTGTTGTTTTATGTTCGATAAGTTATGTTTGTTCGTTTATGTTCATTTATGTTCATAAACTGTCTGTTTAGGTTTTAAACGAACGAACACAAACATGCCTATTGTCTTAATGAACGGACACGAACAAAAAAAATATGTTCGATTATATGTTCGCGTTCGGTTAAAGTTAAATGAACGAACATGAACTTGCCTCTGTTCGTGTTCGTTCGGTTCGTTTACAGGCCTAGTCACCGTGAAGTTTAACTGACCGAGTTAATTGTGATTCATATATGTAGAGTTCAAACCACTTACAAAGGAAATTTGCAAACTGCCGTCTTTTTTCTCCACCGCTCTTTTTAAAAAGATTGATGTTGCTGGCACTGGCGTAGTGACCAGGTATTTTTGTATGGTTGTTTTTCAAATTAAAAAAGAAGTTTTTTTTTATTAAGTGAAGTTTCTTATTTGCAGGGATGCATTTGTTGATTATTGGGTCAACGGTAACATGTTGATAAAAGATGTTGCAACCCAGATATATACAATATTGAAGCAGCCTGACTTGAAATATTTAACTCAGGTATTTGACTATTTTCATTTCAGTCCAAATTAAACATGGTTTTTGATATAAAGAACTTACTTGTTGATACTACCTATAACATTTATCATAATATAAGGGTGAGTAGAAAACCGAAAAAAACAATTTAACTGAACCGCACAAAAACCGAACCGAATAACCCAAAAAAATCATTTTTTTAATATTTGTTATATATTGATTTATGAATTATTAATTTTATTAATAAGAACATTAAAATGTTTATTTATCTTTGAATTGATTTATCCATTGCCTACAAGAAATAACAAAATTTAACATAAAAATGAAATGATTTTCAAACTAAGTATTCTACAAGAAAATGTCTTAATAAAGACTTTGGAGAAACATAAAAATAGATTAGAAGGTTAGGATTATGTGAACAATATTCATTTAAAAGGTTAAATATATTAACATAAGTGTAAACATATAAGAAAGAACCTTAAATCTTGGATTATACTTTTTTTGAATATTATGTGATTTTGTTCCAAAAACCGAAACGACGAACCGTTGCTATAAAAAAAAACTGAACCCGAATGCTTTTCAAAAACTGAAAACCAAACATTTCGGATTTTGGTTTTAACATAAAAGCGAACCGAAGCGTACACACCCCTAATAGTGTCAATTTTGATTAATAAGATTCTGTTTTGACCACAAAAGTCAAATATAATATTTACCATCAAATAAAAGTTTTCTGTGTCATTTTTGCAATAGGAGGATTTAAAACCAATACTACGGGAACTATTGGCTACTCATCCAGGTTTGGAGTTCTTACAGAGCACACCCGAATTTCAGGAGAGATATGGTATGTTTGGTTTACTTTTTTATTTATTTATATTTTCTAAATTTTAATTATTACATTACTGATTTAGTCTTCGTGAAAGCTTATGCACTTCATGATTATGCTGTCATTTTCTCAGATATTTCCTCGTATATTTTTCTTTATATGTTTTTTCGTAAATTTACGTTTGCTGTGATGGGCAGCTGAAACGGTGATATACAGAATATTTTTCTACATGAATAGATCGGGTGATGCGCGTCTTACCCTACGGGAACTGAAACGTGGAAATTTAATCGCTGCAATGCAGCACGCTGATGAAGAAGAGGACATAAACAAAGTTCTAAAGTAATAGTTCTTGCTTTTTACAACTGCTGTACACTTGGTTTTTATTTTTAATTGTAAAGTACATGGATGGTCCCTGTGTTTTACCAAAATTTTGGATTTGGTCCCTAGCTTTCCAAAAGTACATGAATGGTCCCTGTGGTTTGCACTTTGTAACACATTTGGTCCCCAACCAACAAATCTAAAGGTTTTAGCATGTCTAAGTTATAGGGACTAAAGGAGTAGCAAAGTGAAAGCCACAATGACCATCTATGTACTTTTGAAAAAAAAGTTGAGGACTAAATGCGTTACAAAGTGCAAACCACATGGACCATCTATGTACTTTTGAAAAGCTAGGGACCAAATCCAAAATGTTGGTAAGCCAGAGGGACCATCTGTGTACTTTACTCTATTTTGAAATTTGTAATTATATATTATATTCTTTTTCTGTACAGATATTTCTCATATGAGCACTTCTATGTAATTTATTGCAAGTTTTGGGAGCTGGACACGGATCACGATTTCTTGATCGATAAAGAGAACCTTATACGATACGGTAATCATGCACTGACGTACAGAATCGTTGACAGAATATTTTCACAGGTTTGTAATAACTAATATCACCGGATTTTGGTTAAGAAAGAGAGTGTTTTTGGTTTGTTTAAAGTTCGAGTTCTTCGCTTCTTTTTTCCGTGGATTAGGTACCACGAAAATTTACCAGTAATGTTGATGGGAAAATGGGATATGAAGATTTCGTTTATTTCATTTTGTCGGAAG
Organism: Helianthus tuberosus; assembly: GCA_030545235.1. Classification (NCBI taxonomy): domain Eukaryota; kingdom Viridiplantae; phylum Streptophyta; class Magnoliopsida; order Asterales; family Asteraceae; genus Helianthus; species Helianthus tuberosus. The sequence continues at coordinate 178,257,999 of CM060442.1, forward strand.
AGGATAAATCATCGGAGCCTAGTTTGGAGTATTGGTATGTTTGATTTGACACACAGATTGATAATTTGATATAAGAGTGATAAAACGGCCCAGTCGGATCATGAGCTGAAACGGGTTTTTAAGAAGTATCAATTTGGTTCGGGTCAAAACGGGTACTGACCAAAATGGGCTCGGGTTGAAATAGGGGGTCTTCATCGTCGTTAAACCCCAGTTATTCTTTCTTTTTTCCAGGTGGGGTGAAATGCCATTTTCTTCCCTAAGGTTTAGCTAGTTTTGCGACTTTCGTCCAAAGGTGTGTTTTTCTGCATCTGGATCCAAAAGGTTTGAAATTTTGCCATTTTCATCCGGCTCGTTAATTCCATTCATTTTTCTTCGTTAAGTCGGGTATTTTTCCTTTTTGTTAACTTAAGGGGCAATTCGGTCATTTTCACTTTATGTACAAGTATTTAGCATAATGTACAAGTCCGAATTGCTCTTTAAGTTAACAAAAAAGACAAAAATACCCCTGACTTAACGAAGTTAACGAGTCGGATGAAAATGACAATATTTCAAACCTTTTGGATCCAGATGCGGGAAAACAAACCTTTAAACGAAAGTCGCAAAACTGGCCAAACTTCAGGTGACGGAAATGGCATTTTACTCTTCTGGGTGTTTGTTTTTTTTTAAATAATTTTTGTAATGTATTTTCAGGTTCAAATGTGTAGATTTGGATGGAAACGGCGTGATTACAAGAAATGAGATGCAATTCTTTTACGAAGAACAGTTGCATCGGATGGAATGTATGGCCCAAGAGCCCGTCCTCTTTGAGGACATATTGTGTCAGATTGTTGACATGATTGGCCCAAAGGTTATCATTTCATTTTTAACTTTTGTTTGCGTTACATCATATATTAATATGTTTTTTTCGCATTTTGTTGATTGCAGGATGAGGGGTATTTTACCCTGCATGACTTGAAAGGAAGCAAACTTGCTGGAAGCGTTTTCAATATCCTTTTCAACCTTAATAAATTTATGGCCTTTGAAACTCGCGATCCGTTTCTCATACGTCAGGTACATAACTACATACATGATCACTAATCGTTGGATAATTTATTTATTTAAACAAATTGTATCAACATTTTTACAATACAGGAGCGTGAGAATCCAACGTTAACAGAGTGGGACCGGTTTGCTCATCGAGAGTACATCAGGCTGTCAATGGAGGAAGATGCCGAAGATGCCTCTAATGGTAGTGCAGATGTGTGGGATGAATCTCTTGAGGCACCGTTTTGAGTTATCATCGGGAAGCGAGTAATTAAGGTATATGTTTTTTTTTAAATCATGTATTTCTTCTCCGTATAGTATATGCATAGTTTTTGCTGTAGGGTCATGTTGTACCAATGGAATGTTTTTAAATAACCTTGGTCGACTCATTCATATCAAAATTGTGACGACTGTATCTACCTTTGGATGGCAGGTGAAAATGAAGAATTCTTTAATTTTAGTCACGTGAGCAACCGAAGAATGTGAAGTTTTTGTGGATTTAGCGACTAAGTATGCTAAACCCGTTGGTACACGCAGAAAGTAAGTTTGATTTTGAAAACGGGCTTTGAAGTTGCAGTTGCAGTTGCAGGCTCAATGGAAAAAGTTACTCAGGTACCATATATGGAAGCGTTAGTGTTTTTGGCAACTTAACTTATTATTAGCATTTTCTTTTTAAACAGTTCTGTTTAGAAATATATGCTGGTGTCTTTTTTTTTTTTAATTTAATTTACAATCTGTGCATCAAACATTAATGGGAATAGTCTGGTCTTGGTCTAGTAGCTCAACTTTCAATATTTATTTTCTTATCTTTGAGACAGTTGCTTTCTGGTTCTTTGAGACGGTTGCTTTCTGGTACACACTTGCACTTTAATTTTTGTTATTTACTATCTTAGGTTATGTACAAAAGTATTGGCATGATTAAAATGTGGAAAAGGAAGATAGTTTAATTTATAAACCCAAACATAACCGATGTATATGTGTTCGTGTTAAAGTTTAAAATTCTTCACTTAATCTTTAGCCCCCGCAAATGCTAACCCGGGTTGATTAGGGATGGGTTTCAGGGGATTAAGTTGCTGGAATTGAGATAGTAGATGCATGATCTTGTTGGGTAGTAGAATCATGACAACTTTTGACACGACCTGAAACATGGCACTGATATCGGACGAAATATATGATCTGTTTATTAAGGCGGCATGTTTAATGAACTCGTAACTCGTTGACCTACTAACCCATTTAAGTTTAAGGATTAAAAAACTCTATATAGATTTTAGAGTGTTAATATTTGGAATTTGATACTTTGATTTTAACATTTATTTTGACTACACATTTCTTAAACTGGAATTAATTATCCCTAAACTCTTCATCAACTCCTCATCTGTAGACTCTATTTATTACTTCAAATCATTTCTATAGCCTCGTATATATAAACTTAAACGTGTTAGTTGTGAATGGCAAATAATGAGGAAAAAAAAACAATTATCAAGACACTAATTACAAAAAAGAAATCATTCAAGTTGTTCAAGTTGGTACAAATTCATTATGTATTACTCATATTTGCAAATGAACGTGTAACTCAAAGACAACATTATTTTGGGTGTCTTGGCTATTTATTACTTCAAACATTCACTTTTCATCTACGGTGAGACGACGTCTGAAGGGTGAGATGAAAGAGAGAGACGAGAGCCACTTGTAGACATTTGCAAGAAGAGAGGGAAGCGGCCATCCGTGCCAAAGGGTTTGCTCATGGGTTAGTAGGGCTGCTTTGTGAGAGATGAGAAAGCAATGCCCGTAGAAGAGAGAGCCAAATTTACACAAAGTGCCGACGTAGAGATGCCTGTCATGAAATATAAAATAAACCAACTACTTAATGACCTTAACAAGTTTGAAAGAGCATGTCAAGGATCGATACTCTCATTATAGTCATCTAAATACTTGTTTTGTCGATGATCAAACGCAATTTCACAAACTTAAACGTCACAACATAAACCAAATGTGAAACATGAATCAAACCTACAAAGGATTAGTTCTCACTAGATAAACCATACACAAAACACCTTGTCCTACGATCTCCCTCGGCCCCTACCAAAACCACCACCACGCCCACCACCACCACCACGAAAACCACCACCTCTGCCACCTCTTGGAGCACCTCTACCACGGAAAGAACCTCCACCACGCCCACCACCTCTACCACCTCCTCTTCCACCCCCACGTCCGCCACCTCTTCCACCAGCTGCTCCCCTATAAAATCAAAGTTCAAACAAGAAAACCAAATCAAAATGGCATTAACATACACAAAAACATACGATTTGCAGGGGTGTATGATCATTTATCAAATTCAAGAAACCAAACTCTTGATCGTAGGTCAATAAGCATTCAAAGAATCACATAATGCTATCCCTCATTAGCTTTGTACTATTCTAATGCCTAAAATAAGATCAAGATAAAGCCTAAGGGTGTTCGAAAACTGTGGAAACCAACCAAACCAAGCCAAAGCAAGTCGGCCAGTTTGGCTCGTCAAAAATCCCAATGGACGATCAGTCCAGTTTGATACCTGGGAACTGGACGTGTAGACCAAACACAATGTTTAACCTTTCATTATTCATATAAACTTTCATTTTTTAAAATTTGAAACATATTGTCATGTATGTGCATATATTATGATCATAATCCTCTTTTTATCACTTCAAAACAAGTGTTCAAACCGCGAAACCAGGAAAACCGCCAGATGTTTAGTAGTCAACCATTCAGTCTAGATTTTTTGTCAAAACCGACTGACAGTAAACACCCCTAGATGCAACAAAATCAAGATCACAACCAACAAACCAAACAAACAAGACATACTTAGGCTGCGGAAGAAACCGAGCCAGAGGCAAAAGCTTCGCTGGATCAATATAAAACTTATCACCAGCCGCATACGAAGCCGCTATAATCCCTTCCAACATTTTAACCGAAAAGAACTACAAAATTTCAACAGCAAACACATCAGCACAAAGCCCTAATTCATAAAATCACACCACAAAATAAACAAAATATACTCACAGATTCATTAATTGGACCAAATATCTCATCAACTTTACCAATCTGAGTCTTATTCTGAAGATAAATCGGAGCATTAAAGTACGGTATCTTCTCATTAGTGAGCTTCGTAACCGCATCTCCCTCACACGCATGAACAAAAGATGAAACCTCTGCATAATTAGCAATCAAGTTGTGTTTGAATGTGTAAATTAGGGTTTTGGTACGCATGAACAAATGATGAATACGAACCTACGACTTGCTCCGGTGGACCTTCATTGAACCGGTCGCCGCCGAAGCGGCCACCTCCGCCGCGTCCGCCACGGCCTCCGCCGTCCCTGCCGCCTCTGAAACCGCCGCCTCCGCGACCTCTGCTACCGAATCCGCCGCCTCTTGGTGGTCGCATTTTGGTTGGAGGAAACTAGGGTTTTGTGAGGGTTTTAGAAGTGACCTTTTGCGCATTTGCCTCTTTAAACCCTTTTGCAATGTTTGTTTCATTATGTTTGGTACTTGCTTTTTTAGTTACTGGACTCAACTTGGCTTCTAATACGTCTTTTAGCCATTGACGGTCCAACTTTTAATTTTGCCTATTTTTTCTCCATCGGTCCCTTATTAAAAAACTTAACGGAGTTTAGTTGTCTTCCGAATTACAAATAGATGTTTTAGGGCTTTTGAAAAAAACGAGGATACGAGTCGATTGATGTAAAACTTACCTCGAAACGGTGCTTCAAATGACGAAAATGGTACTTCAATTCGGGTGTTTAAACTTCCAATTAACAAAAATCAAGTTGTTTGGAGCACCAAATCGAGATAAGTTTTACATCAATCGACTCGTATCGTCGCTCTGATAAAAAACCCTAAAACATTTGTTTGTAATTCGGATTAAGTTTTTTTAAAGGCGGATTAGTGGAAGAAAAATATGTGAAAGGTTGGACTGCTAGAGGGAATATTCAAAAGTGGGACTGCCAATGGCCGATGAGGTCTACTAGGGATTATTACAAGTCAATTTTTCTATACATTTATGAGATATTGTTTGGACACTTTTAGAGAGTTTAAAATTTTGATAAATGTATTGTTTTATTACAGAAAACATAATATATAATTTTATCATGTTATGTAATTTAATATGGTTATAATTTTACCGGTACCGTACCGAACCGTTACCGATCTCGAAAATACCGATATTGAAAATGCCAAAAAGTGGATACCGTTTCCGGTACCGAAAAAATTCGGTTCGGGATCGGGATTTGATACCAAATGCTCATCCCTAGTCCGGAGATGAGAGAGAAGGTAAAATACGTGAGGATAGGTAGGAAATGTGAAATGGGAGGGGTGAGGTCGTGTAAGAATATATATATAGGGTTGAGTTCATTTCAGAACTCTAAATAACTACAAAACTTTCAGAACTCATAATAAACAATCATTTTATATATAAGTTTTTGTATTTAGGATCTTTTTATCATTTATTATATGTATTTCTTTGATTACATACATGTTAAAAGTAGTTTACATATGTTTAATTGCTAAAATTATATATATGTGTCATAACTAATTACATATATGTAAAAAAACTAGTTTACATATTTGTAATTATAAAATTACATATAAAAAATGATAAAATTACTCTTAACATGTATATAATCGTAAAAATACACATAATAAATGATAAAATAATCCTAAACATAAAAATATATAAATAAAAAGATTGTTTATTAGGAGTTTTGCGAGTTCTGTAAATATTTATGGTTCTGAAATGATCCTGGCCCTATATATATATATATATGACAAGGATCCGTTAGGAACCACCCTTTATTGCGAGAACTGCGAGAAACAATGTGAACACAACCAAAAATACCTAAAAAACACACAATTTTTTTTAATATTTTTTATAAAAAAATCACTACTTTTAGTAGCAAAAAAAATAAAAAATATATTTTTTATTGCCTACTAAAAGTAGCGATTTTAATGTAAAAAACATATAAAAAAAAATTGTGTGTTTTTTTTTAATATTTTTTAAGGTTTTTTGGGGGTTTAGCTTTTACCATTTTAGCTTGGGGTAGCATTTTAGCTTTTAGCCGACCAAAACGTTAAAATTAAAAAATAACATTACACTAAAAAAAATAAATTTACTCTTCGTCTTCATCGTCGTTCTCTCCTTCTTCCTCTTCGTTTTCTCCAGCATCCAAACCGACGTCTTCAAAGTTCCCGGCTTCGAATTCCTCAACTTATTCCTCCTCGGAATCTTCTTCGTCGTCACCATTGTGTCGCATTGGGTGAATCTCCCAAGCATGCTCGACCAAATCCGCCTTCAACGTGTTATTATGTATTTCCTTAGATTGCAATAGTTGAGCATTTGCGAGTCTCTCTTCCATTGTTGCTTGGGTTCCTTCAACTAAATCTTTCGGAATATAGTTTTGACATATCGCTTTTCCATCATCCTCTATGATCATGTTATGCAAAATGATGCAAGCATACATGTCATTCGTATTTTATCCTTATGCCACATACGACAAGGATTTCTGATAAAATGTCATCGTTGCTGTAGAACCCCAAAACACCTCTCGATGTCCTTTCTCGAAGACTCTTGTAGTTTTTTAAAATACTTTCTTTTCTCATCGAACGTTTCAGAAAACGTTTTAACAATAATCGAATACTCTGGGTATATACCATCGCCCAAATAGTAGCCATGCTCGTAGTCGTTCCCGTTCGCATGAAAACCGGCCTTTGGTATCGTTCCAGAAATGTAGCTCTCTAATAATGGTGAAGCCTCTAAGGTATTAATGTCGTTCATACACCCGACTACACCAAAGAAAGCCGACCAAATCCAAAGATCGTATGACGCAACCGCTTGTAAAACCAAAGTTGGCCCTTTCTGGTCACCCCGTGTATGTTGACATCGCCAAGCGGTTAGACAATTATACCAACGCCATTGACGACAATCCAAGCTACCAATCATACCTGGTATTCCATGCTTTTCTAGATGCACCTCATATATTTGTAGAAGGTCGTTCCAAGTGGGATTTCTCAAATAACGTTTTCCATATAATTGGCATATACCTAAAATTTAATTTAATATATAAAAGTTTTAATAATGAGCTACTAAAAATAAAAGTAAATAAATAAAAGCGATTTAAAAATACCATAGCAAAATTGTCCCACGCAATCTCGTGTTGTTTTCTCCCCCATCTTCAAGTACTCATCGTTGATGTCGTACGTGTTTCCGTAGGCTAATATGCGTGTTTCCGTAGGCTAATATGCGTAAAGCGGACGTGACCTTTTGAATTGAGGTGAAACCTAAATATCCTCGCGCGTCCATTCTTTGCTTAAAGAAATCATACTTATCTTCCAAATCATTATTAATGCGCAAAAATAACCTTTGGCTCATCCGAAACCGCTGTCTAAAAACATTGGGTCCGTGAACTGGTGTGGGATCAAAATAGTCTTTCATCAAACGCTCGTCCGCGGCTTCACGATCTCGCAAGATATAGGTGCGCCGCAAAATGGGCCGTGGAGGGGGAGTAGGCCGAACGTGCTCCATTGCTTGTATCACAAGAGTACATGCACTCGTAACCGCTTCTTCCTCCTCCGCGTTTTCTTCAGGTGAAAAAAATCTTCGGTAAATATCGGTGAACGAGTCTTCCGATGGAGAACCCATTTCTTTTGAATAGGGTGGGAGTAGTTTCTAACACTTTTTAAAAAATAAATAGAGAATAATTGAAGGATATATGATGAATTGTAAAAAAAAATGGAAGATTTGGGAGTTATTTATAGATTAGAAATTGAATTTTTTTAATGTATATGACCGTTCAACGGTCAAATATTCAAACCAAACACCTCCATCGCGCGCTATATGCATGGCCCTGCCATGCCTTTTCCCTTGATAGCGCCTTCTGTTCCGGTGTTCTCGGCGCCATAGGGCGCCATGTTTGGCACATATCGCCCCATAACAGTGGGTCTTAGGCCATGTGTAGTCATAAAGCCCTTTGTGGGGCGTTATGCGATAAGTGGCGAAACGCGTAAGAGAGGGACTTTATGAGAATTTATATAACTTGAGTGTGTAGTGAGTAGGGCTGCAAACGAACCGAACGAACACGAACAGGACCTTGTCCGTGTTCGTTTGTTAAGAAATATATGTGTTCGCGAACCGTTCACAAACACTTATCGAACGAGATTTTATGTTTGTGTTCGTTTGTTAAGGAAAAGAACTTGTTCGTGTTCGTTTGTGTTTGTTTGTTAATTTTAGGCAATGAACAAAAACAAACATTGACGAACACAAATGAGCACAAACTAATATTCATGAACACAAATGGAAGCAAACAAACACAAATAATCATTCATGAACAAAATATATAATACACTGACACTTATTAGATATTTAATTTGTCAGAATTTTGAAGTATTTGAATACATATAAAAAAAACACTAATTAACTATCGAACACGTTACCGAACGTTCACGAACATAAACAAACGAACACGATCTTTGTTCATGTTTGTTCATTTAACTAAACGAACAAAATTCCTTGTTCATGTTCGTTTGTTTAATAAACGAACAAACACAAACGAACTTCCCGCGGAACAGTTCACGAACTGTTCGCTGAACGTTTGGTTCGTTTACAGCCCTAGTAGTGAGGATATATATGTATGGGGCTTTATATATGTATGTATATATATATGTGTGTGTGTGTGTGGGGAAGAATGGGCAACGCCGTGAAAATTTTCACGAGAAGGAGAGATTTTCAGCACATGGCACCCCTCGTAATGGTGTTCAGGAGCGCCATGAGACGGTATACTTGAGTTGGCGTGATGTAACGCTGCACTACAGGTGGGCTTATAGTAGATATATATTATACTTGTAGAATAATGAAAAGTAAAACATAACATATTTTTTTCAAAAGACACAACTAAGAGAGGTAACTAAAATTTATCAAAGGTTAAAAAATTCCATTCATCTTCACTTATGAAAAGAAAAAAAAGTTTTAAGGCAAGTCACTAGTTTTCCATTTTCACCTTATAGACATAGCTTGCGGGATTTACCTACGAAAGCATGAATTCGTTTACATCGGTTCGATTCATTACACTACCAATACGCATGGGCGGCTCTTATGGTGTGCGGGGAGGACTTCCGCACAAGGCCCGTGATTTCGAGGGGCACATGATTTTTAAAAAAATCGATATATATATATATGTTATTTAAAAAAATTGAAAACACATACAAATCAATATAGAGGCCCATTATCAAATACTTTTTTTATGTTTTATAATTTACCCAACTTAACATTAGGTTTATTAGGCCCAACCCAATACTAATATGATTTAAAAAAAAATAAAAAAAAAAAACAATTTTCGTTAAAGCATATGGGCACATTTTTCGAGCTCGAACAGGGTACATGAATTCTCAGAGACGCCACTGTCAATACGTGGTCGATATAGTCATGTAACCAATCATTTTTGGTACACTTGTTACAAAAATTGTCCCAATACACGCAAAACATGATCTTAATTCGAAATGATCTATTCCATCTTGTTATCCGATACCTAACATGAATAGATTAATGATCAATATGTTTCCAAACATATTTAACCAAAAACTACTGATCATTAGAATCCAAATCTCAGGTCATTTAGATTCTCACCCAAAGAAACATCTTCTGTAGTCGCCTTAAGATGAGAGAATTGTGAATACTTTTTATTTTAGAGTATTAACAACACCTACATTTTCCCTTGTCGGCGGGAATAGTGATGTTGGGTGGTTGGCCAAAAGTGGCGGCCACCCTTTTTTTTTTAATATAATAGTGATATTAATTTATAGGCCTTGTCAAATTACAATTGTATCCTAAGTTTAAAATTACGATTATGTCCCCGGTTCAAACTAAAATTTGTCTTTTGCCTCTGCTTAAATTTATGCTTTTTCCCTCAGTAAAAAAATACGCTTTTGACCCAGTTCAAAATAAATTTTTTTTTTGCCCCAGCTAAATTACGATTTGGTCCCCAGTTTAAAATTACGAGCTTCACCCTCAGTTCAAAATAAAACTTTGGTTGGCGGGAATAGTTGTGTTATGTGGTTGGCCAAAAGTGGCGGCCACTTTCGTTTTTTTTTTCCATATAATAGTTATTTATAGGTCCTGCCAAATTACAATTTTATCATAAGTTTAAAATTATGATTTTGTCTCCGGTTCAAATTAAAATTTTGGTTTTGCCCCCTGCTTAAATTTACGCTTTTGTCCTCAGTTAAAAAATACACTTTTGCCCCAAGTTCAAATAAACTTATGGTTTTGCCCCTAGCTAGAGTCCTGCCAAATTACGATTTAGTTCCCGGTTTAAAATTACGATTTGGCCCCCAGTTCAAAATAAAACTTTGGTTTTGCCCCAAGCTAAAAATTATGATTTCGCCCGTAGTTAAAAAATTACGATTTTGCCCTCAATTCAAAAGAAAAAATTAGTTTTGCCCTCAGTTAAAAATATTATTTTACCTCCATTATAAAATTATGATTTGACCTCAGCTAAAAAATTGCAATCTTGCCATCGTTTTTTTTTTTGGCAAAACCATGGTAGTGTTTTATTTTACTTGGTTGAGTCAATTTTGTTTTATTCGTGCGAAACAGCTGCCTAGCACTCGCTAATTGGTCCTGACAAATTATTCTTTTGCCCCCAACTCTAAATTACACGCTTGCCATCGTTTTAGTTTTTTTTATCTTAACTATGATACTGTTTTTCTTTAATTGGTTAACTTGATGTATCTTTTTTTATATCGTGTTATAAGTAGCATGTATACCTAACCGACGTAAAGGCGTACATGTTATTAAACTATGAAATATTCGGTTTAGCGCCCCGCAACGCGGGCGGCGCATAACTCTAGTTTACTACATATACAATCTCAAGTTGAGGGAACAGTGCTTACTACATATACAATCTCAAGTTGAGAGAACAGTGCCAAGCAGCTGCCTGACACTTCCCTATTGGACCAGCTCATTTTTAATTTAATTTTATTCCCAGTTTAAAGTTACGCTTTCATCCTTTGTTTAAAATTACGTTTTTGCCCCCAGCTCAAAATAAAATTATAATTTTGCTCCTAGCTTAAAATTACGCTTTCGCTCTCGGTTCAAAAACTTACTTTTAATTTTGTTCCCAGTTTAAAATTACAGTTTCGCCCTCCGTTTTAGATTACGTTTTTGCCCCCAGTTCAAAATAAAATGTTGTTTTTTCCTCTAGCTCAAAATTACGATTATGCCCTCAGCTCAAAATTACGTTTTTGCCCACAGTTCAAAATAAAATTATGTTTTCCCCCTACCTCAAAATTATGATTTCGCCTTCAGTTCAAAATATAATTACGATTTTGCCCTCTGTACAGACATACATATTATGAGAGAGAAATATTCGGCTTATTGCCCCGCAACGCGGGCGGGGCAAAAACTAGTTGGTATACAAAGTTAGTATAGATAAAACAAAATAAAATTAAGTTTTTATTAGTCGTGTTTGTGTTCACAGGTTTGACGCGATTTGGTAAGTTCAACTCGTAACCACAACCAATATAACATCCTAACTTATATTCTAAGCAGTTATCGAATATCGGTCACAGACTGATATTTGAGATATAGGTTATCGGTAATTTTAATATCATGCCGAATTTATATATATAGCAATAGGTTATTGGATTTTATTACTCTCAACTATTGGGTATTGACTGCTGCTACTCTTAACTATCACTTTGACTTTTACCACTCTCAACTTAACACTTTGTGTATTGTGTCACCCCGGTTGAGTGGTTTTTAACTCCCCTTTTGTCTTTTAGGAGCAGATTCAACTACAGTCATTAGTAATTCACAAAGTGTTAACCTAATATCACCAATAACACAAGTCAAACACTAGAAAATGTTCACCTGCGGAGTGACACAACACACGAAGTGTTAAGTTGGGAGTGGTGGGAGTCGAAATGATATTTGGAAATGACATCAGCCAATACCCAATGTTGGAAGTGATAGAATCTAATAACCCTATAGCAATTTAACATTAACTATTCAACATATTCTCCTACCATTAACAAATTAACCTTTTACAACTTGCAAAACACTAACAATTGTAGCAAGAACTATAAAGACTTCCAACATTTAACAATCACTTATATTGCTCAAATATCGGTCAATATTGCCGATAATATCGGTATCAATATTCTGACCGATATCTGACACTGATATTTTACATGAAAACCAATAGCCGATATTAACAGCATAGCTTATATTATCCATTAAATAAACGTAACAGAACAAATTTCAGCCAAAAAAATTCGTGTTTGAACCGCTAAAACCAAGGTGTTCCTATGTTTCAGACGATTTGGTGTTCCTCGTAACCACAACCCATTTAAGACCCCTAAATTAATTATCCAATATAACATAATCAGTTTTATTACTAACATCCACACACACACCCAACCTTTCATACCACCTCACAAACACACTAACCTGCTATCAAAACCAATAGTACCAAACACTAAAATGCAAGTTTTGATGAGTTTTATTTTTTTGTATCAATAATAGTATGATCACATCCTACCAGTCTTTTCTCTATTATTGTACTATACCAGCCTATGTGTGGCACTGGTTCTAATCTGTTACAGCAAAAAGAAAACCGATAGAGTGCGTATCGTGCTACAAATTCATAGCAAAAACAAAAATTAAACAAAATCTCATCAGCATAATTCAATCAAGACTGAAGGCAAAATGTATATATACTTTACTTTTGCATATCATTTCACCATAAGATTAGGCCTTTATCCTTGAAGATTCACCAATAGCACTCTCCATTCGCGTGTACCACTCGCCAATTCTGGTGTGCTCAACCATATCTTTACCCGACCTCAGATAACGGATAGGTTTCAACACTCCGTAGACAGCAAGATCAGCCAGATTAGGTTTAGAACCACCTGATGCAGTCATAAGACAAAAAAATAATAATAAGATTTTTTAGTATCCAGATCAGGAATATATTGCTTGATATATTTGTCGGGTAACTCCTTTAAGACCATGAGTAGTGGGCATTATAGGGGCGTGAAGTGGCTTGATAATGCCCCCACACCATCCCCGTGGGATTTATAGGGGAATGAAGATGGAGGGACATTTCTAATATAATGCCCAATGAAGAAAACAAAATTGGAAAGTAATGAAGGCATTAAGGAGCGTTAACCATTACACAATTTTTTAAGGGGCCTTACGATGTTGATGTGGCGGAAAATACCCATTAGAGGGCATTAACCATTATAGAGGCATGAAAGGGTTTGATAACACCCCCAGCACCATCCCCTTGTACGTTATAGGGGCATGAAGAGGGAGGGGCATTTCTAGAATAATGCCCAAGGAGGAGAAAAAAATGGGAAGTATTGAATGAAATGGGCATTAAGAGGCATTAACAGTTACATTTTTTGAAGGGGGCTTTATGATGTTGATGTGGCGAAAATTGCCCCTCAGAGTGCATTAACCATTACGCATGGTCAAATAGATATACAATATAGCCTAAATGAAGAAACTAATTAAAGGAAACCTTGTTTCCTTATACCAACATTTAGCACCATTGGCCTAACTACTACACGAGGCCCTAGTTATCGATAGCGAATAGCAACAAATTGCGCCAAGGTACCTATATGCTACGTAGCAATAGCGATGAAATAGCGCCCGTTATTTTGTGTTTAGCGATAAGGTGGTTAAAAATTTAAGAAAGAAAAAGTAGCTATTTATAATTTTTACACACACACACACACATATATAGGAAGAAAACTCACTTGAGTTGAAAAAACTCACGAAAACCCTAGGGAATGTAAATATATGAACATTTTTATAAAAAAAATGTAAAAAGCGCCGACTAGTTTTTTTTAAATGTCCAAAATCTGTATGTTACATTTTTTTGGACATATATTATGTAACATGGAATTTTTAACATTTTAAAAAAGAAAAAAAAACTACTCGGTGCATTTTTTTTAACCAAAAATGTTCAAATACATACATGTATGTTACATTCCTTATTTTTTAGAAAAAAAAATTAAAATGTTACATAAGGTTTTTACAAGGGTTTCTGGGGTCTTTTCAACTCAAGTGGGTTTTCATTTTATCCTTCCCATATAAATATATATTAAATACTTATTATGTATAAATTTAGAAGTTTAAAGACCAAATTTAAACTAGTGAAACTAAAAGGGGTTAAATGTTAAAATACAGAAACTAATTTTACACTATGTAAGTTTTTACAAGTTCTAGGGACTAAATGTAAACTAGTGAAGAATAAGAGGGGTTAACTATTAAAATATAGAAACTAATTTTACACTTTTTATGTAAGTTTTTACAAGTTTTAGGGACTAAATGTAAACCAGTGAAAGATAAGAGGAGTTAAATGTTAAAATACATAAAGTTATTTAACCCTAAAAGGCTAAAACGCAAGAAACACGCAGCCGCTCTTCTTCTTCTTCTTCTTCTTCCTGGTTTCCATCAGAAATTGCAGCACCGGAGCCGGAATTCATCGTCGGAATCCCGCTATAATCACGCTATGGAGTCGCTAATTAACAAATTGCAAGATATGTGCAATACACTATGAAGCGCGCAATAGTGAATGCTATCTTCGCATAGATAACTATGCATGAGGCCCATACAAAATGCACCATCACCCTCTGATCCAATAGGTCACACTTAAAGTTGGGTAATAAGAACCGAGAAAAACGGGTCAAAGTCACCCAAAATGCATAAAACATTGTTAAACTGATTTATACAAAAAAAAACTAGTGTATCATTGTAATAATATAGTTATGCTAACCATACCTCGCACTAATTACTTGCAAAAATATCAAGAAAACAATAAAGCAAAGTGTTCATGCATCAGCCTACCTGACCTGAACCAATTTAACCCGTTACCCAACTCATCCAATTTGACACCTCTAAAAGCATATCAACTAGACCAACCCTTGAGGTGGCCATTTCAACCCAGTTACTAACAAATGGGTCTATTTGGCTTATGTTTTATCTCTAACGGGTCAAATAAGAAAAAGCAAAGCATTTAGCTGAAAAGGAAACGGGTCAATAGTCCTCCAGTGTATAAATTAGATAACTTTTCTAATAATATAGTCTTTAATTGTATAAAATATGAACTATCTAAAATCAAATTGAACATAATGCATTTGCCTGACTGTTTTGACACCTCTAAGTTGAAAAGTAAAAGTCAAGTGAAACACAGAATAAACACTGACAAAAGAAGGATCAAAACGTCACCAAAAAAACTGACCTAAAAACTCCCTGCCGTCAAGGGCATCAACCCAGGTTTCAGCAGCTTCATACAAAGCTGCCCTTTCATCAGTGATATTATATTTTTTCTTCAGTTTCTTAGATACAAAATACATAGCAGCAGCCCCTGCGTATTTTACTGTATATTTTTCCGAAAAGCTGAAATTACCTGAATATAAAGTTTAAGATTGTTATAGATTCTTTACAGATATAAAAAAAGATATATATATATATATATATGGATACTAAATTAACTTCAGTATACCATATTTCTGGCTCACCATTGCTAGTGAAATAGTCAAAGGATTCCAGTGCCTCAGAAGTGTTTCGGTAAATATTCGGTGATAAAACGTGAACCAAATGATCATCAACCCACCTAAAGCATTAAACATAAAAAGAAAATTTGCAAAATTTCTACAGCTTAGATATGTATAAAAAAATGTGACATAAGAAAGAGAATATGAATAAGAAGCATACAGACGCCACTTCTTTTCTTCATCATCACCGTCAACCAGTGAACTTGACTTAGCGGGAGGACTGAGCTTGTTTCTGAGCTGATCAATAATAGCTGCAATAAATATTTATATTATAGAACTTTATCACACCTTTAATTCAAGCTTAATACTGAACTTAGAGAATGAGAAGAGAATCATAAGTCGATTATGATTAATTCAAATATAACCTGATGAATCTTGAAGCTGTTCACCATCCACAACTAGTATAGGCACCTTCTTGTAATCAGACCATTTGATTTCCTTCTTACTAAGTGGGTTCACCTCCACAACTTTGTATGGCACATCATAGTAATCTAGAAATGCTGAAAAAACAAGCAAAGTAGGTATCATATATCCATTTTTCCTTGCTTCTACATAGCCTGCTTCCCTTGCAAAGCATACCTAAAACAAACTTGACCTTCGCTACAATGAATCTTATAACAAAAACAAACACAAGGATTTAATGTATGGTTCTTGCATTGCAGAAATTATGAGTTATGAAACACATAAAATCATTCTTGAAACTTTTTCTACCCTAACCCGTGCTTCAATACCTTCAGAAAAGAATCTGCCTTTCATCTAACATAATGCTCCATATGTACTTCAAATAATGCACTGCTATGCATGTATTTAAAGATGCTAAAACGAATGTATTTCAAGAAACTTGCTAGCATGGTAAGTCGTAACATAATTTCAAGCTTAGAGGGAATTCATCACAACTATAAACAATGAACCAAACTGTGTTCACTTGATCATCATTCAATTTCATTTTTCTTCATGCACTCATGTTCATACTTCATTGTTTTCAAAAACATCTCTTCGAAACTACCATTGGGGGTGTTAGGGAATCCTAATCATAACCGCTTCTGTTTATAGTGCTTTAATACAGATATACTATGTTTTGAGGATGTATTGCTATTCTAAATTGCTTTAAAAGCTATTAAGAATAAGTGGCAGATAAGCAATCTCAATAACCAATCTCAAACACCCCCTCACACTTCTTTCTTCAAAAGAATATCATACTCATACCAAGACATTAAACTTGATTACCTAACTATTGTCAAGTACTCAAGTTCGATCGCATATCCAAAACAATGCAACTGATCACCAACAACAATGCTCTCTATCATGCTTTTAACTACAACCATATTAAATCCATATATGAAGTTCAATCATCATAAGTCCATAACAACTTAATAAAACACAGA
Source organism: Helianthus tuberosus (assembly GCA_030545235.1). Classification (NCBI taxonomy): domain Eukaryota; kingdom Viridiplantae; phylum Streptophyta; class Magnoliopsida; order Asterales; family Asteraceae; genus Helianthus; species Helianthus tuberosus. The sequence continues at coordinate 178,274,999 of CM060442.1, forward strand.
TTAAAAACACAAACAATAGCTATACTCACATATATTAACATCAACAGCAACATTCTCCTCTAAATCACACTACTCCTAACAGTTTGCCCTAAATCTACACACAACACAAAACTTGCTGAACACGAAAACTAATCACCAATACCTTTAACCTTGTTACAAAACGGACACGATTCATACTGATACAGCACAACCTCCTTCGGAAGCAGATCTAACTTAACCGGCTCTTTCGCATACGCCTCTTTCTCCGCCAACAGCGACGCACCGGCAGCGGCGGAGGCGGCGAGACAACCTAACGATAGAACAACTTTAGCGGCGGAGGGAGAGCCGCCGGAGGAAATGGATCCTACAGGTGAAGAGAACCACCGGCGAGAGGATCCGGCATTGGCGGCGAAAGAGGAGGCTGCCGGAAATAGGATTTTGTAGTGGTGGTGTTCGGAAGAAGATAGGATGGCGCGTGAGAGAGAGGAGGCGGCGAGTGTGGAGGCTCTTCTCATGGTTGCTAGGGTTTTACGGTGGTTGTGTACGGTGGCCGGAGGTGGAGAGAAATATTTAGAGGTGTGTGGAAAGTGGAATGGGGTGGATGGTGTAAGTTGGTGCTACCTGGTGGACTCGGGACCGTGTGTATGAGTTGTTAAAAAATAGACCCGCCTTTTTAATTCTAAGCATAAAGCATCCAAATTTCTTGCGATCGGGTTGTTTAGCAACTTCTGAATAGATAAGTGTTGAACCAGTATCAAATGCTGAACCATTAAGTGCTGAATCGTTAAGAGCCACATTAAGAGCTAAACAAACGGCCTCTCAGTCGATATCAGTTTACCAGCACTCGGTTTTAAATCATGATATGCACAAAAGAATAGAGTTAAATGCTTGGTTGGTCCCTGTGGTTTGCAAAAATTGCAGACTTGGTCCCAGTGGTTTAATAATTACACGCGTAGTCCCAAAACTTGTCAAAAATGCACTCGCTTGGTCCTTATCACTAACATCTGTTAAGCTTTTTTAGTTAAGTCCATGTTAAATGACCCAAATACCCTTGCTTATTAACAAAACCCACCAGTCTTCACAGGTCTCTTCTCAAAACACCAATTGCAGACCTTCTTCTGCAATTTGGATCACCTCCGCCACCATACAAACTCCACTCACCTCCGCCACCATCTCACCCACCACCACCACCATCATCTCACCTCCGCCACCATCTCACCTCCACCGGGCACCCCCAAACACCAAAACCCCGAAACCCACATCCACCACCGGGCAGGCCACCACACCAGCCCCACCGGAGGACGTCACCGGACAAACGGATCTCCGACTCCGACGATTCACGATTCAACTCCCACATTGATTCAACCCACCACACCAACCTTGATTCAACCCACCGGAGGACCTTGATTCAACCCAACATGTCGGAGCTGTTAATTGAATCCGGATTCGATCGATTACTCGAACAGTTATCGCAGATTGATGGTGGTAGTGGTGGGTTTACGATGGAGGTGGAGGATGTGGGGTATACGGTGGAGGTAGAGGCGGTGGGTCGAAGGTGACGGCGGTGGGGGTGCTTGTGACAGTGGTTGTGGTGGGTTTACGGTGGTGGAGATGGAGGCGGTGGGTTGAAGGTATCGATGGAGGTGGAGATGGCGGTGGTGCTCGGTTGAAGGTGGGTATGTGCAGGATGTGTGGATGAAGATGAGAGGTGGGTCCCATTAGTTTTAGTTTTTTTTTTCTTTTTTAATCGTTTAGGGGTAATCTAGTAATTTTACATACACTTAATTGAGAAATCCAACAGATGTTAGGGCAAGGGACCAAGCGAGTGCATTTTTGACAAGTTTTGGGACCACGCATGTAATTATTAAACCACTGGTACCAAGTCTGCAATTTTTACAAATCACAGGGACCAACCAAGCATTTAACTCAAAAGAATATGTCTCATGTTGAGAATCATAAAAACGATTTCCCTCACCGATTCCAAGTACCTATTATATATACGAATACCAGTACAATGTTAACAATTATTGTAGCTTATAATACCAAAAAGTAGTTTATTTCAAAAACAACTCAATTTCAACAAAAGCTATACCGAAATGTCAAGAAACAAAAAATTGAACACACCTGCTTGCATATTCATTTAAAAAAAAAAAAGTTAACGAATGCAGTTTATTAAACTAAATGAAAATTAAACATGTTAAAGGAATAATATAAAATATAACTAGTTTTGTCACCCGCCGCGATGCGGCAGGATCCATTTCATACGCATCATATTTAAAACCCAAGTGTTTAGTTACATCAACCTTCCATAGCCATATCGAGAGACCCACGACGATGCAAATGCAGTGGGGGCATGGGCGAAAAACCGTTCGATGTAGTATCATTAAAAATATTTATTTGTTCACACTTTACAACTCCTCGATACAAATTGTTTAAATACCATCATCATTTTATACTTCACATAATGTAATATTGTTCAAATACCATCATCATTTTATACTTCACATAATGTAATTTTATCGTATTTAGTTTATACACACCTTTTATGTGTTTCTCCTTGGCGAGCTGTATCCTTTTTTATGACTTATATATATAACAGCTTCAAGTTTTTATGACTTGTATATATAACAACTTCAAGTTTTCCTTGGAAGTGAGAGATAAAAAGATGAATAATTTATTATATTTTTTTTCTATTACCAAAGACTTGTTCTCTATTTTCTGTGCTATGAACAGCTCAAACGTATTTTAAAAGAAATCAAAAGGACACGTGCGGCTATTTTAGTTTTTTTTTTGGAAGGAGAAAGGACCGATCAGGTCTCTGGGGTCATGTCAAAGACATTCCCCCGTCAACCCCGCTCTTCCGGACGTGATGTTCGATCGGGGCCCGGCCGGCGCGCAAGCTGACTTCCGCCCGGAAACCATACTGCCCCCACACGAGAGACTCGCTGGGGTAACAACTGGGTAAAACCGGGTTGCCCTCAAGACCGTACCATGCCTCGGTAGGATACGATCCATCATTGGGACGACCCACCCCCGAAATGCCGCAGCCGGGGATCGAACCGGAGACCTCAAGAGGAAACCGGCCCAATCCAGCCACTTCGGAACCAACTGGGCTGGAGGTGGTTATATAGGCTATTTTAGTTAATATGTTTTTCCAAGCCATGCTTCTTTATTTGAAAAAGAAAATTTATTTTGTTGTTTTTTCATGCTTTTAACCTCATATCAATATGTTTAATTTATGTCTCATGTTGTACTTTATGCCAAACCACACACCAAACCCTAATTGATCAAATGCTGCTTTTATTCCAGCCGCTACTGTACACAGTACATTTGTACTATTTCACGCCAACTTCATATCAGCTAAAAACCTCATTTGCTTTTCCCTTAACAACCGATATTGAACAATAATCAATGATTATTAGCAAAGCAAGAACCATGTATGGGGGTTTTCATTTGCATTTAGGTAATAACTCACATGGACGGATTATCATTTCAATACATCCAAAAAACACCAATCACCACACCAGACCCCTTCATTAAACTCGAATAATAAGAAGCAAAAAATGAAAAGAAAGAGGCTCAGACTCAAACGTCATCATTGCCATCATCAACAACGCACGGCTCAGTGCCGCTACGGCTGCAACCGGAGTTGCCATGCCGAGTAGCGGCCACCATCATCACCGTCAAGAACACTCGCATGTAACATTTTTCAAACCGGGTTCATCAACACCCAAATCTAAGAAGAGTCGTGATAAAATGAAATAAGGAATCAAGTTAAGCCACAAAAACAAAACCACAGATCCAGCAAATGGTTTCCAAGGAGACTAACTTACAAGTTGTAAAACAAATAGTACAATCAGCATTGCACACTAATATTGCTAAATGATCCAACAACCAGTATCACATCGGTTCATCACCATCAGATAGAAGCCTAAAAGACCTCCAAACTATCGTACCAGTGCTCCAACAAACTCCACCGCACCGGTTAACCACCTCCGGCCAAAGCCCTCTAGGAGGTCCGCACAATCGTTCAATAAGAAAACGATATGTGATGGTTGTAAAAACCGTAAGCGACGGCGGAAAAAGGGCGAAGATGGGGCGGTGGAGCCTGATATATAGAGAGAGAATATCTCACAATTTAGAAATAGAAAAACGGAGAAAGTTAGACATTGAAATACCAATGTCAGGGGCTGTTTGGCAACATCTGAATCAATAAGTGCTGAATGAATAAGAGGTCTGAATGGGTAAGAGGCTCTGAACCAGTAAGCGTTGAACCAGTAAAGTGCTGTTTGGTTGCACATCTGAATGACTGTGTAAAATGACATTTTTACCCCTTATAATTAAAAAAAAATCATTTTATAAACATAATTAAAAACCCATCTCATTCTCACAATTGAAACCCTAGCCCCCAAAACAACCCCCCCCTGCTCTCTCCTTTTCATTCCCGTCACCCCCTCTCTTTCCCTGTCTCTTCCTTCGTCGATCACCGGAGCCGGCTCCCCGGGGCACTCCAACGACGGTGAACGAACACACACACCACACAACACCCCCCCTCGGTCTCCCCTCTGTCTCTCCGTCGGGTGACACGAGTAGCAGCGCCGCCTAAGGCGGCGGTGGTTACCGACTGGACTGCTTTCCGATGAGAAACCGCAGACACGGCGACGAGAGAGAGAAGTAAGGCGGCGACGGTGGTTCGTGCCGGTTCTAGGTCGAACGTTTTCCAGCAACGCAGGCGGGGCTGTTTCTGTTTTCGGCTTGAGTTCGGGTCTGTTCCTATTTCAGGTCACATTGATGGTGGACGTTGGCTGTGGTGGCATCGCAAAAGGATGGAGGAGGGAGGGAGTTACGGAGTGAAAGGGTACAGAGGTCTTATTTTTCATTCAGCATGTTTCCATATCTGAATGATTCAGCACTGAATCATTAAGAGGTTTGCCATTAAGAGGCACAACCAAACACCTTCACCTCTGACCGAATCAGAGGTGGACCTCTGAATGGTTTCATTCAGAGCCAACCAAACAGCCCCTCAGTTTTATTAATGACCAAGAAAACCATAAAAATAAAAACCATGGAACCAACACATGGTTTCATAGAAAACAACCATACAACTTTACAAACATAAAGTACAACTTGCAATGCAACAATTTGTTGCAAATTGATAATATCATAATATTTTTTTTTTTTTTTGAAGGGTGACTTTCTATGTACAGGACCTATCGGTCACCGGGTTCTTGTCAAAGACAATCCCCCGTCAGTCCCGTGTTACGGACGCGATGTTCTATCGGGCCCCGGCCGCGTATGGAAACTGACCTTCGCCCGGAAACCATACTGCCCCCACACGGGTAAAACCGCTGGGGTAACAGCTGGGTGAAAACCGGGTTGCCCTCAGGATCGAACCATGCCTCGGTAGGAGCGACCCATCATAGGGACGTCCCGCCCCTATTCGCCACAAGGGGGAATCGAACCGGTGCCCTCTAGGAGAACAACCGGCCATAATATAATAAATCTATTTTAATATATATAATTTAATAATATGAAACAAATAAAAAGTAAAAATACATAACACTATTAATCATTACTTTGCAATCCCCTCCTCGTGGCCCAGTGGGTATTCCCACTCGGGTTAAGTCGGCCGGCCCTCCTTTGGGAGGTCACCGGTTCGACTCCCACTTGTGGTCTTAGGGGGGGGGGGGGACGTCCCAATGATAGACCGTATCCTACCGAGGCATGGTGCGGTCTTGAGGGCAACCCGGTTTTACCCAGCTGTTACCCCAGCGAGTCTCTCGTGTGGGGGCAGTATGGTTTCCGGGCGAAAGTCAGCTTGCGCGACGGCCGGGGCCCAATCGAACATCGCGACGGGAGTGCGGGGCTGACGGGGGATTGTCTTTGACATGAACCCGGTGACCATTAAGGTCCAGTACATGAAAGTCACCTTTCAAAAAAAAAAAAAAAATTAATCATTACTTTGCATTAATATATATAAATATAATATAATTAGTTGGATTTCTCACGCCCCATACTAGGTTTTTGGCCGGTATCAAATTGGTTTGTTACTTTATCGGTTGGGTGTGGTTTGAAGTTCATAAACCAATCAACCAGAAAAAAAATTCCGATCGTGAAACCAAACGTAATGAGTAGTTTCATGGTTTTAAACCAAAACGTGAATACCCTAACTTGAACCTCTATAAATCTATGGTCTTTTTACCTTAAACTTTTTACATGTCTTGCATTATTATTGTTGGGTTGCAAACAAGGCTAATTCATTCATAAATTATAGTTGGTTTTTAATTAAAGAAGAATTCCAAGCAAACCTATTCACCTCCTCTAGTTTTCAATTCTACGTAAGACACAACAAGCAGGCTACAAAAGAATACATGCAAGGGAGTTACGGTAGTAGACCATGGGATCCATAGTGTCAAGCATGGTGATCGGAATGTCGATTTCAAATGTATTTTTATTGGTTTTCCACCACTGCCCACGGGATTTAGGGCGTTATCTTTAGATTTTGGTTCCTGATGTGAGACCATTGATTACTTTTATGGTGTTTAATAGTATAACAAACAATGTTTGAGAGTTAAAATCATGCATTTAAAAGGTTTCATTGATGTGAAATACGATATTTGGTGTTAACTACATGGTGCATAGGTTGTCGAATGATACAAAAGTTGGTAAGCGTTTAAGGAAGTTAAAGACTTTATTCAAAGGTGGTGATACGAAAGAATTATGTGAACTATAGTCGACAGCTAAGAATAAAATTATGCATTAACACTTTGTGACATTCCAAATATGGTGTAGCTAGTATCTACTTACACCGGTTAGTCCGGGTAAGTTAGTAGTTGGTGTTGTTAATTTGCAACGGAAAAATCCCTTAATAAATAAGTAAAGTGCCATAATCAATAAACATGCACATATGGTTTACTTGTGTCATGTAGACATGTACGATACTTAGGTTTCTCTAACCAAGTCGTAAATGAATTCTCTATGAGTTAAAGTAGTAAGTCTAACTAGTAACCTAGTAATTGACTAGGGTCATGGGGTATACTATAACCCTCATTGACTCTACTTAAGTGCTACATCACCCATTTTTTCGTATTTCACTATGTCTTATTTTAATGAAATGGTTTAATCCTGTTAACCCTATTTTTAGTAGTTTTGGGTTAAAAAATAATTAATTCAATTTATTAACATCCGGTTAAAATGTTAACCAATAACCCTTTTAATGCCCCTTAAGTCCTTAACACAAGGAAAAAGTGGTGTACAATGTGAGTTAATATATCATGTCATAATTAACACTTCAATTGCTAGAGTACACCGTAAGAATCAATGGATGTCCATAAAAGGAAACCTTATTATTTTTTTTGAACGTCCAACATAAGAATCGCCGATTACTTCGTACGCGGGCACCCATTGGCCGAAAGGTAGCCCGCGGCAGCCCAACCTGCACGCACGGAGCCCCTAGCCCACCATGCCACCAGTTCCGGGGAAAACCCGACCCTGCACCCGCCCGAGAGCACGACAATGCAGAGCCGGTAATGTCATACCCCAACCGATGGCGGAAACATCGGGGCGTGGCACTGAGCGAAACAGATTGTCCAGAAGTTTCCATAACAACTATAATTACCAATTATTTAAAGCATCACGTCCCATAGCATGACATAAAAAGTAATTTAATTATTACAGACAAAATCTAGTCAAATTGTTCTGTTCCGACAACTCAGATTTCAATCACAGACAACTCGTTTATTTGTTTCTAGACCCTTTCCTAGCCTCGATTTCACAGCAAGCCAAGCGTCTAAACATCTTAAGCACCTGCCACATACGTTAAAGTAAAAGTCAATACACATAGTGTAAATGTGAGCATACAAGTTTAATAGATATAATAGAGTTCGAAATCGTTACGCATAACCAGCACGTACACAGTGTAAAATGAAGCACATTAGTTATCGACATGAACCTATCGATACCAATGACTGCGGGTTGACTGCCCAAGGCAGTTCGTAATACGCACTCACCACTGTGAGTTGATGTGTGCAAAATGCAACATATAAATTACATCAATTGTGGCATAAAACTAACCCTTTTTAGTACTAATGTTGGAAAAAATGTGCTTTTGTCTTCCTTTTGTATTTTCAGGATTAAATGAGCTCAAATTAACAAAAGAAGCAAAAAGACATCAAAATCTAACATAAATACAAGAAAAGGAACAAGACGTGACATGCCAGACCCCACGACAGCATCTTCCCAAGCAAAACAAGATAACAGAAGACTGAACACGCCCCGTGCTCAGCCAGCACGGGGGCGTGCCCAAGTGTCAGCAGAAAAGACAAAGTGGTAGAAGCTTCTATTGCCCACCACGGGGCCGTGCTCAGCGGACACGGGGCCGTGGTCAACTATAAGATTCGCACAATCCAGGCAAATCTTCATAGTACAAAGATTCTTCTACACACGGGGTCGTGCTCAGCGGACACGGGGGCGTGGTCAACTAATAAGACAAGCTGTAATAAATGAAGAAAGAGAAGGATGTGGACACGGGGCCGTGCCCGAGCTTCTGTTCAGCCTATAAATAGGAGTGCTTGGCTCAAGCTCAAACCACCCCTTGGCACACCACCTCTCTCACACTTCACCCACCACCACCATAACACCATCATCCATCACCATCATCCATTGTCCATCGTAGAGTGTGTGAGTCGTCTCGGGATCCAAGATTGATCGTAAGAGTTCTTGACAATCAAGGTCATGTTTGCCTAAGTCTCTTACATCACTTGGTGAAGACAAAGTGTCTAGTGTAATACTTTTTATTTCTAATCTTTTGCACTTTTTACTTGGTTTTGTATTAATGACTTTAATAACTAGTTGCTTATGTTGAAGGTGATCTTTCCTTATCGTTTGTCCGTGGTGTCTTGGCATTATTTTACTGTCTATATAAAATAAAAGATTTTCACCATTCATATCTCCACGGTCTATATGGAGGTATGTTGGCTACCTGGTCGGGGGTTAAGGGAACGGTTTGGTAAAGGTCTTGCCATTGTTCAGCGTTTAGAGGTCCTGCAATGGACCTGGGTCAAATTTAGTAGGACCTCCTTCAATACTTAACGGTATTGGATGGCGGGGGTCCAAACTCTTTGATCCCCTCATAAGTTAACTACTATTAATACTATAACCCGGCTATTTAGGACTGTATCCCTGCTGACTCAGACTACTTAGTCGAGGGTAACGTCACCTCCAAAAGAGGGGCCTACCATAATTTGCATTAATAACTTAATTAATTATCTTCCAATAATCCACCCTTTTAGGATTGTATCCTTGCTGACTCAAACTACTGGGGTGAGGGTAACGTCACCTTCAAAAGAGGGGCCTACTACAATAACTAAGATAATCTCTTAAATAAGTGCAAAAGTGCGGGAATAATCAAAGGTTACACTAGATACGAGTCGGAACCAAGTGATTCATCTTGTCTATCTATTTTCTTTTTATTTTATTTTTCAGCATTTTAGTTAGTTTTTATTTTTCTTAGTTTAAAACATTTTTTCTAAACTTTTTATTTTGATTAGACGTTGAGGATAAACCGGTACTAAAAGCTCTTGTGTCCTTGGATGACCTCGGTATCTTACCAACACTATACTACGCTCACGATGGGTGCACTTGCCCATATGTGTGTTTAGTGTTAGTGAAATATCGTGTTTTATAAATTTAAAACTTGGCTAAAAATAAGTGTTAAAGGGGCTTAAAATATATACCTAATATATATAACACTTCACACGCATCACCCTCGCGTGGCGCGAGGGCCTGTCGCGTGGCGCGAGGGGACCACTTCTAGCATAGGGTAGCCACGTGTCTCAGTAGCTTGGGTGAGTCGACGGTTCGTTAAATTTCGAATTCTATCGAAAACTGTTTAGATAATATCAATTAGGGAACACCCCCCCCCCCCCGCCCTGAGTTTTAGGGGCCCTGATCCTAGTTCCGATTGTTCTGAAAATTTTAGGGTTCGTGTAGTATCACTTGGGGGTCTCAATTAGGGTTTCCTATTAGACAAAGTAACATAAGAAATAGTAGTTTTAATGAGAGTTGTTACAAGCAAGTATCTCCGCAAGGAAGACAGAGCTTTCTTGGCTAACATTGTAGTAGCGGAGAAGGAAAAGAAAGGAAGTCCGGGAGTAAACGAAGTCCCTGTTGTATGTGAATTTCCGAAGGTATTCCCTGATGATCTTCCAGGTTTGCCGCCGAGTCGTGATATCGAATTTCGTATCGACCTCATTCCTGGAGCAAACCCTATTGCTAGAGCTCCTTATCGACTCGCTCCGTCCGAAATGAGCGAACTCTCAAGTCAGCTTCAGGAATTGCTTGATAAAGGTTTCATTCTCCCGAGCACCTCTCCCTGTAGCGCACCAGTCCTTTTCGTCAAAAAGAAGGATGTGTCATTCAGGATGTGCATCGACTACCGGGAATTGAATAAGTTAACAATCAAGAATCGCTATCCCCTGCCCCACATCGATGATTTGTTTGACCAGCAACAAGGTGCTACGTATTTCTCCAAGATCGATCTACGCTCAGGCTATCACCAACTACGCATCCAAGAGGAGGATATACCCAAAACCGCATTTCGCACTCGATACGGCCATTATGAGTTCGTTGTTATGCCTTTTGGTCTAACCAACGCACCCGCGGTTTTCATGGATCTGATGAATCGGGTGTGTAAACCATTTCTTGACCGCTTCGTCATCGTGTTCATCGATGATATCCTGGTCTATTCGAAATCGAAAGCCGAACATGCGCAACACCTACGTTTGGTTCTCGAGCTAGTCCAAGGGAATCGACTCTATGCCAAGTTCTCCAAGTGCGAATTTTGGCTGGAGGAGGTTCAATTCCTCGGTCACATTGTTAATAGTCAAGGTATTCACGTCGATCCCGCGAAGATTGAAGCAGTTAAGAGTTGGGTTATGCCAAAGAACCCGTCTGAAGTCTGTTCTTTTCTCGGACTAGTGGGCTATTATCGTCGATTTATCGAAGGGTTCTCTAAAATCGTTGTGCCGCTTACAACTCTCACGCATAAAGACAAACCTTTTGTTTGGGGAACTGAACAAGAGTCTGCCTTCCAAACCCTCAAACTCATGTTTTGCAATACTCCTGTCCTCACTCTACCCGACGGAAACGACGACTTTATTGTCTATTGTGATGCCTCGAACCTTGGTCTTGGTTGTGTTCTTATACAACGAGACAGGGTTATCGCTTACGCATCTCGTCAGCTCAAGATCCACGAGAAGAACTATACAACCCACGACCTCGAGCTAGGCGCGGTTGTTTTTGCGTTAAAGATTTGGCGACACTACCTGTATGGTACCAAGTGTACGATCTTCACCGATCATAGGAGCCTACAACATATCTTTGACCAGAAGGAACTTAATATGCGTCAACGCCGATGGGTAGAACTTCTCAACGATTACGACTGTGAGATTCGTTATCATCCTGGCAAAGCAAATGTCGTTGCCGACGCCCTCAGCAGACGAAGTTATTTGCACAGCATTCGTAATATCCAAGCCCAGTACGATCTCGAACCCCTCATCCGCAAAGCCCAGCATGCTTGTTTTAATGAGCGCACTTTGAAGAAAGAAAGGATCTATCATGATGGAGCCCAGCTTGTGAATAATTCGAATGGGATATTCCACTATCTGGACCGAATTTTGATCCCTAAACGGACCGATTTATGACAGATTTTGATGGACGAAGCCCACAAGTCTCGATATTCTATTCATCCCGGTGCCGATAAAATGTACCAAGACCTTCGCTACAAGTACTGGTGGCCGGGCATGAAGAGAGATATCGCCCTCTATGTTGGAAAGTGCCTGACTTGCTCGAAAGTCAAGGCTGAACACCAAAGACCCTCTGGCTTACTCGAACAACCCCCGATCCCTATATGGAAATGGGAGAGTATAGCTATGGATTTCATAACGAAACCTCCGCTTACGCCATCAAGTCACGACAGCATCTGGGTTGTCATTGACCGTTTGACCAAATCTGCTCATTTTCTGCCAATATGAGAAGACTACAAGGTAGAAAGATTAGCTCGAATCTACACCAATGAGATCATTTGTCGACATGGAACACCTCGCGACATCATCTCTGACCGTGATGCTCGGTTTACCTCGCGTCTGTGGGAAACGTTTCAAAGGGCTCTCGGTACTACGCTTAATCTAAGTACCACATTTCAACCCCAAACCGACGGTCAGACTGAGAGAACGATTCGTACTCTTGAAGACATGCTCCGTTCGTGTGTCATAGATTTCGGTGGTAATTGGGACGCTTACCTGCCGTTAGTCGAATTCTCGTATAATAACAGTTATCATTCCAGCATTCAAATGGCACCGTTTGAGGCCTTATACGGAAGAAGATGTCGATCGCCTATTGTATGGCACGAGATCGGGCACTCGCAACTAACCGGTCCTGAGCTATTGCAAGAAACGACTGACAAAGTTCTCCAAATTCGAGACAATCTGCTGAAAGCTCGGAGTCGTCAGAAAAGTTACGTCGATAGACAACGCAAGCCCCTTGAATTTGACGTTGGCGACTACGTACTCCTAAAGGTATCACCTTGGAAGGGTGTGGTCAGATTCGGCAAGAAAGGGAAACTAGCGCCCCGATATGTTGGACCTTTTAAGATTCTGGAAAGGATCGGAAAAGTCACCTACAGACTCGAACTACCAGAGGAACTTAGCAACGTTCACCCGACTTTCCATGTGTCGAACCTCAGAAAGTGCCTGGCTGAGCATGATTTAATTGTACCTCTCGAGGATCTTCAAGTAAACGAAACACTCACTTCGTGGAGAAGCCTGTCGAGATCATGGACCGCTAAACCAAGCAGCTCAGACGCTCGCGCATTCCCATTGTGAAGGTTCGATGGGAAGGCAAACGAGGCGTAGAGTTCACTTGGGAATTCGAAAGCGACATGAAGGTGAAGTACCCGCAGTTGTTTGTTACGGCTTCGGCCTAATTTCGGGACGAAGTTCCCTCAACTAGGGGAGGCTGTAACACCCGGTGTTTCGAAAGTCAAAGTCAAAGTCAAGATTGAAGTCAAAGGAAGACAAGATTGCTAATTGCGATCTGTCACTCCTTGCTCAATTACTATTTTGACTTCTTTGACTTGTAGATAGTCTTTTATGCTTTTACGTTAGTTGTATTATGTGGAGTATTTGTTAATAATCGAGGTCTAATCACTATTCATCGATGTTTGTCGCATGCTTAATCGCTTTATTGCTTATCACAATCGCACTCGTAACTCGAATTACGCATCTGGTTATGGTTCCTATGTGTGTGTTCCCTTTATGTGTTACTTGTGCATGTTGTTTATGTTTTATGATGTGGTGATTAATCGAAACGTAATCGCAACTCAATCGCAAACGCTAAACGAACGTTAAATAAGGATGATTGTATGTTGATATGGTAGTTGGGATTAAAAGTAATTTGAATAGGAAACTCTATCGCATCGCAACGCTCTACACTTGAATCGAAATCGCAAAATTCATCGCGCCGAGCACTCGAATCGAGTGGCCAGCCGACCGAGTTGCCACCCGATCGAAGTGCCACTCGATCGAGCTGCCACCCGATCGAGCTACCACTCGATCGAGCTGCCACCCGAACGAGCTGCCACTCGATCGACCAGCCTCTTATTCCCCTTTCCTTTTATGGAAACCCTATAAATACCCTCCTTTGTCACATCATTTGATGTTGACAGCTCCATCTTCTCCCAACTCGCTCCAGCCGCTATTTCTTCAGATTTCTCACGATTCTTGTAAGTTTTCCACTTAAATCTTGTACTTTCTTGATCTACACGCATTCCTACACCTTTCTATCTTTTGAATCTTAACTTTTAACCGTGAAATCACCAGATTTGAGGTGTTCTAGGATGATGTCATCATGTTGTTCTTATGAACTTCATGTTTTGGCTTCAATCCACCAAGAACAACTTAGATCTGAATGATTTCCACATGAATAAACAAAGATCTTTCATAGATCTGAACATATTCATGGTGAAAAGGATTGAAAGATGGTTTTCCAACTCCTTTCACTCAAAGCACTCAAAACCAATGGAATCGGAGCTTGTTCTAATCTTCTACTCTTTCTTTGTGGATGTGTTGGCTCAAGATCTGGATTCTATCCACGAGGTTACCGGTTTCCGGTTAAACATGGAACACTGTCTCGAACAGTTAACTGGTCGGACTAGGGTGGTTCCTGTTCGATCAGGTCACTAAGTCTTGACAAGGTTTCTGTTACTTAGCACGTTATCATACAACCTCGAGAAAATGACAAACTGCCAGAACGACCAAGGAAGAAGACGACCGGGTCATCTAGGACGGATTGTCGTCCGATCGGATTGCCACCCGACCAGACAATCACCCGATCGGCTTGTACCTTGAGTCCCACACTTAACTTCTATTCCAAACGATTGAGGTCTTGAACATTGAACGGATTACCGTCCGATCGGATTACCACCCGATCGGATTGCCACCCGACCATGAGATGTTTTGACTCCAACACTTAAACAAATTTGCAACAAGTTCAATCCGAACAGATTGCCACCCGATCGGATAGCCATACGATCGAATGACCGTCCTGATGTGAACTTGTTCTCAACCTGGGAAGCCTCGCCAAATGGAATTCTGTCCGATCGAACAGCCGTTCGATCAACCGACCTGAAAGTTAGAGAAACTTCTCTGTTTTCAAAATGCTACAACGAAAACTTCAAAAGACAAGCCATCATACACAAACACATCCATCCCAAACGAGATGACAATCTAATCGAGTGGCCACCAGATCGGGCGACCACCCGAACGGATTGTCATCCGATCGACCGTCCACCCGATCGGATTGCTATTCGACCCACTGATACTTTGCTTCATTTTACGCACCACTTATCGTTTATGATATCGTTCTGATCAGGCTAACCTCACTCTCTAGCGCTCCCTTCAATCCATCAAACGCTGTGAGTATACTCGATCCCTTTTTGCTTTACGCACTTTTGGGTGTTACATACGTTACTTATTCTAAATCACATCGAACACACTACGCAATACTTTAACGCTAACCGTTATCGCATGTTATACGTGACTTAATGAATGCTTGTTTGTTATGTTAACACATGGAATGTTGTCTACCTGCCTTAGCAACGATAGTACTATAGTTTGGACTCAGCACCTGTTCATTCAGGGGTTGTTAAGGACAATTTGTTACATGACTCTGATGCGTGTGAAGTGTTATATATATTAGGTATATATTTTAAGCCCCTTTAACACTTATTTTTAGCCAAGTTTTAAATTTATAAAACACGATATTTCACTAACACTAAACACACATATGGGCAAGTGCACCCATCGTGAGCGTAGTATAGTGTTGGTAAGATACCGAGGTCGTCCAAGGACACAAGAGCTTTTAGTACCGGTTTATCCTCAACGTCTAATCAAAATAAAAAGTTTAGAAAAAATGTTTTAAACTAAGAAAAATAAAAACTAACTAAAATGCTGAAAAATAAAATAAAAAGAAAAACAGATAGACAAGATGAATCACTTGGTTCCGACTCGTATCTAGTGTAACCTTTGATTATTCCTGCACTTTTGCACTTATTTAAGAGATTATCTTAGTTATTGTAGTAGGCCCCTCTTTTGAAGGTGACGTTACCCTCACCCCAGTAGTTTGAGTCAGCAAGGATACAATCCTAAAAGGGTGGATTATTGGAAGATAATTAATTAAGTTATTAATGCAAATTATGGTAGGCCCCTCTTTTGGAGGTGACGTTACCCTCGACTAAGTAGTCTGAGTCAGCAGGGATACAGTCCTAAATAGCCGGGTTATAGTATTAATAGTAGTTAACTTATGAGGGGATCAAAGAGTTTGGACCCCCGCCATCCAATACCGTTAAGTATTGAAGGAGGTCCTACTAAATCTGACCCAGGTCCATTGCAGGACCTCTAAACGCTGAACAATGGCAAGACCTTTACCAAACCGTTCCCTTAACCCCCGACCAGGTAGCCAACATACCTCCATATAGACCGTGGAGATATGAATGGTGAAAATCTTTTATTTTATATAGACAGTAAAATAATGCCAAGACACCACGGACAAACGATAAGGAAAGATCACCTTCAACATAAGCAACTAGTTATTAAAGTCATTAATACAAAACCAAGTAAAAAGTGCAAAAGATTAGAAATAAAAAGTATTACACTAGACACTTTGTCTTCACCAAGTGATGTAAGAGACTTAGGCAAACATGACCTTGATTGTCAAGAACTCTTACGATCAATCTTGGATCCCGAGACGACTCACACACTCTACGATGGACAATGGATGATGGTGATGGATGATGGTGTTATGGTGGTGGTGGGTGAAGTGTGAGAGAGGTGGTGTGCCAAGGGGTGGTTTGAGCTTGAGCCAAGCACTCCTATTTATAGGCTGAACAGAAGCTCGGGCACGGCCCCGTGTCCACATCCTTCTCTTTCTTCATTTATTGCAGCTTGTCTTATTAGTTGACCACGCCCCCGTGTCCGCTGAGCACGACCCCGTGTGCAGAAGAATCTTTGTACTATGAAGATTTGCCTGGATTGTGCGAATCTTATAGTTGACCACGGCCCCGTGGTGGGCAATAGAAGCTTCTACCACTTTGTCTTTTCTGCTGACACTTGGGCACGCCCCCGTGCTGGCTGAGCACGGGGCGTGTTCAGTCTTCTGTTATCTTGTTTTGCTTGGGAAGATGCTGTCGTGGGGTCGGGCATGTCACGTCTTGTTCCTTTTCTTGTATTTATGTTAGATTTTGATGTCTTTTTGCTTCTTTTGTTAATTTGAGCTCATTTAATCCTGAAAATACAAAAGGAAGACAAAAGCACACTTTTTCCAACATTAGTACTAAAAAAAGGTTAGTTTTATGCCATAATTGATGTAATTTATATGTTGCATTTTGCACACATCAAATACCCCCACAGTTGAATCTTTGCTTGTCCTCAAGCAAAACTCTTTAATAAGTGGCTATTACACACCCAAATGGAATGGGTAGAAAAGAAAGTTTTTGGGCTTGTCATAGAGTGTCGGGATTTCCAAGATTCTTTATTTTGTTTTATTTTTATTTATTTACAATCCTATTCGTCATGATTTATTTAAAACTTTTCATAAGATAAATTACTTATTAGGGCATAACATGCCTTTGTAAAATTTTATTTATATACAAGTTCACATACCTCACGGGGATCACTCAACACTTGGCCGAAAATGTATTTTTGTGGATCACTCGAGAGCGGCATGGAACTTACTCCTACCATAAGCTTGTCAAGCAATCAATCAATCCTCCTCCTTTTTAACTTATAAACCTTTGTAAATATCAAGAGGACTTTTTTGGGTGAAGGGTTAGGCTTGGGTTAAAGGTAGGTGGTTGGGTTAGTGGTTAGTAGAAAAAAGGGCGAAAAGCGTAACAAGCGTCGGTTTTCGTAAGACTTTTTAAATTTTTTTTTTAACTTTTATTTTGATGAAGCTATTATTCAAACAAAGTTATTTTTGATGAACTTGTTTGTTTATTTTCTTTTGCTTCATCATCAACACACATATTTTTTTTTTATAAAGTCTTACGAAAAATCGAACTTGTTACTAAAACAAAGGGTAAAAAAATGAAAAAGGTTTTGGTGGGTAAAAGGGTGTTTGGTTTGGGTTATGAAATGAAAAAGTTTAGGCTCAAAGGGGCTAACTAGGGGGATTTTGGGTAGGTGGTAAAAAAAAAGAAAAATAATGGTGTAGAAATAAAAAGGGTTAGTCCTAATGCCTCTATCATTTACTTACTCGGGTTTAAGTTGGTAAGGACCGGGAATGTATCGTCATGGCAAGTTCTAGAGTCGTAAGAACCAAGCGGCTATTCACACAAGAAACGAAAAATGAGCATTTAGTCTAATGATATGCAATTGTATGCTCAATAAAGGCTCAAAACTCACTTTTGTGGGAATGGGTTGTTATGTGATCAAGTATATATAATCAAATTTTAACTAAGTTTGCCATGCCTTTTCATAATTTTTTTATGTTGGTTCTTTTTATCACGATGCTATCGGTTGTAAATTCGTAAAAATATAACCATTTTGAGAACTTGAATTTCCCGAGTTAAACTTAGACAAGTAAAAAAAAATGAAAATTTTTGAAAAAATTTGGGGTGATTAGCGGTTCCAATAGAGTTTTGTGTAAGGCTTGTATTTAGGACTTGCAAGATTCAAGGTTTTAGCATCCCCCCCACACTTAAATTACACATGGTCCTCAATGTGTCCCAAAAATAAGTTTTTAGGTTGATTTAATGTGTAAAAAGGTGTAAAAAGCAAAAATTTGTGTTACTGGGCGCTGAACACGGCCCCGTGTTGTCCGGGCACGGCCCCGTGTTTAAGTGCCAGTAACAAAATTAAATTAAGAGAAGCAGAAGCCTGGACACGGAGGCGTGTTGAGTGAACACGGCCCGTGTCCAGTTACCTGAACTGGGTCTTTTTTCTGCAGACAGTGCAGCACGGGGCCGTGTTGGGCGGACACGGCCTGTGCCGAGCTTACTGTAAACGAAGAAATTTGTCGGACGGTTCTGTTTTCCTGCATGGGGTGCTGGTTCAAGTTTCCCTTGTATCCTTTGCCATCTCAAGTGTGTTTTATTCCTGAAAATTAAAATTAACTAGAAAACATGAAAATTAATCTAAACTAAACTAGGGATAGTTCCGCGGAATGCCTCCGTGGTGCGCCACGTTTATAAGGGTCATTGGCTAGACCCAAAGCCTGGTCATATGCTACCCAAGTGGGATGTATTGCATCCCATGTTACACCGTCGGAGAGCGTCATCCAAGCTTGAGTCTATGACCTTCATGTAGTTGACCGGGTCTTCGTCCTCTACTCTTTTTCCACATTCAAACTTCACTTCCTTGTCCCCAAACTTCAATGTTAACGTTCTGTCATTCATATCCACCACCGCTTGGGCGGTGGCTAGAAATGGCCTCCCGAGGATGAGAGGAACATCGGTGTCTTCTTCCATGTCTAGGATGACAAAGTCGGTTGGGAAGACGAAGTTGTCAACTTTTACCAATAGATTTTCAGCGACACCTTGTGGGAATTTGACGGATCTGTCGGCGAGTTGTATGCTCATCTTTGTAGGGCTTGTTGTTCCTAGGCCGAGTCGTTTGAACATCGATGTGGGCATGAGGTTAATGCTAGCCCCAAGATCGGCTAATGCATTACGAACGGGGGATTCCCCAATCGAGCAAGGAATTGTGAAGCTTCCGGGGTCGATTTTCTTTTGTGGAAGTTTGTTGAGTACCAAGGCGGAGCATTCTTCGCCTAAGTTAACTAATTGCAATGATTCAATTTTCCTTTTGTTAGCGAGGAAATCCCTCATGAATTTTGCATATTTAGGCATTTGGGTTAGGACCTCAACAAAAGGAATATTAACATGCAATTGTTTTAGTAAATTTTCGAACTTTGCGAATTGCTCATCGGTCTTTTGACGATTTAACCTACCGGGGTACGGAATTGGAGGAGTCTTGGTGGCCTCTTGATTTGGTAAAGAAGCCTTTTCGGATGCGGTTGGAGTCGTGCTTTGGCTAGACTGGCTTCTTTCATCTGGCAGTGATGGAGTCTCCTCGGGACCCACAGTTCGATTTCTCAATGTGATGAGATGCACTTGTGCTTTTGGGTTGGTTTCGGTATTGCTAGGTAACGCGCCTTGTGGTCTCTCGGAGAAATTTTGAGCTAATTGATTCAATTGTTTTTCAATGTTTTGAATGCTAGCTTGTTGATTTCTAAAATTCGATTCCAATTGTTGAAATCGATCCGAGTTTTTCTTTTCGGTGTCGGAGATGAGGCGAGATACAGTATCTTCAAGCCTTTCTCTTCCACCTTGTTGTTGAGAGAAATTTTGTGGTTGTTGAAAGTTAGTTCGTTGGTTTTGTTGGTTACTACTATTGCCGGGATTTCTCCAACCAAGATTAGGGTGGTTACGCCATCCTTGGTTGTAGGTACCCGTTGGTGGACCCGACGGCCTAGGTCTATTATCAATGTAGTTCACCATTTCTGTTTGTTCATCTAATTCTTTCATACAACTCCAATTTTCATGTGGCCCACCACACCCTTCACAAGCCATAACCGAGGCCGTTTTTTTCATTTCTAATTTTTTGATTTTTGAAGAGAGGGCCTCGATTTGGGCTTGTAAAGAAGTGCTCTCATCAACCTTATGGGCGCCCGGGGCGATAGATTTATTACCTCGGGGAGTGTGCCATTGAAAATTGGTTTGAGCAATTTCCTCAATTTGATTATATATTTCATTTGGGCGACGATTACCTAAAAGTCCCCCGGAGCTAGAATCAAGTGTTTGTCTTGTGTGTGGCAACAACCCATTGTAGAAAGTGGATACTTGTTGCCATACCGCAAGACCGTGATGGGGACACTTTCTCAGTAGCTCCTTGAACCTTTCCCAAGTTTCATATAAGGATTCCTCATCCTCTTGTGAATATGTATTAATTTCAGTCATTAATTTAGCCGTTTTAGCGGGAGGGAAATACTTATATAGAAACTTTTGGGCTAGTTCATCCCAGGTGTTTACCGAGCCAACTGGGAGGGTGTTAAGCCAAGCCTTAGCTCGGTCTTTTAGTGAAAATGGAAACATTCGAAGGCGGATGGCGTCATTTGATGCTCCATTGATCCGAAAGGTATCACATATTTCTAAGAAATTAGTAATATGTAGATGGGGATCCTCGTCCGCAAGCCCATGGAAGGTTGCGGAGTTTTGAAGCATTTGTATCAAATGCGGCCGAAGTTCGAAGTTGTTGGCTTCGACATTCGGTGCATTGATAGCGGCGCCGAGATTACCTACGGTGGGCCGTAGGTAATCCATGAGGGTACGCTGGTCCGCCATTGGAAGTGGGTCCCCCGAAACTTTCTCTTGATTTTTAGCTTTAAGTCTTTTTCTGAGAAAGCGTTCGGGTTCTTCTAGAGGTTCTTTTATGTCTCTACTAAACTGGAGCTCATGCACTACGTAGGAGGTTCAAATGTGGCGTCTGGGTTCCAAGTCCTGCAATAAAAACAGAAAAGAACGTTGGTCAGAATGTTCACTACGGCCCCGTGCTCAGTGAACACGGCCCGTGGTCAGAGGTACAGTAATTGTTTTCTGGATCCCTGTTACTGGGAGTTGGACACGGCTCCGTGTTGCATCGACACGGCCCCGTGCTCAGCTCTCTGTAACTCAGAAAATAAAAACTGCCAGTGATGTTGATGGGCACGGCCCGTGTCCGACCAGGCACGGCCCGTGCTGAGCTCTGCAGAAACAGAAAAACTAAAAAAAAAATCCTAAAAAAATTGAAAAATAAGAAAAACGATTAGGCCGTTGATTCCTAACTTTCTTAAAATCCTTGTGTCCCCGGCAGCGGCGCCAAAAACTTGATGCGTGTGAAGTGTTATATATATTAGGTATATATTTTAAGCCCCTTTAACACTTATTTTTAGCCAAGTTTTAAATTTATAAAACACGATATTTCACTAACACTAAACACACATATGGGCAAGTGCACCCATCGTGAGCGTGGTATAGTGTTGGTAAGATACCGAGGCCGTCCAAGGACACAAGAGCTTTTAGTACCGGTTTATCCTCAAAGTCTAATCAAAATAAAAAGTTTAGAAAAAATGTTTTAAACTAAGAAAAATAAAAACTAACTAAAATGCTGAAAAATAAAATAAAAAGAAAAACAGATAGACAAGATGAATCACTTGGTTTCGACTCGTATCTAGTGTAACCTTTGATTATTCCCGCACTTTTGCACTTATTTAAGAGATTATCTTAGTTATTGTAGTAGGCCCCTCTTTTGAAGGTGACGTTACCCTCACCCCAGTAGTTTGAGTCAGCAAGGATACAATCCTAAAAGGGTGGATTATTGGAAGATAATTAATTAAGTTATTAATGCAAATTATGGTAGGCCCCTCTTTTGGAGGTGACGTTACCCTCGACTAAGTAGTCTGAGTCAGCAGGGATACAGTCCTAAATAGCCGGGTTATAGTATTAATAGTAGTTAACTTATGAGGGGATCAAAGAGTTTGGACCCCCGCCATCCAATACCGTTAAGTATTGAAGGAGGTCCTACTAAATCTGACCCAGGTCCATTGCAGGACCTCTAAACGCTGAACAATGGCAAGACCTTTACCAAACCGTTCCCTTAACCCCCGACCAGGTAGCCAACATACCTCCATATAGACCGTGGAGATATGAATGGTGAAAATCTTTTATTTTATATAGACAGTAAAATAATGCCAAGACACCACGGACAAACGATAAGGAAAGATCACCTTCAACATAAGCAACTAGTTGTAGGATCGTTTGCTGACCCGAACGAGTCGTTCAGAGGTTGTCTCTTGCGTTTCAGATGCGGAATAATAAGAAATGCAAGTAGAAGTAGCTTGTTCTTCTTCCTAACTGCTTGTTTTATTGATTTTAAACGTTTTACAGCTCGATCTTCACACCGGCAGAGCTTCGGTGTGGAATTTCACATACATCTTATGTGATCCGCTCATGATAATCCTATATATAGAGTTTCTGGTTCGCTTATGTGTCACATGACCATAAAAGCGGACCAGACATGTACACATAAGCGGACCAGACATGCCTATGTCCCTATGAGCGGACCAGACATGTAATACCTATACAAACTCCTGTTTTCTCGTAAAACGTGCCCTATGCTATACAATACGACGTAAGACTTGATCCTAGACACCTAGACGGAATCAACAGATGTAGTGCACCAACAGACTCCCCCTCAGATGTTGATGGAGTCGCCTATACACTCTGACTTCAAAACTGTGTCTTCACATCTTCAATCTAGATCAGTCTCTGGGCTTTCTCTTCTCTCAATCTTCAGACTCCCCTTCTTGATTTACTGGCATTCTTTTGTTCTTCAGTAACATCTTCAGGATCGTTGTCTGATCTACACAGGCTTTCAGAATTGATTTCCAGGATCGAAACTTGGCTCTCTTCCAACAGAGATTTTCAGAATATCGAAACCTGGCTACCTGCACAATCTTAACCCAGACATAAATTTTCTAATTTTATCACATATCAAATACCTGTGCACCAACACATGACTCTCATAATTACTAAAACAAACATATAATTGCAACATCTCAGGCTCTCTCTCAAATATCTATGATGAACCACTTGAAGAAGGTTAGATTTAACGAAAACAGTTAGATTTACACAAACACTCCCCCTCAAATGCTGCTCATCATGTTTAGCACTCGGAATTTTGAACATCAATTTTCCAACATCAGTTGTCGAAAATCTTTTGACTTTTTCAAAATTTAACTAAAACACACACAAAATCTTTTTGGATTTTCTGAGAGACTAAAATGCAGAAATAAAATATTTACAAACAATATTTTTGTAAGTTTGTGCAAGAGGATCATATCAGTTTCTAAGACAAATCACCAACACCGTTAAGCTTCATTTCATTTTAAGTTCTAAACGACTCACTTAGATTTTCAGTATACTTGTCCACTTAAATTTTCACACAAAGTTCAACTGATCCGAGATACGATATTAATGTTTTAAGCACTTGAACTTATCCGTGTGTCCCACTACTTGAATATACTCCCGTATCCAGATCCTAATATTCAGTCTTACAGGTGAGTATACCACAGATGATATCTGTACGGGAATAAATTATAGTGCGAGGGCCGTGAGAGCTCAGGTCGATCTTTCGATACGCAGAGAGATGACGGCTTCGACTTTTAGTGTGTCCCCTTTAGAGGATCTTTTGCATTACAACAGCAGCGACTATCAATTTTATTGTTTCATCAGCTTGCTGAGGGTGATGCTATGTTTCAAGCATTTGCAGAAAGTATTATCCGGGGACTAGGTCAGAAATTTCTTTCAGCAGAAGTCCCGGGATAATACCCCAGATATCACTGAGCATAAAGACCTAGTATCTCAGAATAAGGGACCTTTCAAACAAGATTTCAGGGGTTACCTATATATCCAAGTTTGTGTTAACCCACAGAACAAGCAAGTTTGAATTTAGGTTTATATCTCGTCTCAATCTACTAAATGTGCAAAAACCTACTGGCACATCATCAGTGAGATTGTTTATCACTTTTAAACTTTACATTTCTTTAGCATGCCGTGATAGTCCACTGATATACTATCATTTCCTCTTTTTCGCAACAAAACTCATTTTGAATTTTATCATGTTTTTGGCTTTTTCAAATTTTCAAATGTTTTTGGATTTTCTAAAAAAAATCTTACTCCCCCTAAAATGCAAACACATTTTAGGAAATTTGAAAACAAACTGTACAACAACGTGACAACTGATATCGAATCACTTCAATTCGCCATCCACTAGGCATAAACAATCAGAACTCCCCCTATCACAAACCATTATCTCATTTAGATCTCAAAACACTTAAGTTTGTTTTAATCAAAATGATTTTTCTGGAAAATGAGTTTTGTTGATTTTAAACCATTTGTAGGTTAGGGGTATGGTTCATCATTTTGTCGGTTTTATCAACTATAGTAAATCAAGTACAACTTAATGTCCTTGATTCACTGTTTGCATTCAAGCAACCTATAAACCACTTATACGAATAACCACTTGTAGAATCACAAACAATACCACTTGTAGGTATGACCTATACCAACTGTAGGAATATTACGTCTACATCACCATTTTACCAATCAGGATGCCGATTCCTGCTTCGCACTTACCAACCTGGAAGCTCCGGCGTAGTCCTTCAACCTGTAAACATTCAAATACTATCAAAATCTTTCAACCAAAATCTTCAAACATTAGACAGATGCCGATTCCTGATCCACGATATAAACTTGGGATCTCCGGCATGTCAGGTTTTTCTATTTAAACAGATTCACCCAAGCCTGACGGTCCTTGGGTGATTTTGAATTCTTGTTCAACAATGGTGGAAAATTTTCATCATCCATTGTTAAACCTGAATTCTCCAATTTTACCTCAACCAATGGCTCCTCTGGCTTTGACGAACCAGAATCATTGCCTGAATGTGGCTTGTCTGACTTTGATGAGCCAGATTCATCGCCGACATGTGGCTCCTTTGTTTCCGAAGAAACAAATTCATCGCCACCAATTTTCACCTTCTTCTTTTCCTTTTTCGTCCTCAAATTTGTATCTGATGAATTTGTCTTGCTTGACTTTGCAGTCGAGAGAGTTGATTCATCAGAACTCTTATTCGTTCTATCCGGTGAACCCGAGGACAAAATCTTCTCTAGATACTCTCTAGCCTTCTTCCTCTTTTTCCTCAGTCTGTCTTTCTGCCCTTGTGAAAGCTTCACTTTCTTTTCTTGAACTTTCTGTTCTTGAATTTTAGATTCTTGAACTTTCTGTTCTTTGGGCTTGACATTGACTGGTTTCTTCATTGCCATTTTCTGAGATTCATCCCTCGATCTTCCATTTGATCTCATTGGACAATCTCTGGCAATGTGTCCTCTGATATTGCATTCATAGCATCTTCTAGTCTCAAACCATCGATTCTGGCAGTTAACAACAATGTGTCCTCGAATACCACAAGAGTAACACACTCTGTTATCGTACCATTCACCACTATTACACCAAAAAATCAGATCATAGCATTGTCTGGCTTTGTGGTGATCATCATCCCTCCTGAAAACTGGATTTGGCTTTGAAGCACTGTGGTCAAACCTGCACCACTTATTACCAACAGATTTTGAGTTTTGATATTTCAATTTTTGTGGTTTTTGATTGCGATTGGATGATTGAACTGATGAGCTTTTATTCTTGTTTTGACCATTTTCTGAATTTTTTATTTTTTGTTTCTGTTCCACTTTCTTCTTCAAAGGTTTTTGTGTAGAGCATTCACCCTTTTCAGTCGATTGCAGAACAGTTTCTTGAAATTTTTCTTTTAATTTCAAAAATATTTTCTTTTTCTCATTTTCAGCATCAGACTCTGAATCAGACTCATCTGCTGAATAAAACTCTTCATTTTTATCATCAGTTTTATTATCACAATCTTCAACTTTGACTTTGTCAAAGTTTGTGACATAGTCACTTATTGGATCAGAATTGATCGGTTTTGGACATGGATAATCTGGTGTTGATGACAAAGTCTCAAAACCTATCAATTTCTCTTCAAGCTCTTTGATTTTAATCCGAGCTTTTTCAGCTTCATTTTCAAGTCGAATGATTTTCTGAAGATGAGAATTTATTTCAATTTGTTTTTCAAGATTATTTTTAAAAATAACAGATTTCTCATCTTCTAAAATCTTCATTTGACTTTGAAAATATTTTTCAAATTTTAATTTTTCATTTTCAAATTCTTTTTCCTTTTCTTTCAAAATCTCGTTTTTCAATGTCAAACTGTTCAAATCTCTTAACAGTTTGTCATTTTCTGATTTCAACTTCTCACAATTTTCCGTTAAATCAAAAATATGTTTCTCATCAGCTTTCTTCTCGTCTTTCAAAACTGAAATTTCTTTAGTCTGTTCCTCTCCCACTTGAACACCTTTACTCTTGCTCTTCTTTAATATTGATTTTCCACTTTGACTTTTCTTCTTCTCAGCATTCCTCTCCATCTGTTCTTCAAGTTTCTTAATGAATTGACCAATTGCCAAATCAGAGTATTCTCCAGTTCTTTTTAAATTCAAAAGAAATGTATCCCACTCTTGTTGAGGTAAGGCATTGGCTAATTTCTCAACCCATTCTTCTGATTCCTTTTTAATACCTTTCTCAGACATTGAGCGAACAAGATGGCTATATCTCTCAATAATACTCTTTGTACTTTCTCCTGGATAACCTGAAAATGAATCAAATTCTTTCGTTAATACATTTATTCTATCAAAAGTTTCTTTAGTCATATTAAAGAAGTTGATATCCATGATTCAAAAACCCGTTTTTCAAGACAGTCCCTCCAAGTGAGATAACTTGTTCAAGCTAATACACTTGGTTCAAAAGAGCGATCCAGAGATGTCTTTGGAGCGGTCCAGAAATTGTTCGTTCGAGTGGACCAGAAATTGTTCGTTCGAGCGGACCAGAAATTGTTCGTTCGAGTGGACCAGAAATTGTTCGTTCGAGCGGACCAGACTTGTTCGAATAAGCGGACCTCAATTTTGACAGCGAATTCGAGCAGAAAAACTTAGATTTCTCCTAAACGGTTAAGAATTTGGATCTGAAACTTTCAAGGATTTATCTCGATACTATTTCGCACAAGCTGTGAAAATTTGAGCGAATTCTGACCATGAAATCTTCCCGAATCTATAGACTGTACGTTCGAGCGAACCACATATCGAACATGTTTTGACTCGTTAAAACTTCGAATTTTGGCTTCAAACTTTCCAGGATTTATCTCTATACTATTGTGCACAAGCTGTGAAATCTTCCCGAATCAGTAAAAGAAGGTGTAGAAATGAGAAGAAATGATGAAAAACAGCTACAATCTGCAGAAAACCTCCTCCCAAGCTCTGATACCACTTGTAGGAAAATGCAAGTAGAAGTAGCTTGTTCTTCTTCCTAACTGCTTGTTTTATTGATTTTAAACGTTTTACAGCTCGATCTTCACACCGGCAGAGCTTCGGTGTGGAATTTCACATACATCTTATGTGATCCGCTCATGATAATCCTATATATAGAGTTTCTGGTTCGCTTATGTGTCACATGACCATAAAAGCGGACCAGACATGTACACATAAGCGGACCAGACTGACAAATAAGCGGACCAGACATGCCTATGTCCCTATGAGTGGACCAGCCATGTAACACCTATACAAACTCCTGTTTTCTCGTAAAACGTGCCCTATGCTATACAATACGACGTAAGACCTGATCCTAGACACCTAGACTGAATCAACAGATGTAGTGCACCAACACTAGTTATTAAAGTCATTAATACAAAACCAAGTAAAAAGTGCAAAAGATTAGAAATAAAAAGTCTTACACTAGACACTTTGTCTTCACCAAGTGATGTAAGAGACTTAGGCAAACATGACCTTGATTGTCAAGAACTCTTACAATCAATCTTGGATCCTGAGACGACTCACACACTCTACGATGGACAATGGATGATGGTGGTGGATGATGGTGTTATGGTGGTGGTGGGTGGTGGGTGAAGTGTGAGAGAGGTGGTGTGCCAAGGGATGGTTTTTAGCTTAAGCCAAGCACTCCTATTTATAGGCTGAACAGAAGCTCGGGCACGGCCCCGTGTCCACATCCTTCTCTTTCTTCATTTATTGCAGCTTGTCATATTAGTTGACCACGCCCCCGTGTTCGCTGAGCACGACCCTGTGTGCAGAAGAATCTTTGTACTATGAAGATTTGCCTGGATTGTGCGAATCTTATAGTTGACCACGGCCCCGTGTCCGCTGAGCACGGCCCCGTGGTGGGCAATAGAAGCTTCTACCACTTTGTCTTTTCTGCTGACACTTGGGCACGCCCCCGTGCTGGCTAAGCACGGGGCGTGTTCAGTCTTCTGTTATCTTGTTTTGCTTGGGAAGATGCTGTCGTGGGGTCGGGCATGTCACGTCTTGTTCCTTTTCTTGTATTTATGTTAGATTTTGATGTCTTTTTGCTTCTTTTGTTAATTTGAGCTCATTTAATCCTGAAAATACAAAAGGAAGACAAAAGCACACTTTTTCCAACATTAGTACTAAAAAAGGGTTAGTTTTATGCCACAATTGATGTAATTTACATGTTGCATTTTGCACACATCAAATACCCCCACACTTGAATCTTTGCTTGTCCTCAAGCAAAACTCTTTAATAAGTGGCTATTACACACCCAAATGGAATGGGTAGAAAAGAAGGTTTTTGGGCTTGTCATAGAGTGTCGGGATTTCCAAGATTCTTTATTTAGTTTTATTTTTATTTATTTACAATCC
This sequence comes from Helianthus tuberosus, assembly GCA_030545235.1. Lineage (NCBI taxonomy): Eukaryota > Viridiplantae > Streptophyta > Magnoliopsida > Asterales > Asteraceae > Helianthus > Helianthus tuberosus. Next base: position 178,303,856 of record CM060442.1, read on the forward strand.
TATTCGTCATGATTTATTTAAAACTTTTCATAAGATAAATTACTTATTAGGGCATAACATGCCTTTGTAAAATTTTATTTATATACAAGTTCACATACCTCACGGGGATCACTCAACACTTGGCCGAAAATGTATTTTTGTGGATCACTCGAGAGCGGCATGGAACTTACTCCTACCATAGGCTTGCCAAGCAATCAATCCTCCTCCTTTTTAACTTATAAACCTTTGTAAATATCAAGAGGACTTTTTTGGGTGAAGGGTTAGGCTTGGGTTAAAGGTAGGTGGTTGGGTTAGTGGGTTAAACATTCCTGTTAATACTTCCGCTGCCAAATTAAATAATTACCACGGGTTTCTGTCCCGCGGCTCCCGAAACGGGTAAAACCGGGCCGGGGGCCGTGACATTGCTAGCTTGGACACATGACATTAGCTTGAGACCTTTTGAAGCAGTTTCGCCATAAACACACAATAAATCACCATTCGCGAGCGAGAATCGAATCATCTTATCGAAGCACACAACTTCAGCATGGTTTTCATGAAGAAACTCCATGCCTACTATGATGTCAAATCTTCCGAGTTGCATCGGAATAAGGTCAATTGGAAAGATGTGATTTTTGAGCTCAAGAGTACAATCACGAAGAACAGAATTAACAGTGACAGTTCTTCCGGTGGCGACTTCGACATCGAACGTCGAGGGGAGATGGGAGCGCTTACGATTAAGAAGCTTCTCGAATTCGAACGACACAAAACAGTTATCGGCTCCAGTATCAAACAAACACGAAGCATAAATACCATTCACAAGGAACGTACCATTTACCACATTGTTGTCAGCCTGGGCTTGGCGCGCATTGATGTTGAAAGTTCTGGCGCGGGCGGCTTGTTGCTGTTGCTGTTGAGGCTGTTGTTGCTGCTGTTGCTGTTGCTGAGGCTGCTGCTGCTGGGGCTCTTGTTTCACAACCCTGTTCGGGCACATGTTCGCGAAGTGGTTGGGATCACCACACGCGAAGCAGACTCTGGCGTTGATCGCGGGTGCCTAAGCCGCTTGTTGGCCTTGAGGAGCTGGAAGTAGAGCTTGATGAGCAGTAGCTTGAGCTGGTGCTTGTCGAGGACCAGTACGGCAATTAGCGGTGAAGTGGCCGTACATGTTGCAATACACGCAAAATCTGCAGGCGATACCCACTGGATGATGATAAGTACATGTCGAGCAAGCAGGGTGAGGGCCAGTGTATGCACGATTTGCAGGCGGTGCATAGGTAACTGGTGCTGGAGCTGATCGATGCAGAGATTGCTGCTGAGCCAGTACGGCTTGAAGCGGAGCAGCATTAGTAGTGGCAGCACAGTTCTTGTTGCCGGAGCTGCTGTTGTTGTTCTTCCTCTTGCGACGAGAGGACTTCGATGACTGAACTGTGGCGGTTTCGGCGGTTGGTGCGGCGGTAGCTTGGTGCAGGTTATTGGTAGCTTTATCCCAAAATCCAGCTTTGACTCCCTTGTCATTGATTTCGGCGGCAAGCAAGTAGGTTTCCTCGATTGTTGCTGGCTTTGAAGCATGCACAAAATCTGCAACACAATTCGGCAGAGCGCGGATGTACTTCTTGATTGTCATGTCAGCAGTCTTCACTTGGTCAGGACAGATAATACTGAGCTGCTTGAAGCGAGCAGTTAGAGCAGCATTGTCCCCCTCCTTTTGCTTGATGTGCCAGAATTCGTCCTCTAACTTTTGGCACTCATGGGGAGGGCAGAACTCTTCGAGCATGACGTTTTTCAACTCGTCCCACGACAAGCCATAAGCTGCATCGTTTCCGCGTTTGTTTCTCTCGGCCGTCCACCAGTCTAAAGCGCGGGACTGGAAGACGCCGGTAGCATTCGGAGTGCGGAGAGTGGCAGGACAACCACTCTGGCGCAGGGTGATCTCGATCGAATCAAACCATTGAAATAGGGCCGTAGGACCATCTTTTCCAGTAAATTCTTTTGGTCCGCAAGCTTTAAACAGCTTGAAGCTAAAAGTAGCTTTGGGAGTATTGGTCCTTGACTCCTCAGAAGATTTGCTAGCATTCTCGTGTAGTTCACTCACGATCTGAGGGATAACCTTCGCCATTTGCTTAGTAATCATAGAGGCGAGGCGTTTGTCGGCCTGCTTTCGGCGAGCAGATTGGGTAGCGCGAGAACCGAATGACGACATTGTCTGCAACAGACATCGCCACAGGACTCAACACAATATAATCGAATCTCACCTTACACGCCTAGTACTACTAAAGCTCAAGAATACGTCCACAAAACACATATACACATAGGCACGTAATCACAGATTCACATAAGCGCCAAAAGCACATAAGCACAGAAGCATGTAAAGCACGGAAACACATAACACAAGAGGCAGTCAGAATACAGAAACCTAACTATATGTTGCACGTATTCCCTATCCATCACAGCGCGTATAGCGATTAATCATAGCGAAATGCGAGATTCAAGCAGCGATTGCGAATAATGACCAACGATCTGTGGGCGATTGTGTAGTGTGTTGTGTGTGATGATCGAGAGCGAAAAGCGAACAGACCAAAACATATAAACACATAAAATACATAAGTTCCACATAAAATTGACAAATATCAGAGTCGGCAGTAGCGAGCTCAGAATCGAAACACATAAAAATCGAGAATAGATTGTCTGCGGCTGTTTAGACATCGACTACCCAAAGTGGTTCGACTATTCACAAGGGCCTTCAGTACACCCTTGACTTTCGGGACTGTGCTCGTGCCTCGAATTTGGGTGAATGGCACACATTCTTCCAGTTAAGGTGTGACTTCAGGTCGTTGGAGTCCGTCGAGACTTTGGTGAGAGTTTTGTAAAACAAAATAGGGCGGAAAGCAAGTCGTCAAGGTTCGGGTTTCACCCCTGACTTAAAAAAATTGTTCCTGTTTTGATAAAAATAGAGACGAAAACTTGCGTCAAAGTATGGATTTCACTCCTGATTCAACGCAAATTCTCGTGTTTAATTGGTAAATATGCGGGTTGAACAAGCAATCTAGTCGAGAGTTTACGGTTTTCACACCTAATCCCGACCTAATCACTCGTTCATTTTTGAAAAGTAAAGTGCTGTGATAGTGTAGTGCAAGCGAGAATAGCGAGATATAGCAAGTAAGCTCATACAAAATCCCTAAGGATATGCACGAGTCGGTCCGTAGGTAATTATACTATAGACTAGGTCGTCTAAGACATCGACCCGGACCAGGTCGAGTCTTGCCTAATTCCATATAGTTGTGGCTCTGATACCAATCTGTCACACCCCAACCGATGGCGGAAACATCGGGGCGTGGCACAGAGCAAAACAGATTGTCCAGAAGTTTCCACAACAACTATAATTACCAATTATTTAAAGCATCACGTCCCATAGCATGACATAAAAAGTAATTTAATTATTACCGACAAAATCTAGTCAAATTGTTTTGTTCCGACAACTCAGATTTCAATCACAGACAATTCGTTTATTTGTTTCTAGACCCTTTCCTAGCCTCGATTTCACAGCAAGCCAAGCGTCTAAACATCTTAAGCACCTGCCACATACGTTAAAGTAAAAGTCAATACACATAGTGTAAAGGTGAGCATACAAGTTTAATAGATATAATAGAGTTTGAAATCGTTATGCATAACCAGCACGTACACAGTGTAAAATGAAGCACGTTAGTTATCGACATGAACCTATCGATACCAATGACTGCGGGTTGACTGCCCAAGGCAGTTCGTAATACACACTCACCACTGTGAGCCATGTAACAAATTGTCCTTAACAACCCCTGAATGAACAGGTGCTGTGTCCAAACTATAGTACTATCGTTGCTAAGGCAGGTAGACAACATTCCATTGGTAAACATAACAAACAAGCATTCATTAAGTCACGTATAACATGCGATAACGGTTAGAGTTAAAGTATTGCATAGTGTGTTCGATGTGATTTAGAATAAGTAACGTATGTAACACCCAAAAGTGTGTAAAGCAAAAAGGGATCGAGTATACTCACAACGTATGATGGATTAAAGGGAGCGCTAGAGAGTGAGGTTAGCCTGATCAGAACGATAGCATAAACGATAAGCGGCGCGCAAAATGAAGCAAAGTATTAGTGGGTCGAATGGCAATCCGATCGGGTGGCAATCCGATCGGGTGGCCGGTCGATTGGATGTCAATCCGTTCGGGTGGTCGCCCGATCGGGTGGCCACTCGATTGGATTGTCATCTCGTTTGGGATGGATGTGTTTGTGTATGATGGCTTGTCTTTTGAAGTTTTTGTTGTAGCATTTTGAAAACAGAGAAGTTTCTCTACCTTCAGGTCGGTCGATCGAACGACTGTTTGATCGGACAGAAATCCGATTGGCGAGGCTTCTCAGGTTGAGAACAAGTTCACAGCAGGACGGTCATTCGATCCGATGGCTATCCGATCGGGTGGCAATCCGTTCGGATTGAACTTGTTGAAAAATTGTTTAAGTGTTGGAGTAAAAACATCTCATGGTCGGGTGGCAATCCGATCGGGTGGTAATCCGATCGGACGGCAATCCGTTCAATGTTCAAGACCTCAATCGTTTGGAATAGAAGTTAAGTGTGGGACTCAAGGTACAAGCCAATCGGGTGACTGTCCGGTCGGGTGGCAATCCGATCGGACGGCAATCCTATCGGACAACAATCCGTCCTAGATGACCTGGTCGTCTTCTTCCTTGGTCGTTCTGGCAGTTTGTCGTTTTCTCGAGGTTGTATGATAATGTGCTAAGCAACAGAAACCTCGTCAAGACTTAGTGACCCGATCGTACAGGAACCACCTTAGTCTGATGAGTTAACTGTTCGAGACGGTGTTCCATGTTTAACCCGAAACCGGTAACCTCGTGGATAGAATCCAGATCTTGAACCAACACATCCACAAAGAAAGAGTAGAAGATTAGAACAAGCTCCGATTCCATCGGTTTTGAGTGCTTTGAGTGTAAAGGAGTTGAAAGAAAGTTGGAAAACCATCTTTCAATCCTTTTCACCATGAATATGTTAAGATCTATGAAAGATCTTTGTTTATTCATGTGGAAATCGTTCAGATCTAAGTTGTTCTTGGTGGATTGAAGCCAAAACATGAAGTTCATAAGAACAACATGATGACATCATCCTAGCACACCTCAAATCTGGTGATTTCACGGTTAAAAGTTAAGATTCAAAAGATAGAAAGGTGTAGGAATGCGTGTAGATCAAGAAAGTACAAGATTTAAGTGGAAAACTTACAAGAATCGCGAGAAATCTGAAGAAATAGCGGCTGGAGCGAGTTGGGTGAAGATGGAGCTGTCAACATCAAATGATGTGACAAAAGAGGGTATTTATAGGGTTTCCATAAAAGTAAAGGGGAATAAGAGGCTGGTCGATCGAGTGGCAGCCCGTTCGGGTGGCAGCTCGATCGAGTGGCACCTCGATCGGGTGGCAGCTCAATCGAGTGGCACTTCGATCGGGTGGAAGCCCGATCGGGTGGCAACTCGGTCGGCTGGCCACTCGATTCGAGTGCTCGGCGCGATGAATTTTGCAATTTCGATTCGAGTGTAGAGCGTTGCGATGCGATAGAGTTTCCTATTCAAATTACTTTTAATCCCAACTACTATATCAACATACAATCATCCTTATTTAACGTTCGTTTAGCGTTTGCGATTGAGTTGCGATTGCGTTTCGATTAATCACCACATCATAAAACATAAACAACATGCATAAGTAACACATAAAGGGCACACCCACATAGGAACCATAACCAGATGCGTAATTCGAGTTGCGATTGCGATAAGCGATAAAGCGATTAAGCATGCGACAAACATCGATGAATAGTGATTAGACCTCGATTATTAACAAATACTCCACATAATACAACTAACGTAAAAGCATAAAAGACTATCTACAAGTCAAAGAAGCCAAAATAGTAATTGAGCAAGGAGTGACAGATCGCAATTAGCAATCTTGTCTTCCTTTGACTTCAATCTTGACTTTGACTTTCGAAACACGGGGTGTTACAGGTAAAACCCAGGTGGATCGGGAATCGAACTCGAGACCTTTCGGTTAGGAGTCTTCCTTCATTTCCATAACCACTGAGCCAAAGCCCAGGGTTAAAAGGAAACCTTATTAAAATTTATATTGAATAGTAGCATTTAATATTTGAGCCCAAAAGAGTAAACATTTGGCTAGTGGGCCTACACTCGCCATAAGTATATGAGCGTTTAAGGGGCTGTTTGTTTACATCTTAATAAGGCTCTTAATGGTTCAGAGCTCTTACTGATTCAGCACTTAATGGTTCAGACTGTTTGTTTCCCGAGCAAATGTCTGAATGGTTCAGACATTTACCTCTGAATGGTTAAGTTTATACTGAGTCTGAATGGTTAAGACCTCTAATTTGAATTGGTCAGACATCTGCCTCTGAACGGTTCAGCATTATACTAGCTCTTAATGGTTCAGATTTCTTACTGATTCAGCGCTTAACCATTCAGAATTTGCCAAACAACCCCTAAGTCTAATAAATTATTTAAATAACTTAGTTGGATTGTAAACGAATCGAACGGGTATGTTCATATTCGTTCGTTTAACTTTAACTGAACAAACGACCGGACACCAAAAATATACAAACATGGTTTTATAGTTCGTGTCCGCCCGTTAAGAAAATGAACGTGTTCATTTATATTTGTTCATTAATAGCATATAAACGAACGGTTCTGGAATATAAACGAACAAACATAACTAAGCTAACACCAATTAAAAGTAAATATTGATAACAATGTATTGGGCCTAAAAAAATAATAAAACTATACAAAATTCTAATGGGTGAAATTTTAATTTCATAAACTAGACTAAATTTTTATGGGCCTCATACTCTTAAATGAATATATTAATAAACGAAGTTAAACAAACAAAAAAAACGAATAACTCCACAGACATAAATGAACGGTCACGAACACAAATGAACGAACGAGGCACGTGTTCATATTTATTCGTTTCACTAAATGAAAAAAATTGTTCATGCTCATCTATTTATTAAATAAACGAACTTCCGAGCAAACGGTTTACCGGGCGTTTGGTTTGTTATAAGCATAAATTTAGATTTATCACTGGGCTTGATAGTCCAAAATTGTAAAACTTCAATCTAGCTGTTGGCTTTAAGCCCATAACAAAACAATAAAGTGTTGGTTATTGGGCTTACACTGGCCCATTAGGCATGTATGCATGTGAAAAGTGTATCCAAGTTTCATTTTGGAAATTTAGACTTGTGGAACATAAACCGACAAACACATGTTATACAAGAAGTAGGATAAAAAATACAAATCACTGTAAACTGTCACGTGAAATCAAACCAATTATAAAGAAGGGGTAAAATAATAATCTAAACATATCAATTATATTGAATTTCATATAATTATACTAATGGGCAATCAATTCTTTATTTGGATCATTCTTTTGTTTTCAATGTATTGATATAATTCTCCACCAAGAAAAGTGAGCACTATAGCCTAGTGGAGTGAGGTTTTCCTAAATTTATTGGGTTTACTCCTGAACTGATGTATAAGCTTTATAGCCTAGTGGAGATGAATATGATCTAGTGGTTTCGCTGGTGGCACGATAATACTCCAATGGTCTGTCAGTGATCCAAATTTGTCATTAAAAAAAGTGCTGATAGCATTCATACATATGCTAAAATCAATTATTTTGTTTAATTTACATGTGGTAATATAATTTAAAAGTGCAACATTTATGTATGTAATATAATTTAAAAGTGCAACTTTTATGTATGTATTATCTGGGTGGGGATCAAATAGGAAGTTTATTTTGGCTAGAAAGTATAGGAAGCAATATGATTAGGACATGTGGCAAAATTTAAAATAAAGAGTAAGGATATTTTAGTCAATCTTATCATTTTCTTCTTCTTCTTCCTTCTTCTTCCCAGTAACATCAAAACCCACCATTTTCAAAACCCACCATCTTCAACCATTTCTTCACTTTCTATCTCAATAATCACTACATTATAGTGCGATTTTCGTCACCAATCAATGATTCAAACGCCCGATCAACGTGTTCTTCAGCTTTTCTGAAGAAAACCCAGTATAATTTCATACAAAATCTCGTTTTTTCCGGCGATTTTGAAGATAATCACTCGATACGTTCGATTAGATCTCTGATAAGTGTTTCAATCATTCAAATTTCGTCAATCGTTGAAGAAACCGACTTCGATCCATGTATGAAATTCTTTAATTTCATTTTTATTATCTGGGTTTTTTATTTCATTGCGTTTTACGATCTTGGCGGGGGTCCAGGGGTAGAGCCCCTGGTAGCAGGGTCCCAGGGGCGGCAGCCCCTGGCGGAGTCCAAGGGGCAGAGCCCCTGGCTGGGGTTGAGCTGGAAAACTGCATTCGTAGACAGTCTTTTGATCTCGTACTTCCTGGTTCAGACAATTCACAGACAAAACTATTGTTCTGGTTCAATGCGTTTCAGAGAGAAAACACTTTCTTTGGTGTTTTTAGGCCATTGCGTTTTAGAACTAAGACATTTTTATATGTTTTCTGGCCATTGCGTTTTAGAAAAACACATTTTTGAAGTGTTTTTAGTCATTGCGTTTTAGGTAAAACACATTTTTAGGTGTTTTCGGTCCATTGCGTTTTACAGAGAACACTTTCTTTTGTTTTTTTTAGGCCATTGCGTTTTAGAAATGAGACATTTTTAAGTGTTTTCTGCCCATTGCGTTTTATAAATAAGACATTTCTTTGTGTTTTTGGTGCATTGCGTTTTAGGTAAAACACATTTTTATGTGTTTTCAGTCCATTGCGTTTTAGAAAACAGACATTTTAAGTGGTTTCTGGCCATTGCGTTTTAGAAATAAGACATTTCTTTGTGTTTTTGGTGCATTGCGTTTTAGGTAAAACACATTTTTATGTGTTTTCAGTCTATTGCGTTTTAGAAAGTACACTTTCTTTTGTGTTTTTAGGCTATTGCGTTTTAGAAATAAGACATTTCTTTGTGTTTTCTGGCCATTGCGTTTTACAAATAAGACATTTCTTTGTGTTTTTTTGTGCATTGCGTTTTAGAAAAATGTCATTTTTTTAGGTTTTTTTTTCATTGCGTTTTACGCAACTGGGTTTTTTCCATTGCGTTTTACGCAACTGGGTTCTAATTTTTATAAAAAAAAATAATGTCGTATGAAAGAGTTATTAACGTTTAAAAAACGGGGGGGGGGGGGGGGGGGGGAATTGGAGGAGAGAGAAACTATTGCCTTGGATTGACTAGAATGCCCCTAAACAAACTCACGCGCCTCTTTTCTTGCCTTCAATTTCCCTCATTTAATCTTAGCCCTTGATTAACTAAATGGATGGTCAAGATTACTTCCTAGACTTCTTAGCTAAATAAACTTCCTATTGTATCTCCACCCTGTATTATCTTAGTATGTGTTAGTTTAATTTTTTAAGTGCTAGAATGTGTTCTCACAATTTTTAGGATAAATGTGAGTTATACTGTAACCATCTCACTATTAAAGTGGTTTAGATCACATTTCAGCCAACGTCTTCGAAAACCGGTATGCTACTTTCAAATTTTAATAATTCTAATGTCCTTATTTTAATATTACAGCAGGAGTATATAATATTAGGAGCATGTATAATATTAGTATGGCTAGAGTCATAGCTAGCAGTGGCCGAAAAATCTGGGGTGCCACAACACTCTCGCACACAACGATGCGTAATGCTGGTTATTTTATGGATCTTAGAAGAGGGCATAACGTTATGCGAATCGTGTGTTGCGATCCGTGAGAACCAAGGGCCTCTGTTAAACACGTCTCCGTTTTGGGAAAGGGTTCATCAAGAATTTTGTAATCATAGGGGTGATGCCATCCAACACAAACATGCCCTTCATTCACATTTTCGGATGATTCATGTTGAACGTATGAGATTTGAAGCGATTCTCAACAACGTGGACCATCACGACGGTGAGCTAAACGAAGGCGACATCATCCAAATCGCTTGCGTCGAGTACCATAACATGTTCGCCTGTGACTTGAGACACTACGCGGTGTGGCAAATAACACATTTTTAGGTTAACATTTTAGTATAAGCTATGTAATATTTTTATTTTTTTAGGTTAACGTTTTATAATATGTAATGTTTTAAATATTTAAGTTATAAGTTATGTGTCACACCCCAACCAATGGCGGAAACATCGGGATGAGACGAAGTGTGAAGATTGCAAGAGACTTCATAACGCTATTTGTGACAATATTTAATAAACCGATTTCATTTCATAAAGTAAATAGTCAACATTACAAGAAATTCAAATACACCAAGTTCAAAGAAGTACATAACAACATAAGCAAAATTGATACAACATATTAAACCTAAACGTCTATATGTGTATCTAGGCATCAACGCTACTTCTTTTCATAGCATCGTCATCATCAACCTGTAACATGTTTAAAATACAATTCAATGCAAAAGCAAAGGCGAGTATACAAGTTTAAGCATAAGTATAAGTATAAAAGTTTAAAACGAATCCACATGGCAACTTAGTCTATACGAGATCAACCTAACGTGGCAAGCAATATTTCTAGCCAACCTCTGTTTACGCAAGAAAGTTTAATTAATTCAACATGACCCAAGTTTAAGGGGGGCGGTGCGTTACTCCTATAGCGCTATACATGTCAAATAGAGGCTCGTGAAAGCTAATGACTAAAACATATCACATAAGTATGGTCCACGTAAGCATCAAGTATCACAACATAGTATTCATGTATAAGGATTGTTTTGTGCATTGCATAGAGAATAAGTTTAAGTGTGTTTTAATAAGATAACATGTTACACCCCAAAAAGTGGTAAACATAAAAAGGGAGTTGCGAGTATACTCACGATTTTGCAAGTCTTCTACTTGATAATCCCGCGAGTGAGTTGATTGATTAGGAGTTTGGAACACCAAGTCCTTCTACACAAAGGAAACATAGGTGTGTGAGTTTGGGCATTCGGAAGATTTAGGGATTTAGGAAGTTAAAACACAAGAATATATGTATTCGAAAGTAGTCATCCTTCAACATCAAGTACTTGTTCTTGACACTATGAAACCTCAAGGGTTAATGTTTTCATGAGTAGTTTACTCATTAGAATCGTAACAAGTCTTATGTCTTGGATGATGTATTCTACTACTTTGACGAATGAACATAACTCCACCATCAAGAGTTCGAATGGTAAATATAGGTATAAGTATTATATGTATTATTTAGTCCAATAATCAAGCATGGGGTAGAAGATTAATCTTCATTTAGGTACCTCTATTGTGTCATAGAATTCATGTAGGAGGTAGGAAGAACAAGCTTACATTTAGGTACCTCTTATGGTTCACCACTACACTTGATGTAAAAACATACAAGGAGGGTCATGAACTAATATCAATACAAGAATAACAAACATCTACACTATGAGAAATCATCAAGGGATGTGGGGATTTTATGTTGGACAACCCAAGTTAGTCCACAATCACACCTTTATCAAGCTTGAAGCTTGAACACCACTTGTGGGTCAAAAACCCTAAACAAAACAGAAAGTATTTGAGGATTAACCTCTGATTTTGAATGTCTCAACCTTTTTTTTAAGCCTAACTAACCATAGAAGTGGTTATAAGCATAAGGACATAGGTTTGAGATGAGTTAGACTCAAGTTGAACAAGTTTAGTAAAGATTAGATGAAATCAGAAATGAACAGTGAACTTTTGAGCCTTTTTTCCGGAATTCTAGGGACTTATTTACTGTGAAAAACCAGTGGAATCGAAGCTAAGGTCAATCCAAGCACATAGGAAAAAGAATGAAGTAAATCGAACAAGAATTGGGTGAGTTATGCTCACTTTAGTGAAGCTTGCTGAATCTGTTCGAACTTCTAATTATAGCTGCGAATTTTGAGTGTTTGGGAGTGATTAGAGTGTTGCAAAAGTGGAAAAGTGGCTGGGATTAGAGTGGTATTTATAGGGGAAAAGATTAGGGTTTAAGGGGTTGGCATTAAATGTAATTAGTTGGATGTTAAACAAATAAAAAAAACCAGCTCAAAGCTGTCATGTCTGTTTGCGGCCGGAACTATTTCGAACCATTAATATCTTTCTTTTTTTTTGTGCGACACAAGGATTGAACAATGAAATATATTATATTAATCATATACTAACCTATTAAAACATCAAGTGGAGGTTTATAATTAAAATACACAAATAATTCTGTCACATGCATTGCTACTGATCATCAACTTTTTATATCTTCTTAATATATTTTATTATTTTTTCTTTTGGCATGGAACTTCACGTTCCTATCTACCATACTATATTATTATTATTATTATTATTATTATTATTATTATTATTATTATTATTATTATTATTATTATTATTATTATTATTATTATTATATTAGAATTATTATAATTATTATGATATTATTATCGGAATTTAACCGCGTATTTAATAGTTAACAAGCACGTATAAGTTACGAGTACCAGTATGTCGAGTATCAGTTGCGCGTATGCATTCAAGATTGGTAACATATAACCCGAGTATTGCAACACGTATAAGCATGTATATAAAAAAAATAGTATTCCATATAAAAGATTCATTTTATTACGATCAAAGTCTCGGATTGACAACGGTTTGAAACGAAATACGATTACAAAAGGAAACAAGTTTCCAAAAATAGAAATACAAGCAAGACTTGCTAAATATAGAAAGTACAAATAGGCAGGGCGTTACAGTCTCCCCTCCTTTAGGGAATTTCGTCCCGAAATTGAGGAAGACTTAGGGAAAAGATGTGGATATTTCGTCTTCATATCACTCTCGAGTTCCCAAGTAAATTCAGCGCCACGTTTTCCTTCCCATCGAACCTTGACAATAGGAATTCGACTGCGCCTCAATTGCTTGGCTCCTCGGTCCATGATTTCGACCGGTTTTTCCACAAAGTGAAGCGTTTCGTTGACTTGTAAGTCTTCGAGAGGAACGTGCAGTCCTTCGTCAGCTAGACACTTCTTCAAGTTGGATACGTGGAAGACAGGGTGTACGTTGTTGAGTTCTTCAGGCAGGTCCAGTCTATACGCAACCTTGCCAATCCTTTCGAGAATTCTGAAAGGACCCACGTAGCGAGGTGCGAGTTTCCCTTTCTTGCCAAATCGAACTATGCCCTTCCAAGGGGATACCTTGAGAAGCACGAAGTCACCTGTCTCAAATTCCAAAGGTTTGCGACGCTTGTCGGCGTAACTCTTTTGTCGGTTCCTGGCTTTCAATAAGTTATCCTGAACCTGTAAAATCTTGTCCGTCGTCTCTTGTATAAGCTCGGGACCAGTGATTTGAGCCTCACCAATCTCGTGCCAATAAATAGGCGAACGGCACTTGCGACCATACAGTGCTTCGAAAGGTGTCATTTGAATACTCGCGTGATAACTATTATTGTACGAGAATTCGACCAAAGGCAAGTGTGAATCCCAGTTGCCACCAAAATCTATTACGCATGAACGAAGCATATCCTCTAAGGTTTGGATAGTACGCTCGGTTTGACCGTCTGTCTGAGGATGGAAAGTCGTGCTAAGGTTAAGCTCAGTACCCATAGCAGATTGAAAAGTTTGCCAAAGGCGAGACGTAAAACGAGCATCACGATAGGAAATGATGTCAATGGGGATACCATGACGACATATTATCTCATTAGTGTAGACTTTAGCCAATTTCTCGACTTTGAAATCTTCACGAATGGGGAGAGAGTGGGCTGATTTGGTCAATCGATCGACGATCACCCAAATACTATCATGACCAGAAGATGTGTGAGGAAGCTTAGTGATGAAATCCATGGCAATGCTCTCCCATTTCCAGATAGGAATTCTGGGTTGTTCGAGTAAGCCAGAGGGACGTTGATGTTCAGCTTTCACCTTTGAACACGTGAGACATTTCGAGACGAAAGTGGCTATATCCTTCTTCATTCCAGGCCACCAGTAGGATGTACGCATATCATGGTACATCTTGTCGGCACCTGGGTGAATAGAATACTTCGTATTATATGCCTCCTTCATCAGGAACTTTCGAAGGTTATCACGATTAGGAATCCAGATACGATTGAGATAGTATAAAATACCATCTGGTTTGGACACGAGGCTTTCCTCAGCACCGCATTGCATCTCGTTGTAGAGGTTACCCTCATTAACAGATGCATATTGGGCGTTACGTATGCGATTCTGAAGATCGTGGACGAGTTGGAAGCAACGGATACTTTTGACATGAGTTTTACGACTAAGGACGTCTGCTACTACATTCACTTTACCTTGGTGGTATTTGATTTCGCAGTCGTAGTCGTTTAATAGTTCCACCCAACGACGTTGACGCATGTTCAGTTCTTTTTGGTCAAAGATGTGTTGAAGGCTCCTATGGTCAGTGAAGACCACACACTTAGTACCATAAAGGTAGTGTCGCCAAATCTTCAACGCAAAAACAACTGCGCCAAGTTCAAGGTCGTGAGTAGTATAGTTTTTCTCATGTATTTTGAGTTGCCTTGACACATAAGCGATGACCTTGTCTCATTGCATAAGCACACAACCAAGGCCAAGGCGGGAAGCATCGCAATATACGACGAAGTCGTCGTTTCCATCAGGAAGGGTGAGGATAGGAGCATTGCATAGCATGTCCTTGAGCGTTTGAAAAGACTCCTCTTGCTCGGGACCCCAAACAAAAGGTTTCTCTTTTTGAGTCAAGGAGGTCAAAGGGACGGCGATTTTCAAAAAGTTGGAGATAAAACGACGATAGTAACCAGCAAGACCAAGAAACGAACGAATTTCGGATGGAGATTTAGGTGTGATCCAATTCTTATAAGCTTCGATTTTAGCGGGATCGACATGAATACCAAGCTCGTTGACAGTATGACCAAGGAATTGAACCTCTTTTAAACAAAATTCACACTTGGAGAATTTGGCGTATAGATGTTCAGCACGAAGAAGTTCAAGGATAAGACGCAAGTGTCGTTTATGCTCCTCTTGTGTCTTGGAATAGAAAAGGATATCGTCGATGAAAACGATCACGAAACGGTCCAAGTATGCTTTGCACACGCGGTTCATCAAATCCATGAATACAGCAGGCGCGTTAGTCAAACCAAAGGTGTAACACCCCGAAAATGCAAAACTTTATATTGGAACTTTAAAGTATAAATAAAGAAGAGAATACTAACTAGGAATTTTAACCTAGTTGACTAAACTTCTAGAAATAATCTAAAATAGGTTAAAAAGCAACCAATTTACATATTTATCATAGTGGAGGGGTGTAGATTGTTCAAAATTGAAAGTTTGGTTATGTTAAACAAATAAAACACAAACCAAACACCCCATTGTGGGGGTCTGGTCGACCAGAACATCACAGGGGGCGACATCCACTTCTCCAAAACCCTAAAAATCTCATAATCTTGCAAATTGAAGGATTAATCCAAGTAGAAATCGAGAATTGAGCCTAGAATCGTAATCCTCATCACGAGAGGATTGTAAGGTATGTAAAATCTAATGAAATCTCATAACTTGAATTTCTCATGATTTTGGAAAATCTGAAAATCGATGTTGCATGTGTGTTATTTGGTTTGATTTGAATTGATAAGGTGTTTAGAAGTGAAACCTAGCTAATTTTATGTGAAATCATGACCAAATTCAGGAAATTCCATGAACACCTTGAAGGTGGGTTGTGGGTTTTACATGATGATGATGAACACTAGGGTTTAGATGATTATCCTAGTGTAAACTGATTATAGAAAAGTGATTTCAGAAAGGTATGATGATTAAAATGCTATATGAGGGCTTTATTGATGTTAAGTTAACTAGCTAGCAAACTATAAACTTAAATGCAAAAGATGTAGAAATTCTGCCCTCATAGTGTTTGTAGAAATGCCTCAAAGAAGGCTTAAAAATAGAAATCTAAAGCGTTAACGCGTAATTATGATGTTTCGGTATAAAATACGAAGTGAAGTCTAAAGAGAGTTCTAAACATGTCTTGAATTGAACTCTATAGGACAAGATACCGGAACGTCGAGTGGACAAGCCGGTAGTGATTCGCGGTTGAAGGGCGTGCGCTAAGGTATGTAACTTGACCCGTTACATTTAGTAGATTGGATGATTCTAATGTGTAAATTGAATCTTTGAATAAGAGTTGTTTTGAATTAAGTGATGAAGACGTTATATTGATTAATTGATTAAATTTGGTAGGTACTCGTTGGTAGTCGTTATATAGGAGGATTCCTTAGACGAGCCAAACGGGTCGAATAAACAAGTAAAACATGATTAACGCTCCGGGATTTGTTGGATTGTTCTTTGATATTGGTTAATATATATATAACATGTTAGAAATACTAGAATTTGATGTGGTGGGTTGTTAGAAAGGCGAATTTCGAGAGTTGGGTTCAAGTGCAATGAACAAGCCAAACAACACATGGTTTTCCAGGACCTACCGTAAATTACGGTAATACCGTAATTTACGGTAGAGGTCAGACATGTTACGGTAGATCACTACTGATTTACGGTGACCAAGGATTCCCAGAACTCACCGTAAATTACGGTAACACCGTAATTTACGGTGGATCCAGAAACCTTTAAATTGTTTAAAATTTTCCATTTTATTTATTGATGATGGATTATACGTCTAAGTCTTATGTTTCTAAGCCAAAACTAATGTGATTGGTTTTGACCCTAGGTGACGTGGTGGACTTTACGGACGGAGATCAAGCAACGTCAAAGAACTGAACACGAAATTTTCGAATGCTTCCGTTATGTTTTAATCTTACTTAAACTTTGGTCTTGGGTTGTAAACAAATTCTCAAACAACTTTTGTATGTTTTAACATAGTCACGTGTTGACTATGGTTTATGATACTTCTAAAACTTATGCAAATTTTATTATCTTTTGGTATAAAAATGTATAAATCTAGTGATTAATTTTAGTAAAAATTTAGGGTGTTACAAAAGGGCATGACCACGAACTCGTAATGACCATAACGTGTACGAAAGGCGGTTTTAGGCACATCTTCTTCGAGAACTCGAAGTTGATGGTACCCAGAATGAAGATCGATATTTGAAAAGCAGGTCGCGCCTTGCAATTGGTCGAAGAGGTCATCGATGCGAGGAAGAGGGTACCGGTTCTTGATAGTAAGCTTATTGAGCTCACGATAGTCAATACACATACGGAAAGACCCATCTTTCTTTTTGACAAACAAAACAGGAGCGCCCCAAGGAGAAGTACTAGGGCGTATAAAGCCTTTATCAAGAAGCTCTTGAAGTTGACTCGAGAGCTCTTGCATCTCAGAGGGTGCTAAACGGTAAGGAGACTTAGTGCCAGGCGTAGCGCCAGGCACTAAATCGATGCGAAAATTGACCGAACGAGCAGGAGGCAGACCAGGGAGATCATTAGGAAATACATCAGGGTAATCACGTACGACAGGAACTTCACTTATGCTTGGGCTTTTGTCCTTCTTTCCCACAATGTGGGCGAGAAAGGCGAAAGTACCCGCGTAAGCATTTGTTCGCTTGGATACACGACATAAGCTTGAGACCTTGAGAAGGTTTCTCACCATACACGTGTAGGGAATCACCGTTTGGAAGGGGAAGGCGAATAAACTTTTCAGAACAAACAACTTCAGCACAAACTCGCCTAAGCCAGTCCATGCCTACTATGACGTCAAAGCTACCCATTTGCATAGGTATAAGGTCGATTGAAAACATATGATCTTTAGAATCAAGGAACAATTGGAAAGAACGAAATCCACTGTGACGGATTTACCATTAGCGACTTCGACAGCGAAAGATTTTGGCAACTTAGAGCGTTTACACTTAAGCAATTGCTCAAATTCTAGTGACACAAAACTCTTATCGGCGCCAGTATCAAATAGACAAGAAGCGTAAACATGGTTCACGAGGAACGTACCAGTAATGACGTCGTTTGCGTTTTGAGCCTGAGCAGCGGTGATGACAAAAGCTCGGCCTCTAGTAGGTTGCTGAGCTTGTTGTTGCTGCTGTGGCGGTTGTTGCGGCTGCTGTTGGTGTTGTTGTTTTTGAGGTTGATAGCGCTGGGGACAGACATTGGCGAGATGATTGAGGTCGCCGCACTTGAAGCATGCTCGCACAGGAGCATTTTGAGAGAAGATTCGACAGCGGTTAGCAAAATGACCATACCTCTGACAGTTGGCACATTTGCGGCAAGGTACATTGGCAGGATGGTGAAACAGACAGGTGGTGCATTTGGGATGAGTTCCAACATAACCTTGTTTTGGTGGTTCGGTGTTTGCGGGTGCAACGGCGGCTAAAGCTTGTAAGGGTTGAGGGTTTGGCGGAGTGACGACCGCACAATTTTGACTTGAAGCCTTCCGCTTCTTGCCTTGGTTTTTCTTGGACGATTGAGAGGGCGAGGGTTCAACAGTGGCAGCATCGGTGATAGCTTGACGTGCATTCTTCATTGAAATCTTGTCATAGGTTCCATGGAGAACGCAGTTGTTGTTAAGTTCGGTGGCTATGGCGTAGGCTTCCTCTATGGTCTTAGGATTAGTTGAGGCAAGGTGATTGGTCAAGGAAGGTGCAACACAGCGAATGAACTTAGCTATGGTTTTGGGGACGGAGTCGACTTGTCCAGGACAGAGGACACTTAGTTGTTTGAAGCACGTAATCAGACCATCCATGTCGCTCCCTTTCTGAGTGAGGTTCCAAAATTCGTTCTCCAACTTTTGGAGTTCGTGGGGAGGACAGAAGTGATCTTTCATAAGTTGCTTAAGCTCGTCCCAAGGTAACGCATGTGCAACATCATTTCCCCTCTTGTTGCGTTCGGTGGTCCACCACTCGAGTGCCCTCGAGCGGAAGACTCCAGTTACATTCAAGGTTCGTAGCTCGTCAGGACAACCACTTTGCAAGAAGGTAAGCTTAATTGCGTCGAACCAGTTCATTATGGCGGTGGCGCCATCTTTGCCGGTAAACTCTAAAGGTTTGCAAGCCATGAATTGCTTGAATTGGAAGGTTGACTTGGGTTTTTCTGCCTTTGAGTCGACAGAGCCATGCGGAGAGTCGGCGTTTGGATGAATCTTGCTAAAAATGTCAGGTAGGACCTTAGCCATTTGCTTGGCCATGAATTTCATGCAATCCCTTTGTGACATGGGGTTGGAATTGGCGTTGGAGGTCGAACCCTTCTTTGACTTGGTCTTCTTTGATACACCGCTGGACGACATCTAAGAATCGAAAGAGAAGGAATGGATGAGACTTGATCATAAATTCAAAATAAGTTTGCAAGTTTAAGCATGTAAGCATGATGTAACACGTATGGTTCACATAGTTAGCATGATTTCAACAAGTAATCAACAAGTATAAACATGTATGAGTGCGTGAAGAGAGTATAAATTTAGTTTGTTCACGAGAATTATTATTGTTCTTGATTGCGCTAGACGTGCGAATTGTGTAACGGTTTTGAAACGAACGAGGTAACAAGTATAAAATCACATATAAATTGAATCACATAAAAGAGAGGCTCATAACACATAGGATTGTTTCGGGTAAAGAAACGTCGACTATTCCAAAGTGAATCGAAAGCCCTTTCAAATTAGAGAAACGTGCTTTGGCCTATAGGTAAGATACTCTCGTCGAGAAGCGATTAACGGTATCTTACCCTTCCAGTTACTACACGTCTCTAATCAATTGAAACAATCGAAACTTTGGCGAGAACGAAAATCGAGGAATGGGACTTAATCGACAAGGTGCGGGTTTCACCCCTAACTTGATGATTTTGTACCCTAATGTGGTTGGTACTCGTCGGGTCAAAATATAATTTCGACACTATTACGAGGGTCCACTAGAGTTTGAATTGGAAATTTACCATTTAGATGTGGATTTCACTCCTAGCTAAATGGCAAAATTTCGTGCAAAAATAAGAATAAGCGAAATGAGAGTCGTTTACCAAATTGTGGGTTTCACGCCTATTTTGGTAAACTCGTCTCTTTGTATAAAGAGTGTCTTCAAGTCTTCAAGTGTATTGTGTAAAATGTCTTAGGAAAGACATCATGTAAGTATTAAGACCAAAGAGAAGAGGAAGAAGCAAAGTAGGAAGAATAACATTTTAAGCATGCAACAAGAATGGTCAAAAATATGGTTCCTACTATAGACTAGGTCGAACATGGCAATTCTACCTAATTCCCTATAGTTATGGCTCTGATACCAATCTGTCACACCCCAACCAATGGAGGAAACATCGGGATGAGACGAAGTGTGAAGATTGCAAGAGACTTCATAACGCTATTTGTGACAATATTCAATAAACCGATTTCATTTCATAAAGTAAATAGTCAACATTACAAGAAATTCAAATACAACAAGTTCAAAGAAGTACATAACAACATAAGCAAAATTGATACAACATATTAAACCTAAACGTCTATATGTGTATCTAGGCATCAACGCTACTTCTTTTCATAGCATCGTCATCATCAACCTGTAACATGTTTAAAATACAATTCAATGCAAAAGCAAAGGAGAGTATACAAGTTTAAGCATAAGTATAAGTATAAGTATAAAAGTTTAAAACGAATCCACATGGCAACTTAGTCTATACGAGATCAACCTAACGTGGCATGCAATATTTCTAGCCAACCTCTGTTTACGCAAGAAAGTTTAATTAATTCAACATGACCCAAGTTTAAGGGGGCGGTGCGTTACTCCTATAGCGTTATACATGTCAAATGGAGGCTCGTGAAAGCTAATGACTAAAACATATCACATAAGTATGGTCCACGTAAGCATCAAGTATCACAACATAGTATTCATGTATAAGGATTGTTTTGTGCATTGCATAGAGAATAAGTTTAAGTGTGTTTTAATAAGATAACATGTTACACCCCAAAAAGTGGTAAACATAAAAAGGGGGTTGCGAGTATACTCACGGTTTTGCAAGTCTTCTACTTGATAATCCCGCGAGTGAGTTGATTGATTAGGAGTTTGGAACACCAAGTCCTTCTACACAAAGGAAACATAGGTGTGTGAGTTTGGGCATTCGGAAGATTTAGGGATTTAGGAAGTTAAAACACAAGAATATATGTATTCGAAAGTAATAATCCTTCAACATCAAGTACTTGTTCTTGACACTATGAAACCTCAAGGGTTAATGTTTTCATGAGTAGTTTACTCATTAGAATCGTAACAAGTCTTATGTCTTGGATGATGTATTCTACTACTTTGACGAATGAACATAAGTCCACCATCAAGAGTTCGAATGGTAAATATAGGTATAAGTATTATGTGTATTATTTAGTCCAATAATCAAGCATGAGGTAGAAGATTAATCTTCATTTAGGTACCCCTATTGTGTCATAGAATTCATGCAGGAGGTAGGAATAACAAGCTTCCATTTAGGTACCTCTATTGCAACACGTATAAGCATGTATATAAAAAAATAGTATTCCATATAAAAGATTCATTTTATTACGATCAAAGTCTCGGATTTACAACGGTTTGAAACGAAATACGATTACAAAAGGAAACAAGTTTCCAAAAATAGAAATACAAGCAAGACTTGCTAAATATAGAAAGTACAAATAAGCAGGGCGTTACATTATGTAATCTTCTAGTTAGTATTAAATTGAATTTTTTGTTTAAATTTAATAGAATTTATATACTTTATAAATAATAATAATAATAATAATAATAAATATGTGTCAGGTGTCGAATAATGCCCCTCTTCCACGCCCCTTCCCACCCTTCCCTTTTTTCCACCACGCCACTTTTCTGACGCGCACTCATGAGGCGTCCACATATCGAGTAACCAAATTCATAAGTCGGTATTCGTTGGGTTATTATCAAGTACATACGAATATCTTTAAGCTTATTGAATTACTTTATTTGAATCTCATCCAATCAGTTTAATTCCTAATTTCGAAAAATGAACTTGATCACCGTCTTTGGCCATTTAAGTTAAGGAGGGTGTGGTCACCGACGAAAACACCACAACTCGGTGCCACCTATACAGTAAACCAACTACCCACCGGTAATCGCTCCAACCGTCGGTGGTGCTCCCGCCTACCCGCACACCTTTGTAGCGCTCTCTCCCCCCTCTTTCTCCCTACCCGATTTTGATACCCGATCGGGTACAAGTACCCCGGACTAGGGTTACAGATTACACTCCGCCCAATCTAATCAATTCAAGGAATTTGCAATACAAGTCAGACTTCGGTCAAAACTAACATCATCATTGAAATCTATTATTATATCTGAGATTTTCCTATCCTTACAGAAGGCGACAATAACCAAATCCTATGCTTTAGTGACCAAACTGATGTGTACCAATCAGATAAAAATATTACTAGGGAGAACATATCACAAACTTGAAGGTAAACGAATGTGACGCATCAAAATTCACATCCGCTTTTCTACCACAACTTTCCGGTGTTGGTAGCCGTCAAAGTCGACGGGATTGAACTTGATTTTTTCGATTAGACTCAACTTGTGTTTCCCCGCTATGCCTTCCAGGTCCCACAAGCTATAAGGATGATTCGTTTTACGGAAACATGGATCTCCCCATGTTCATAAAGCATATGGGATGCTTCTCTGAAAAAGCCATCAAGGAGATCTTGATGTTTCCTACAAAAAATAAGATTAATAAATAAATAAACATCAAATCTATATGGCAATAGCAATGGCAAGCTTATTGAATCTGACGCGGATCTGCTTCATGCCACTTACAGCCCGCATAGGGCTGGTTAAAGACGATGCAGTCATATTTACGATCGCAGAGCCGATCTTCGGAAGCCATCTGAGTGGCATCTACCTCACAAAAATAGCTAGCTTTGTGATGAACCAGTCCTTTGAGGTTTGCTTCAGCGTGTTGATGCATCTTAATCAAATTGTCTGTCAAATCAGAATCAAACGATTAGTTTTAATATTTTTTAATGAAAAATAAAAATGAGAAAACTAAATATATACTTACCATAAGCGGGCAAGCATGTTGCTCTAAGTTTAGGAGCTTGCTTCAGCCTTTTAGCAACATTGAGCGAAAATGAAAAATCCTTGTCCCCTACTATTAAAATGTTTTGCTCCTTTATGTATGGGTATGGCACCCTTGTACAAAATTCTCTAACTCGCTGTTGATTTGGAGAATACCCCTGACCCTGAAAACCTATGGTGGTGTGTGAAAACAGCTTACTTGTTATTAGCCTCGTGCATGGGAGAGGAGGTAGATCTGTAGAAGAGAGAGAAATCGATACATTATTAGAAAATAAAGCCAACTACAAGATTTTACTCATTAGCTTTAAGTTAAACTCTATAAAATACCAACACACATTAACTATGATAATTATCAACAACACATTACAATGATGTATGAGGATCCTAAGTTTTCTGGATAATGCAACTTAGGAGGGTGGAATGAAATTACATACCTCGCAACAAGTTTGGCAGTGAGTACAACTTTTGGCAATCATGACGATCCTTATTTAGGAATCTTGCAGCAATGTATACAGTTCCAGCAATAGCAATCTTCTGGCGATTGAAATGAAGCCACATCCTAAATAAGAATTACTCATCTAATAGGTTTTCAGTATGAAACTTAACCGATTCGAGATTGAAAGCCCGATTCAAATCCCCCAGAATTAAGAAGAAAAGTGTTGTATATAGGATAGGCTTCAACATAATTAAAATATCCAGATACATTAGGGATTGTTTATTAAAACTACATATTGCTCTTAGAAAATAATCAGTTTATGCCAAGGTATCCCATCTTTATCCCAATGTCTACCATCGCTACAACATACCGCATGGTGAAGGAAGGTGGTTCCTTCACCGTTTAGGGTTTTCATAGCCGAGTTCTTTGTTTGAGTTTTGTGCCATGATTAGATTTTATTATACACTGACATGTTTATGGCTCCTTTAAGGCTAAAAGTAACCAGTGTGTGTGAGTTTGGACCTTGGTTAAATAAGTTGGCCACTATGTTAATTAGAATTTACATTTGATCTAAAGGCGGGCGTTGAGCTATGATAGATTATGTTAATCGAGCTATTATTTTAAGTCTATTATGTATTCAAGTTATGACCTTACTTTAACCTAGGGTGTAAACGAGACAAGTCTGAGATTGTTTTTGCTTAGGCTCAACTCGTTTTGACTCAAGACGGTTCGGGCTCGAGCTTGGCTTGTAAGAAATTATCCAAGGTTGATGTCATGGAGTAATTTCCAATTTTCCATGCGACTCTTAGTCTCCCACCAAGATCAACCATTAAGCCGATGGTTGAGCAATGATTCAAATGACTCACATGGGGATACAATATTGCAAGAACAAAGTATGCTTTTGATTATAAGAGAGCCTTACAAGGGACTATGATTACAACTTGGGGAGGTGATTTGCAAATGACCTAACACCTCCTATTTATACTAATGTGCCTTTAATCTACATGCTTCATGATCTAGAAACTTCTTAGTATAAATATCTAAGATACATACATGACTTAGTCTAGAATTATCCAAGGTAAAATCTTGAATATTATGAAGGGATTTTATAGATACAAATTTAATAGTATCTTGGATATTTTGGGGGTCTTGAATCTAGAATTTTCTAAGTAAATATGAGCCTTGAAATTGCTGGAAAAATCCAGAATCCTCAGCTTTATGATCTGAATGTAAATATGATCCTTGAAGTTGCTGGAAAAAACTAGAATCTTGAGCATAAATATGGTCTACTAAATTTAACCCAACTTAGACACTCCAGGTTTAACCTAGACTCTCCTAATGAAGTTCGAATATCGAACTTACGAGACACTAGCGATGATAAACTAGACTCTGACTCACTTAATTACTTAACTGATTTATTTGATTTGAGTTTTGAAATAGATTTTTATAATCCAATAACCTAAATTAAACTAACGAACTAAGGTGAAAGCAAAGGCAAATAGCAAGTGAAGTGTAACTAGTAATGATGAACAACCACCTAGGTAAGACTCCTTGATGACATGCATGTAAAGCTTCACATTTATTTACTTTCCTTATTTAGAAATTTGTATTCGCACTTCTATTTTTAGAAACTTGTATTCGTATTGTATTCGTATTTCATTTCCAATATTGTAATATGAGACTTTGATCATAATAGAAATTCATTTTTATACATATACGTGTTACATACTTGTGTTATACGCAATCAATATTTAAATATGTGTTTATACACAAGACCGAGACTTAAAATACTTTGAATATCAATCATACGTGCATCATACTCCTACCATACTTAAATACGCTTGGAATACCTAAAAATAAGCTAAAATATAAGAAAATGGCATAAAATAACCTAGTTACAAAGTGCAGGGACTAAAAGTGAACAAAACTCAAAGTTGGAAAACAGCTCCCGTCGCGCCACGCGATTGGGAAAGTGGTTTTGGTTGCGTGGCGTGACCAGTGTCAATTCGCAACTCTCTTTTTTAACCCAATCGGTTTCACCCTTTTCCACATCTTTTTACCTACAATCACCTTCCAACCTCTTTAAAACTCAAACCCTAATTTTCCCCTATAAAACCAAGCCTCCTCTAACACATTTTCACTTTCCACGACTCCCAATTACTCTCAAACACTCCCAAAATCATCAAGAATTTCTCCAAGTTTGGGCAGAAAGTTCTTAGTGTTCAAGTGAGACTTCAACTCACTTTCTTCTTCACTTCTTCATGTTTTATTCTTCCATTCCAATTGAATAACCTCTAGGAATGTTTCCACAAGTTTACCATGGTAAACTAAGATGAAACATCATCATATTTGAGGTCCAAAGTTGGATTAAATTTAGGTTGTCTTAAAACTTGTAAAGGTATCACTTAAACAACCTTCTAGATGTGAAGCTAGTTCTAAGATTGATACACCAAAAACCTAAGATTTACTAGACGCGAATAAACAGAAGAACCCCAAGCTATCAGGTGTTCAAAACTACCAAACGACAATTAGACAAACCTTGTGCGATCCTAAATCATATCTCTACTCAATGGAATTGGATGCTGATGTGTCATCAAGTATACATAATTTTTAGTTCAAAATTACCCCCAATCCTAAGTACCTTTTATGACTTTATAATTGAAATACTCTCACAGTCATTCCTATTTGATAAATGCAAGTCTTAAGGCCCCTGGATACAAAGAAGTGAAAAAAAGCAAAAATGAGGAAAAAAAAATCCAAGATTCCAAGAAAATCAGCAAATTGTCAAATAGGCATGGCCGTGCACAACACCCAGGAGAAAAAAGTCAACAAGTCAACCTAAGAATGGTCAACAAAAGTCCATGATATGCGGAGACACGACTGTGCACACCTAGGAACGTCCGTGCTTGGTTAAAGAAAAATTATGGAAGCTTCGAGATCCAAAATTCATTTTAGTGGCCTATTTCGCTTGTAAATCAAGTTGGAATTTGTTAGAAGATTATTATAAAGTTTATGGGCAAGTAAATATGTCCAAAGTACCTCAGCCCCGTGGGCTTGTTGGTCCAGTTGGGGTCCCAAATGGGTTCAAACCATTTAATCATTTATGGAAAACTAGAATAAATTACCTCGATACTTGTCTTTCATTTTAAGTAAACCAAATCATAATAATCACTTAAAAAGTTAAAACTAACTTGTGTTTACCTTTTTATGAAAGTAGTATAGTCCACTTGTACATACTGGTGTTTGTATGCCTTTCATTATAGAGTGCAACTCCATATCATTGTAGAGTAGAGCTCCAAACTAAAATCACTAAGAACAACGAAATTTAGGTTATACAACAACTTTAAGCATTCAACTAATATTGTGAAACAACAACTGTAAGTCTATTAAATCCATATAATCGATAAAATTGGTCGTTCTCACCTGCTGAACAAAACTCCGCCGTCGATGCAACTTATAGTTGATAGAAATTGGACGGCAGAATCTGTGGGGCGTCGGCTGTGAAATGAGAGAGAGCGATTTAGGGTTTTATTTTGATAAAAGTTCTAAACGGGTACTCATGCATTTAACTTGTTTATAAATGAAAAATAACCTAAGAAATTGAGGAAAAACTATAGAGAAATAGAGTTTTAGGTTAGATTGATGTGGGAAGTTGGGAAGTGTTAAATATAATTTATGAAGGAGCAGAAAATCTGGGATATCCATGGATTGTCACTATCGTTGTACCATGTACCAGGGCTAAAGAGGACAAGGATCACATGTAAAATAAGGTGGACTCGGTCAACAAAGGAAGATTGGTCAAAGCTAAGACTCAACCAACTAATCAGAAATCATTTCTTTTTGTTTTCCTTTTCTCTTTTATCATCTGTTTATTCTTTTATTTCTTTGGCATTATTTTGATTATCTCCTTCACAAACTTATGAGCAATTTCACAAAAAATCAAGAGAAGCGTTGACTGTTTGTCAGTCAAACCTAGCATCTCAGCATACAACAATGGGTATAAATTTTTAATAATAAATTAGTGTTGAAGCCATAGGCTTTTGAGGGTAGTGGCACAGTTTTCGTCTGAGGTTGCTTCTATGAAAGCACATGAGTCAGTGATGCCAACAACTTGTATGAGAAACAAATTTTCACATAAAATAAAATCGTATACATCTCAATGATTTCGAATCTCAGATTACTAATTACTAACTGAAACTAAGTAATCAATATCCAATAATAGCATTTTGAATTTCAGATGATTACTAACCGAAGAACTTTATCAGTAAACTAACTAAAAATCGGGGAAGAACTGGAGCAAGAATCAAGGGGTTCTTGTGTTCAAATCGGAAGATTGATGTGGAACGATGCAGGACCCGGTCGAAATCCTGTCAAAATCGACTGATGTGAAGCGATATACACCGGTGTTTTGTTCGTTTTCTCTTTGAATTTAATTGTAGGAAACCCTATTTATCAATTACAGGGAAGCAAGGCTGAAGATGAAAAGTGAGGAGTTGACACGCAACATATAATAAACGTGGCAACCTCAGATTAAAACTGATTGAAAATGGTAAATGACGAAAATAACCCTCAACATTGTAGCAAACCCCTTTTATCATTTGTATATATAATAATGGGGGGTTTTAGTTAAATAATAACTTTTGTAGCCATTATATATATATATATATATATATATATTATATATATATATATATATATATATATATATATATATATATATATATATATATATATAGGGTGGGGATCAAATAGGAAGTTTATTTTGGCTAGAAAGTATAGGAAGCAATAGGATTATGACATGTGGCAAATTTTAAAATAAAGAGAAAGGGTATATTAGTCAATCCCATCATTTCTTCTTCCTTCTTCTCACCAGTTACTTCAAAACCCACCTTTTTCAAAACCTACCATCTCCAACCTTTTCTTCACTTACGATCTCAATAATCACTACATTATAGTGCGATTTTCTTCATCAATCAATGATTCAAACACCCGATCAACGTGTTCTTCAGCTTTTTTTTTTGAAGAAAACCCAGTTTAATTTCATTCAAAATCTCGTTTTTTCATGTGATTTTGAAGATAATCACTCGATCCGTTCGATTCAATCGCTGATAAGTGTTTCTATCATTCAAATTTCGTCAATCGATGAAGAAATCGGCTTCGATCCATGTAAAAAATTCTTTAATTTCATTTTCACGATCTGGGTTTTTAATTTAGTCATTGCGTTTTACGATCTTGGCGGGGGTCCGGGGGTGGCAGCCCCTGGTAGCAGGGTCCCAGGGGCGACAGCCCCTGGCGGGGTCCAAGGGGCAGAGCCCCTGGCTGGGGTTGAGTTTTAGAACTGTTTTATGAGAAAAATTACTTTAATAAAAATGCATGAGAAAAATTAATTTTCTATAAATTTGCCTCTGGAAAACTGCATTCGTAGACAGTTTTATGCCATTGCGTTTTAGAACTGCATTCCTGGTTCAGACAATTCACAGACAACTATTGTCCTGGTTCAATGCGTTTTAGAGAGAACACTTTCTTTGGTGTTTTTATGCCAATGCGTTTTAAAATAGGACATTTTTATGCGTTTTCTGGTCATTGCGTTTTAGAAAAACACATTTTTGAAGTGTTTTTAGTCATTGCGTTTTAGGTAAAACACATTTTTAGGTGTTTTCAGTCCATTGCGTTTTACAGAGAACACTTTCTTTTGTTTTTTTAGGCCATTGCATTTTAGAAATGAGACATTTTTAAGTGTTTTCTGGCCATTGCGTTTTATAAATAAGACATTTCTTTGTGTTTTTGGTGCATTGCGTTTTAGGTAAAACACATTTTTATGTGTTTTCAATCCATTGCGTTTTAGAA
This sequence comes from Helianthus tuberosus, assembly GCA_030545235.1. Classification (NCBI taxonomy): domain Eukaryota; kingdom Viridiplantae; phylum Streptophyta; class Magnoliopsida; order Asterales; family Asteraceae; genus Helianthus; species Helianthus tuberosus. Next base: position 178,333,104 of record CM060442.1, read on the forward strand.
AACAGACATTTTAAGTGTTTAATGGCCATTGCGTTTTAGAAATAAGACATGTGTTTGTGTTTTTGATGCATTGCGTTTTAGGTAAAACACATTTTTATGTGTTTTCAATCAATTGCGTTTTAGAAACTACACTTTCTTTTGAGTTTTTAGGCTATTGCGTTTTAGAAGTAACACATTTCTTTTTGTTTTCTGGCCATTGCGTTTTACAAATAAGACATTTCTTTGTGTTTTTGGTGAATTGCGTTTTAGAAAAATGTCATTTTTTTGGTTTTTTTTCCATTGCGTTTTACGCAACTGGGTTTTCAAATTTTTTTTCGAAAATATAGCAATAGTATACTCGTTTTAAAGATAAAAACGCTCGTTTTTTTGGTGCAATTTTTATAAAAAAATAATGTCGTATGAAAGAGTTATTAACGTTTAAAAAATGGGGGGGAATTGGAGGAGAGAGAAACTATTGTCTTGGATTGACTAGAATGCCCCTAAACAAACTCACGTGCCTCTTTTCTTCCCTTTAATTTCCATAATTTAATCTTAGCCCTTGATTAACTAAATGGATGGTCAAGATCACTTTCTAGCCTTCTTAGCCAAATAAACTTCCTATTGTATCTCCACCCTATATATATAATCCAAGTTGTTAGCGCCAGTCTATTCTCATTGATTTTCATTTTGACCACCAGAATTTTATCGTTTATAGAGCATGCAACATCGGAGTTAGGACGTTCATGTGTTTATAAAAGATGGGGAATTAAAAGATGAAATTGGTAGCTACAGTGGGTACTGCGATGGTGGATGTTATGGACGCGGTGGTGGTTACGGAGGTGGATCTTACGATGGAAACCTCGGCTGAGGCGGAGGCTGCGGTGGTGGCGATGGTGGTGTGGTGTGAGGCAGAAGTTGTCGCCACCACGGGTAGTGACGTCAAGTGGAGTCCGGTGTAGATGAACAGGCGACCATCGATCTTGATTGAGGATGTGGAGATCTTTACGGCGGCGGCATGGATGAATATGGCTATCGTGGGTTGCATTGGAGGAGCCGGTGGTGGGTAAATGATGAATGGGGTTGGAGGAAATTATAATATGTGTTTGGTTGCAGATGGGTTGTGCATTGGAGGTGATGGTGGGAAAATTTGCAAGTGGTAGGGGTATATCCGTATATGCTTATAGAATGTGTGTTTGGTTGTAGAGGTTAAACCGTTAAAGGAGGGAAACATAAACCGGGCTATACCTACTTTTAACTTTTTTAAAGAGAAAAATGCCCGGATAGTCCCTGTGGTTTCGCCTTTTTTCACCTATAGTCCCCAACTTTCTAAAACTACCTGAATAGTCCCCAAGTTTTCATTTTTTGTTCCCGGATAGTCCCTGGGTCTAACTTCAGTTACTTTTCTCTGTTAAAATGATGTGAAATGACAAAAATACCCTTTTCTTAAAAGGCCAAACCATAGGGACTATCCGGGCATCTTCTTCATTTTTATTTATAAAACCCCACCACCACACTTCATCTTCAACCTCCACCCACCATCACCCTCCTCCACCCTCCACCATCACCGCCACAGTCACTCTCCACCATATCAAATGCAGAAATTACCCATGTCGTGACAATAAACCAATACCATATGAACAACATCTGTACTGGTAAAACTGTTGTTGGTTGTGACTAATCATATGCATAATCGGTATAAATTTAGTCGAAAACGGAGTTGTATTCGCACTTGTATTCGTTTTTATATCTTTTGATTGTTATATCGAGTGTCCATATCGTAATAGTATTGTAATTAACCGAATTGATACCCATCGAAAAACCGCCTCGAAACATAAGAAAACCCACTTGTTTAATTTAAAGTAAACATTAGTTGTATAGTGATATATAAAAGAGTAAATTGCCAAAATCGTCCCTGATGTTTGGGCATGTTTGTCATTTTCATCAAAAACAACTTTTTTTGTACAATATAGTCTTTCACTTTTGGGATTTTGTCCCATTTTCATCCAAACATCTAATTTGCTTTATTTTTTCTATCAAACATTTGGATGAAAATGACAAAAATCTCAAATCTCAGGGACGACTTTGGCAAAAAAAAAATCAGAGGTTTGGATGAAAATGGCAAAAAATCCCAAAAATGAAGAACCATATGGTAAAAAAAAGTTGTTTTGGATGAAAATGTCAAACATGCCAAAACCTCAGGGACGATTTTGGCAATTTACTCTGTATAAAAAAATTAGTTTTCTACTACATTTACGTGTGATGTGCATTAAAAAAGCAATGTTGACTTTTAGCAACACAGGAATATGCCCTAAGACTGGTGGGTGTGGGCGTTTTGGCCCTTTAACGTCGGGAGCTCCACCCCAGGTTGATGTTTTGGTCAGCGTTGCCCGTTTGGCGTGGAGATTCTGCCTGGCATGGGCGAGGGGCTGGGTGACATGGTGGACTGTGGTTGGCTGGTTCAATGTAGGTTTTTTTAATTTTCTTTGTAGTTTTTAAAAAATTCCACATGGCTGGTCACGCCCAGCTAAGCGACGCCCCACCACACCCCTAGTTTTTGAGTATAAGCTTATGGATTCCACCCTCACCACGTGTCAAGCAATGCCCCAAATCCAAACCCCTCCACACCCCATAGTCTAACTGGGTCATGGCCTGTAGACCAAAATTCAGAACATACTGCATTTACTTGGAAAACTTGGCAAATATTTTAAAACTCATAACCATTTAAAAAAAAACTAATCAGAAGTAGAAATGTGAGATATATTAGCAATTTTACACCATCAAAATTTTAAAACTCATGACCATTTAAAAAAAAACTTCTGGTGATGTAACTAGTATCAAATGGCATCTGGGGTTATGGTTCCTTTGAGGACACGGTTTACGCCCGTTAAACCTGTGTTCATGGGCGGACCTAGCCTTTAGCTAGGGTGGGCGGCCGCACCCCTTGAAAAAAAAATTTAGTGTATATTTTACGCAAAAAACCCGACCGCACCCCTTGAAAATATGGTTGAACACCTCATCCGCACCCCAGCAAAAAATTTCTTGGTCCGCCACTGCCTGTGTTATGCCCTCAATGAAGAAACCCTATGGGTTCTCGAACCGGGATCGGTCTCACAAGTTGACTTGCGACCACCCAGTCAATCCAAAAGTCCTCGTTCAAAAAAAATTGTAAAAAAAAACCTTATAAACTATCATTCAATACAAAAATAAAATACTTTATTCATTCAAATTATTCAAACCAACAAACAAACCTTAATTTGGGTTTGGGTTCAGCTTATTTACAAACTCAACGGCTCAACTCAACTCATTTAAAAACTAAATTGGTTTGAAACAACCTTTCTCTTAGGCCACCCGTAGTGGGGCTTAATATCACGCCAAAAGCTAGCATCACGCCACCATAGCGCCGCCAACATCATTACGGCAAGCGCTATGGGGAGGTTTTTCTTCTCCGGCGCTATATCCTTCGCTGCGTGATGTTCTCTAACACAAATCCCCCCACTCACACACATATATATACATACATATGTATGTATATTGAAGGGCTTTATATAACCCCCTTACCACTACATCCTATTTTGATATAACGCCCCATAAAGCCACTCTCTTACGCATTTCACCACGTGTCGTATAACGCCCTCAAATGGGGCTTGACTACACAAGGTCTTAGGCAATGGGTATACTTTCACGCCTCTTAACTACATGTAGGCGTCACATCACCCACTTAACCCTTTTTCACTTCACCTCGCACAAAGGAAATGTTTTAACCCTCATTGACGCCCCATAAATTAATTAAATACACATATATAACATGTTCTGTGTGTGCAAATTTTCCAATGTTTGATTTTCTCTCTCTCTTGTCGTTAACTTTTTAACACGTGAAGCTTTTAGTGCTCCTTAACACCCTTAAGAAACGGTATAACAGGTCTTAACAAATGCCAGCTAGGATTAATACGTATAGTAGGTTACTAGGCATCCTTAACAAATTTTAACAAAGAACCTATTTCAACGGCTCTAAAGATATTATCCATCAACAAAAACAAAAAAACAACAATCGATCCATTGAAGAATAAACATCTAGTGGTGGGACCGGACCGGACCGTGGTTGGTCAACGTCATGGACGTCATACCGCAGCCTCGTTCGTATCTTCTTCTTCTTCTCCTCCTCCTCCAATCGCAATCATATACTTTGAATTCAATTTTATTCGTAAAGAATTGTATTTGTGGATGATTTTTCCCAATTGTCTTGTTGCTATTTTATTATTATTTTCTTGACCAGTTGTTACCTTGTTCGATTCGATTCGTTTAATTCCATATTCGTACGCCTTTTAAGTTTTTAGCATTGAGATTTCCGTACATTCGCAAGAACCCTAGATCGGTTGTTGTTTGATCGATGGTGAAGGAGACGGAGTATTACGATATTCTTGGCGTTAAACCTACCGCTACGGAATCTGAGATTAAGAAAGCTTATTACATCAAGGTTATTATTATACATCTTTCATTAATTCTTGTAGTAATTATGTGATTTTGTTTGATTTGTTATTTTACCTGCTATTTGTGCCCTAATTCAATGAAATTTCAATTTCAATTGATTTTAAGTAAGGTGTATTAATATTTATATAAGTTTTGGTATAAGACCTATGTTGATAAGAAATCAAGCCAATTGCAGCACATTTTGTTTGTAAGAGAACATTAGGCGTTCCAAGGCGTTTAGGTCTCGAAAGCCGAGGTGAGGGCTGCGAGGTGTTAGTGCAACAAAATAAGCTTTATAGCCTTTAACAGTATGACCAAAAGTTGCATCTATCTCGTCTCTTTTATGTATAGGTCATTTGATGAAGTAAATGTTCATAATATCTTCGTCGTTTTGGTCTGTTTTACATATCAACCGGGTTCAGTATGACAAAATTCTGACTCACATGGTCACATGTACATGAAGGTGTTATTTTGATCACCTTGCCTAAGGCGTGCATTTTAAAACCGAGGGCGCGTGAATTTTATTATTTGTTGGCAAGCTCTTATTTTCTTCCCTTGGAACACTTATATAACTGTTCTTATTAATTGAAGCTAAATGTAATCCAAGCTCCAGTTTTGGTATATGCATGATGAAGAACTTGGTGTTCATAAACTGTTGAAACCGACCAAACCTTTTGAGATTTTGTGCGGTCTGTTCACGGTTCAGTTTTGGTGGTTTAACGGTCCGGTTACGGTTTCGAACTTGGAGTCAAACCGAACTAGTCATCTAGCCCTTTTTAAATTTATTTTGGATTTGCATTGCAGTTATGTATATGCATTAAATTCATGAACCATCTTTATTGTTTTATATTTTTTAATACAAACTAATAATTTAAAAAAAAAAAGTTCAAACTCTCAAACCGCCAAAGTGGTCGATTTGGCTGACCCAGTATATAGCGGTTCAGCTCAGAGAGATGGGACCGTGAACTCCCCTAGCTTCATGTACTTCAAACTAGGCTGTATATAGTTATGCATAGACTGTTAGACCTAACATTACATGAAATCAGGCAGGATAATAAGTCCTTATTGGGATCTTATACTTGTATATATATACAAATAAGTGATTTTTGATGATTGTATGATTGCCTGTGTTTTCTTTTCCTAATTAGCTTGTTTACAAAAATAGCTTCTAGATTTTGCGAGTAAATACCATAGTTGTCAATTGCGACCATAGCGGTCGCTATAGCGCGCCTTATGGCGATGCGACCAAGTGTCGCTATGCTGGCGATTTTTTTTTTTTTTTTTTTTTTCTGGGCTTGGCTTTAACAAAAAAATAAAAATAAATAAAGGTTAAATTGTGCAAAAACTGGCCCACGCGGGCCTGGGGTTTTCGGAGCTGCATTCGTGCGGGCATGCACGAGTTCAATTAAATTTCAATTCAGAAACTCATTTTTTGCACCCCCCCTGCGCGCGGGTAGGACTTGTGGTAAAACATGTCATAAAGCTACAATGGAGTAGTAAAGACTTTACCTTATAAACAACCACTAACTTTGTTAACACACCGATGTGGGACAAAGTATTTACCACCTTTTGAGACTTTCATTCACACACCCAACATATAAGTCCTTTGCTACTAACTATTAGTTTTTGTTAAATATACATGTAAAATAACATATATACAAGGGTATTTTGATGTAATATACATATAAAATTTTCAAAAATCTTTTTCTAGTGTAATCGCTATTTATAAAATAGCCGTCGCTATTTGTCGCTATTCGCTACGTAGCCTAGCCATGCCTTGTCGCTATTTGTCGCTATTCGCTATCGACAACTATGGTAAATACGTGTGAGCATAGTTTAATTCTTGTCGCCGACTCGTCGTTAACTTGCTATACTTGGAGAATTGCAGGCGCGCCAGGTCCATCCAGACAAAAATCCAAATGATCCTCTTGCAGCACAAAATTTTCAGGCAACACTCCCGTCTAACTCTTATTGAATATGTTTTCTTCAATATATTATTTTAGTTAAAGATTTTGTATTCTATAACAGGTTTTAGGAGAAGCTTACCAAGTATTGAGTAATCCTGATCAAAGACAGGTTTACGATGCTCACGGGAAATCAGGAATCTCAACGTTAGTTTTGTGGTTTTTAATTATAGATTATGGCACCTTGTGCTGTATACATGCGAACATTCATATGTTATTTGATCAGTGCTGAAATATTTTTTGTCTGTTAATTATAGCGAGGCAATCATTGACCCAGCCGCTATCTTTGCAATGCTTTTCGGGAGTGAACTATTTGAAGACTACATTGGCCAGCTTGCGATGGCATCCATGGCTTCTTTGGATATTTTCACCGAAGGCGAGCAGATTGATACTAAAAAGTTGCAAGAAAAGATGAGGGTACGTGTGAATATAGAATCAGGATCAACTATGAACTTAAATGTTGGTAAGAACTGATCAAAATTCACAAGTTGAATCATATAGGTACAAATTCACAAGCTTTACGAGATTGTATCTTGTTGTTGAAGTGTTTGGCATAATTTTGTAAATGACAGATCTACATTTTTCGGTTGTTGCAACAGACTGCAAAATCAGATGCATATTTGAATTTGTTTATTTTTTAAAAGAAAATGCTTTAAAACTCTTGTAAAACACTTCAACAGAGGTATGAATTATGAATTGAAATTTCAACTTGTATCTTGTATGTTTCAGATTCAATATTTTGATTAGTTTATATGGTTTTTTTTACCATTATTTGAGTTCTTATAGGAACTGTCCCCTGTTGTGAACACACACACATATATATGGAATGGTTAAAATGAGAACTAGTTTGAGTTGTGAGAACTCGTGAGAACCCTACTTCCAAAAGTGTTTTGAAAAAAAATTTTGACGATTTTTTTTATGAAGCTTAGATGTTAATTTATAGGTGTGCTAGTTAGATGTTAATTTACCTTTGTGCAAAATTTGGTTGCAAAACTCACATGGGAAGTAAAATTCTTGCGAGTTCTCACAACTAGGAGGAGTTCTCACATGAACTCTTCCCTATATATATAGAGAGAGTTTAAAATACAATAGTCCTTAACGTGCGATGCGTACGTTAACCTTACCCAGTTACCCTATATATATATATATATATATATAAAGAAAGAGGGGGGGGGGGGGGTGTTTACTACATAACCAATTTTAAGCAGAGAATTGCGAAAACGGCAAAAACACGTGTCTATTGCTTTAACTATGATACGTAAGGCACTTATGTAACCGCATAACCGTCTCTCTCTCTCCCACTGCTGTGGTACGTACAAGCACTTAACTAGTTCTTTACTTAAAATTGATCCTGTATTGACCACACTCTTATTATACACACACACACACACATATATATATATATATATATATATATATATATATATTATATCTATACATATATTATCCTATTCAGTAGCAATGTAGCATACATCAAGCAGTAATATATTTTTAAAATTTATCTTGTGGCTATGTAAATTTGAATCAGTTAAGTGTGTATCACAGATTGTGCAAACGGAAAGAGAAGAAAAGTTAATTACATTACTTAAAGATCGTCTCCATGAATATGTGCAAGGAAATAAAGATGATTTTATCCGTCATGCTGAAGCTGAAGTATCAAGGCTCTCCAATGCAGGTATATTATAAATCATTTAACTAAAAAATTAATGCCAAGTTTTTGTATATTTCTAACTGTAAGTTATGCCCGCCTTTTGTAGCTTATGGTGTGGACATGCTCAACACAATTGGATATATTTATACTCACCAAGCTGCCAAAGAGCTTGGTAAAAAGGCTATTTATCTCGGTTTACCGTTTATCGCTGAGTGGTTTAGGAACAAAGGCCACTTTATAAAATCACAAGTTACAGCCGCGACAGGTACATCTGGTCTATACTCTATATGTTATCGTAGGTTTGTTTTATTATATTTGTATAATAGTATTAAACTAGAAATTTTACCCTGCACATTGCGATGGGAGTTTGATTATCAGTACATTACCAACACTGGGTGTAGCAACTGAAAGAGATAACGTAAAACCATGGGAAAAGAACATCGAAACGTCAATGTACGTATTCAGAAATATCACTAAAAGTAGAAACAGTAAAAGCAAAAAAAAAAAAAAAACTGGTTCTCATAATAGGGATTCCGGTAACAATATTGTTCGGTTGGAGTCGGTTTGTTTGTCACGTCAGCAAGGGAAAAACACTAAAAGGCAAAATACGAAAAGGAATAAAAGTAACGGGACTGAAGATGTATATTAGCAAAGTTAAAGTAGGGGTCTAAACATGTATATAAGCAAAGTTAATTTACGAAGGAAAAAACTTTATTAAAGTAGAGGGGCTAAACTTGCATAGTAGGAAAGTTAAGTTAAAGGGTTGTATAGTAAAAATAATAAAGAGCGGGGGGTGTAATTAGAAAAATCCACTAAAAGACAAAACCCTTAGCTACTCTAAGGGTGGGTTGTGTTTTAGTATAATAATCATTAATCTTTATGCCAATTAGGTACTTTTTATTTTTTATTGTTGCGCTTTTCTTGCGCCGGGCATGCGCTTCTTTTGCGCCTTTGATTTCCTAGTCTGGCTTATTACCATTATGTAACATTATATATTTTTCATTTTGCATTACCTTTTGCGATTTTAGGTGCAATCGCTTTAGTTCAGCTTCAAGAAGACATGAAACGACAGTTGAGTCAAGAAGGGAAGTACACAGAAGAGCAACTCGAAGAATACATGGAGTCACACAAGAAGATAATGATTGATTCTCTTTGGAAGCTTAATGTGGCAGATATTGAAGCCACGGTTTCTCGTGTCTGTCAGATGGTTGTATCCATTTTCCCTCATTTTTTGTTTATATAAATACGCAGATGGTACTCATATTTATATCATTTTGTCTGTTTCAGGTTCTTCAAGATCATACCGTGAAAAAAGAGGAGCTTCGTGCGAGAGCTAAGGGATTGAGGATCCTTGGTCGGATCTTTCAGGTGTTATTATGTGTACATTGTCGTTATGGCAAAACGGGTTAGCTGGATGGGTCGGGTCAAACAATTTTTACCATTCATAAATAATGTGCTTGATAGATGGCTGATGTATAAACAATTATTTTGATTTCAGAAGGCAAAACCAGCCGTTAATGGGCATGAAAGTGAACCAATGTTACACTCTGGTATGCATAATCTGGATGTTGAGGATACAGATCATGCTTCAAAAGCTGCAGAATCTGGTCAAAGTTCTCAACCCACCATGGTACCACAGGTATATTATTCATTTCTTTAACTGTTAAAAACATGTTTTATTTTTCCTCCTATTTTTACATTATAAATTATTATATTATGTTTTTATTCCAGAGTCCATATGTGGAAGCTCCCCAGTTTCCTGGCGTAGAAAATTATGATTTTCCTATGCCAACAGTACCCCCTGGGGCCCAGAGATCTTAGTGAAGTTGCATGGTTGAATTTGGATGGTATGTCATGTGTTTTGTATGTATATTTTTGGTAATGAAGTTGAATTTGCATGTATTTAACTGAACACATAACTTTCATATGATTTCCAATTTGTTTATTGTAAGAACAAAATGTATTTTATTTCCCCCCGGACTATGCCTCATAATATGGCCATGTACAGCTGTACAATATCTTGAGAACCATAAAAGAATATTCGTTTAGTGAGATTATTTATTTATCAAGAAAAGGAATTTAGTTTTGGAGAAGATGAGATCATTCATTTACATGGTTATACCGTATATTTTGAACGGAGAATTTGCCTATCACGAGCAGAACCATCCGATCATAGGGGTAAGATCAAATAAAAAGTTTGTTTTGCCTAAGACTAGTGGGTATGGGGAGGCTCATCCCCATGAGGATGGGCTGCCACGTAGGCGCCACATCACCATCCCATGGAGGATGGGCCTCCTTGCTTTTTGAGAGGGGTGGAGGATGGGGCTACCCCACCTAATTATTTTATAATTTTCTAAGTTTTTTTTTTGTTAACTTAATAAAACTTTCATAAAAATTAAAAAATACAACATAAAACAAGATAAATAAATTCATTTCATAACATAAAAAAATTACATTTCCTAAAAATAAAAATTACTAATCCTAGAAACGGAAAACGTAAAAACGAAAAAAAAAATTACGATACGATTAAAAAACTAATCAACCTACGACGTCCATTTTTTCTTCACCTCTTCTTTCATCCTCCGGAACCGAGTCGAGATCCAACATCATAATCCTAAAATCCTCCGCTCGAGCATAGTCGGCCGACAAAGTTTTCTTGTGACTATATTTTTCGGCCGCGAACTCTTTGAACGAACGGAATTCGTTTATCAACTCGTCCATTTTCGAAGACGCCTTCGAGCCGCCCCCTCCACTCGAGCCGGCCCCTTTGCGCTTCCCGGCCGCCTCTTTTTTTGCTTTGTCCCTTCCGGTGGGACGTTCCGACTCGTGAACGGGCAACACATCCTCGTCATATATTGGGTCGTCGTTTATGTCGATTTGACAACGAGCGGTGGAGCCTCCCACACTATAACTTCCGGACTCGGAAGTTTTAGTCCGTTTGGCGGTTGCGACCTCATTTGGAACCGCCTTCCATTTTGGTTCTTTCTTTAAAACGTTCCACGCTCGGAGGTGCGGGAAAGGCGTTGAATTTTGAGAGTCCCACTTAGCCATAGCAAGGTTAAGAATGTCCTCGTCGTTACTCCCGCTAGGAGGACAAGTGTAAATTTGGTTATAATACTCGTTAAAGGTATTGATGGTCTTGCTCATTTTACGCCACTTGCCCGAGACGGATTCGACATCACGAGCCGGGCCATGCTCCATAATCCCGTTAAATCTTTCCGTTGTCGCATTCCAAAAACTACTACCCGTTTGGTTGTTCCCTAAATTTAAAAAAAATGCATTAGTAAAAATAAAAAATAAATCTTTTTAAATTTAAATTAAAAAATTAAACTTTGGTTCATACCGACTATCGGGCAAGTAGAGGACTTAACAAACGCCATTGCTAGCGCCTCCTCCTCTATTTTCGTCCAAGGTCTCGCCTTTGCTCTCGAACCGCTTTTTGGCACGGTTTCGGGTACGGTTTCAACCGTCTTCCCCTTGTTTTTTTTTTGCGCTTGAGCTCTTGCGGTGGCGATTCGGGGACGACTTCTTCATCATCATCGTCAACTTGAACCGGGGGTTGCGGTTGGGAAGTTGGCGGTTGCGATTGGAATTGTTCAATCGAGTTGCGTTGCATGATTTGTTTGAGTGCTTGGTATTGTTGCATTTGTTGAACTTGGGAGATTTGTGAGAAGGCGTTGGGTGATTGTTGGAAACCCGAAAAGGTAAATTGTGGAGACACCCACGAAGGATCCATAGTCGGAGTGTAAGCGGGACTCGAAAAAAAGTTAGGTTGGTTCATGTCACACCCCGATATTTCCACGTTTGACCGGTGGGCCCGGTGGGGGAGTATCGTGACGTAGTTGGTAACATTACAGTCAAACAACACAATATTTAATATGCACCGCGGAAGCAAAAGATAGATATATTTCAACCGAATAATATTGTAATATCAAGTATCACAAACAGTTGAGAATAATCCACAGGTGGATCAAAAATTTATAGGAAACATTGTTCAACAGTTTTGACATCCAAGCTTGCGAGACTTATTGTGGACGCTAGGAGAAAGCCAGCCTAGTTCGCGTAGTACCTGCACTTAACCTTTCTGGGAAAATACGTCAGTTTACACTGGTAAATACATTCAACCGACTCTTTTTGAAAAGTTTAATAAAAATTGATGTGAATGCACGTGGCACAAACTTTTTATAACTTGGGATAATTATTTGAATATAATACTTGTAAAAGAATTACATGTTCCTTATGCGTTCAGTAGCCCGATCCGTAGACCGGGTTAAAGATCAATAGACACACCACATTATTTATTTATGCACTGACGGGTGTACGCCTACACCCCGTGCTCAGGTCGTGGCCATCTCGTAAGATGATGCCAAGGATATCCGGGACATGGTCATTAACCCCCCAAAGGCTTTAAGCAAACAAAACATTTCAAAACGGAGCATATCAATGATTTAACCTCTATTCGATTAAAGATTCAATGCCGGACCAAGCGGTATTTTATATACCGTACCCCAAGCCCGTATAAGGGAAAATAAGTTAAAAATATTTACCTTTGCAAGTATCAATCACAAATAGCAAGTGCGTGTAGCTTTTACCGGGTCTCCTATTCTGGAACGAAGGTTTATAATAACCTATTAGAATCCTAACGGGTCTTTAATTAATCCTAAACTTAGACCGGTTAGTTTTAAAGGAAGATACGGTTCGAACGCGTGATTAAGCGAAGACCGGAATAGAATGTGGTTTAGACCCGACAAGTTTGAAGACTTGTATAATATGGGTAAACTAAACACATTCTGGATTTTGAGATAAAAATAATAAGGTTTGACCCGTTTCGGCTAATTTATGCAAACTAGTTACATAAACCGAACCGAACACGCAAGAGGCGTAATGGGTAAACATGAGAGTCATTTACAGGTTTCCTAAGTTAATATGCCTTAAATAGGTAGTGATATCAGTAGGATACCTTCCATTATGCCCAAAACGAGTTTAATCTAAATATAAGCCCCGTAGGGGTATCTTGGTCATTTTAAAGATTATAAAAGAGATTAAATGAAATTCTGAGATTCGGGTCTGAATAAATCAGTAAAACAACTTAATTTATCAGGTTATATCAATTGGTGATAAGTCTTATATGACAAAATGGTTTTAAACCCATACTAGGTGTTTAATACGCTTAAAAAGCCGTTTTAAGCGATTTCCGGGTTAAACAGGAAATCTGAGTTTTCTGATCAGGTTATAAAGTTCAAAATACTTTATTTATTATATAAAATCAGTAGCAATTGGATTGGTGTCAAAATATTATGTAAAACTCATTTTATGAACAAAATGGGTATAATCGGTATTTACCGAATCAATGCCATAACCTTAGGTTATGAGCAGGTTAAAAATAATTAAAAATCTTTAAAAATCCCAAAATGTTATCTTACATCAGTGGGTAAAAGGTTTGGTGTCAAAAATTGGGTTTAGATAGGCTTTATGCTAATTGCGCCGTTTAATTAACAAAAAGCTTTTTAATTGCGCTATTTAGCATAACTCCTATTCTAGACCTCCAACTGATGTGAAAATTTAGGGACATGTTTATAAATCAGTAGCAAATATTATTGTCCTCTCACATTTCCAAAATTCTCGTTTTATGGTCAAAAGGGCATTATGGTCAACTTTAAGCAATTAACGAAAATATGTAAACGAATCGGTCAAACAACGAATCAACCACAGAGGGTTATACTATCATGTAACCTGGTCCTAAGGAAGCTCTAAGGCATTTCCAAAGCATACTAAATCGGGTCAGAACTGAATTCAAAGTTTTGCGACTTTCGGCTCCGAACCGAGCCTAAATAGAAAATTGTCGGGTCGAACATGTTTAGACATGTTCTTACATTTATTACTAAGTTATATGAGTGGTAAAATAGGTTACATGCCTTCTACATTGCTAATTACATGTTAATTCGCAAGTTAAGTTTCTGTTGACTTTTTATAAACAACTTTGACCCGACAAATGACTAAGTTAGGATGGGAATCAGAGGGTGCCCTTTTAAGGGTTTAATGCCCACATAATTACCAACTTATAACTACCTTCAATTCGACTAATCACTGGACCATTAATGATTAATCGCTAAGTCAAACGTTAATTACGACGGTTTGACTTTTAAGCTAATAACTAAGTAAAACTCAATTAAGGAAGATCAAGGTTACTTACCAAGGTCTAATGCACGATTAGAGATGCTTGGGGACTGATCTTATGCTCCAGGAAGCTCCACAAATGCAGATGGAAGGTGTGATCAAAATGTTGCAACATGAGGGCCTTTTTATAGTGAATTTGAGGGCTTATGATCATGACAAATCATGCTACAACTGATCATGGATCATCCACAAGTGTCCCTAAGGTCTAAAAGCATGTAGGGGTCGCCCATGGAGTGGAAAATATCTTTCTAAGTCGGTTACAATGGACATAGCAGACACTAGCCAAAGTTTTTGGAATCAGAAGGCCCCTCGCGTCACGCGTAGGCCCCCTAGGGGTTCCCCGCGTCGCGCGACGCCCCCTCTGATCCAATTTAACTTTTCAGATTTTTATGTTTTGGTCCTTGATCCTTATGAAGTTGTTTCGACTTTATTTCTTGCATTATGAGCCTCCTAAATTGCTTTCCAAGGACTCCAAGTTATAACCAATCCTTGTGAAGCCCTTGTTTAACTTTGTTATCACCCGAAAAGTCATAAACTTCATCGTTGACGCTTTTAACCCCTCGTGTACGAATCTTATCCTAACTTTCTCATACGATAATGAAACTTGGTGAAATTTTTATCGTGCATTCTAGTGAGCATAATTAATCGTTACAAAGCTTCGGGTTTGCTAAAAGGTCACTCAGAGGTATACCTTAAACATGTTGACACATTTAACCCCTGTAGTTTGTAATCTCTCACTTTCTTTCACAATTAGCTTCGTATGATCCATGATTCATTCGTTTAAGGGTATAAACATAGTGTAGGGTTATGGTAAAGTATATTTATCCATTGTTGACATTTTAAACCCTTACATTATCATACTTTCCTTGTTTGTCAACTTTAGTCCTTCTAGAACATTCTTTCATACGTTGAAAACTTATGACACATGTCGACACATTATAGGACGTGAATTTTCGAGGTGTCACATCCTCACCCCCTTAAAAGAAATCTCGACCTCGAGATTTACTGAAATAAATGAGGGTACTTTTCTTTCATTGTGGACTCAACCTCCCATGTGTATTCGGGACCTCTACGGGCATCCCATTTAACCTTTACGATCGGTACATGCTTCCTTCGAAGCTTCTTAACCTGTCGATCCTCGATCGACACAGGTTTTTCAACAAACTTCAAGCTCTCTTCTATGTGCACATCTGTGTGTGGTATGACTAGTGATTCATCAGAGAAACACTTCTTCAGATTACAGATGTGGAATACATTGTGAATACCACTGAGCTCTTCAGGTAATTTTAACTTATAAGCAACTGATCCGACACATTCGATGACCTCGAATGGTCCTATATACCTTGGGCTTAACTTACCTTTCTTGCCAAATCGTATCACTCCCTTCCAGGGTGATACATTAAGCAACACTTTGTCACCTACCTCGAATTTCAGAGGTTTACGCTTTAGATCTACGTAGCTTTTCTGCCTATCCCTGGCAGCTTTCAGACGGTCATGAATCTGTACAATCTTGTCTGTCGTTTCAAAGACTATTTCAGGTCCTGTCAGCTGGACATCTCCAACTTCCGCCCAACAGATGGGAGTTCTGCACTTTCTACCGTACAAGGCCTCGAAAGGCGCAACCTTGATGCTGGTATGGTAGCTATTGTTATATGAGAACTCGATTAATGGCAGGTGGTTATCCCAACTACCACCTAAGTCGATCACACATGCACGAAGCATGTCCTCCAACGTTTGGATTGTACGCTCACTCTGTCCGTCCGTCTGAGGATGGTAAGTCGTACTGAAATTGAAGCGCGTGCCCAAAGATTGTTGGAAACATTTCCAAAAATGAGATGTGTATCTAGTATCCCTATCGGAGATAATAGACACTGGTACGCCATGCAGCGATACAATCTTATCTACGTACAATTGGGCTAACATGTCGGAGCTATAGGTCTCCTTAATGGGTAGGAAATGCGCTGACTTAGTCAGTCTATCTACTATCACCCATATAGTATCGTTTCCTTTCCTTGTCTTTGGCAACTTGGTGATGAAGTCCATTGTCACCATTTCCCACTTCCACGTGGGAAGTTCAGGCTGTTGTAGCAAACCTGACGGCTTTTGATGTTCTGCTTTGACTTGCGCACACGTCAAGCATTTAGCTACATAGGCAGCTACAGACTTCTTCAAGCCTATCCACCAATAGTTTGCCTTTAGATCCTGGTACATCTTATCAGCTCCAGGATGGACGGAGTATTTAGAACTGTGGGCTTCCTGGAGGATAACATCTCGAAGTCCTCCATAAACTGGAACCTATATTCGCCCGTTTAACCTCAAAATTCCGTCCTTGCCATAGGATAACTGTTCTTCTGTTACTCCTAGCTTTTCATTAGGATAGTTAGCTTCCAGCACAGCTTCCTTCTGCGCAGCTAACAACCTTTCATTCAAACCATTCTTTATCTCAATGCTCTTGGCATTGATTCTTATGGGCTTCACCCTTTCCTTTCGACTTAAAGCATCGGCGACTACATTCGCCTTGCCAGGATGGTATCTTATTTCACAATCATAATCATTCAAAGTTTCCATCCAACGTCGTTGCATCATGTTCAAATCCTTTTGGTTAAACAGGTGCTGGAGGCTCTTGTGATCAGAATAGATCACACACTTGATACCATATAAATAGTGCCTCCATAGTTTCAGTGCAAATATAACGACACCCAACTCCAAGTCATGGGTGGTGTAATTCTTTTCATGCACCTTTAACTGACGTGAAGCATAGGCAATAACTTTGCCTTTCTGCATAAGCACACATCCCATCCCGGTGTGTGATGCATCACAATATACCACAAACTCTTCTATTCCATCAGGCAATGTCAACACAGGTGCATTTCTTAGCTTCTGCTTAAGGATATCAAAGGATTCTTGCTGCTTAGGGCCCCAATCGAACTTTATTTTCTTTCTAGTTAAAGAAGTTAGGGGTGCAGCAATCCTTGAAAAATTTTCAATGAATCGCCTATAATATCCTGCCAATCCCAAGAAACTGCGAATTTCTGTGGGCGTCTTCGGCTCTTGCCAATTCATGACAACTTCAACCTTAGCGGGATCCACTTGGATACCACGCTCACTAACCACATGTCCAAGGAATTGGACTTCTCGAATCCAGAATTCACACTTCGAAAATTTGGCGTAAAGCTTCTCCTGTTGAAGTAGTGAAAGAATACATCGAAGATGCTTCTCATGATCAGCTTGGTTCTTCGAGTAGATGAGGATGTCGTCAATGAAGACAATGACAAATTTGTCCAAGTAGGGCTTGCAGACGTGTCACGGCCCCCGACCCGGTTTGACCCGTTTCAGGAGCCGCGGGACAGAAATGCTGTGGTATTTAATTAACAGCGGAAGTTTTCATCAGGATCTTTTAAAAACTGAAATATTTCCCGATTATTTTATTTCACAACTCGGGATAAAACCCCGATAATTTACAATCATAAGATTTCACAGAGAAATCTTTATTATTACAAAACATGTTTCTTTATTTTTATACTGAGCCACTTCCTTAAGCTTGTAGTGCTTCTCGGCACTTTTCTTGGATCAAAACAGATCACCTGAAACATGTTTGAAAAAGGTTTTGTCAGCGGGAAATACTGAGTGAATCATTCTTTTTTTTACTAAAACGACTTATTTGTTATAATTTACAGTATTAAGAGCGATTACAATGTTTCTGATATCAAACCAACTACCCACAGTATTTGTCACTTGACCACACATTGGCTATCTCGTTGTCCAATGGTGTCTGTGACTATGGTCATATCACCCCTTGGCTAACCCGTTGTCCAATGGTGACGATTATCAAGTATTGTATACAAAACCCCATATACCGGCTGTAACTTGGTGATTACAAAGACTTAATCCCTGTAATTATAACTTTGAAATAAACATGCTTTTGTAAATAGATTTGATAAAAAGAGAATGACTCACATTGCAGGTTTAATTGAGCAGAGCCTAGCCTACTGATTAGCCTTTTTAACCTAAATTAATAATAAGCACACAATTTGGTTAGTAACTTAATACAACATTTACGATAACTCACGAGATTAAAACCTTCATAACGAATGACAAAGTGCGATACTTAAACATCCATCGAATTAACGACGAATGACAACGCATAAACCCTAATGTGGGCAGCACTTAAACATCCATTGGATAGTTTAATCGATCGGACATTGAATCGTATCAGCAATCGAGTTATTACCCTGATTGCGGTGTCGATTAGTGATCCGTGTGTGTTAATTGTAGTAATCTACGTATATCTCAGCGTATGTATGGAATTTTTACGTCGAACTGAAGCCAGGAATCAAGTCCCACTGCCTACTATTTATATCTGAAAAATGACCTCCCCCGCGTGTCGCGACAGGCACCAATCTACCCTAGGGTAGCCTTGTGTGCATGTAGCCTTGCTGAGTTGGTCGTTCGTCAATTTTCATAATACACGTAAAGCTGTTAAGATAATAACAACTAGGGTTTTACCCCCCTTGAATTTTAGGGGCCCTGATTCTAATTCCGTTTGTTCTGAAAATTTTAGGGTTTGTGCAGAATCACTTGGGTGTCTCAATTAGGGTTTCCTATTGGACAAATTAATTTAATAAATAGGACTTTTGATGAGAGTTGTTACATTCTCCCCACCTTAATAAAAATCTCGTCCTCGAGATTTACTGGAATAATTGAGGATACTTTCGCTTCATTTCTGATTCCAGCTCCCAAGTGTATTCAGCTTCTCTCTTTGAATCCCATTTTACTTTTACTAGCAGTAGTCGTTTGTGCTTGAGAAACTTCACTTTTCTGTCTTCTATTTGAAGAGGTTTCTCAATAAATTTTAACTTTTCATTTACCTCTATATCTTGAAGAGGTATTATCAAAGATTCGTCTGATAGACATTTCTTAAGATTGGATACATGAAATACATCATGTACTCCAGCTAACTCTTCTGGTAGTTGTAAACGATAAGCAACTGGTCCTATACGTTGGATCACTGGAAATGGTCCTATGTATCTTGGACTTAGCTTTCCTTTCTTACCGAATCTAACAACTCCTTTCCAAGGAGAAACTTTCAACATTACTCTGTCTCCAACTTGGAATTCTAATGGCTTGCATCTATTGTCTGCATAACTCTTCTGGCGATCTCGAGCTGTTTTCAATCTTTCCTTGATTTGAGTAATCTTATCAGTAGTTTCTTGTACTATCTCGGGACCTGACAATTGACTTTCTCCTATTTCTGCCCAACAAACTGGAGTTCTGCACTTTCTTCCATACAGTGCCTCGAATGGGGCAGTTTCAATGCTTGAATGATAACTATTGTTATAGGAGAATTCAATTAAAGGTAAGTGATCGTCCCAATTTCCACCAAAATCTATTACACATGCTCGGAGCATGTCTTCTAGAGTTTGGATTGTCCTTTCACTTTGTCCATCTGTTTGAGGATGATATGCAGTGCTTAAATTTAGTCGAGTTCCCATAGCTTCTTGGAAACTTTTCCAAAAATGAGAAGTGAAACGACTATCTCTATCTGATACAATGGAGAGTGGAACTCCATGTAGAGATACGACTTTATCTACATACAACTTTGCCAATCTTTCCATGCTAAAGGTTTCTTTCATTGGTAGAAAGTGAGCAGATTTGGTTAATCGATCCACAATTACCCAAATCGTGTCATTACCTTTTCTGGTTTTGGGTAACTTAGTAACAAAATCCATTGTTATGAGTTCCCATTTCCATACTGGCATTTCTAATTGTTGGAGTAGACCTGAAGGTTTCTGATGTTCTGCCTTAACTTGTGAACAAGTAAGACATTTAGAAACATATCGAGCTATATCCTTTTTCATGCCTATCCACCAGAAATTCTTTCTTAAATCTTGGTACATCTTATTGTTTCCTGGATGTATAGTATACCTAGACTTATGGGCTTCTTCTAAAATCTTATTTCTTAATTCTCCTTGCTTAGGTACCCAAATTCTATTTTTATGGAATCTCCAAATTCCATCAGCTCCTTGTTCTAATTCTTTTATTCGTCCTTTCATTCCTTCAGCATTATCCTTGATTGCTGTTTCTTGAACCTTTTTCAATTGTTCCATTAAATCTAATTGTAAATTTAATCTGAGAGCACGAACTCGCTTTTGCTTTTCATAATATTTACGACTTAAGGCATCTGCAACTACATTTTCCTTTCCTTCATGATATTGAATATCACAGTCGTAGTCACTTAGGATTTCCATCCATCTCCTTTGCCTCATGTTTAACTCTTTTTGCCCAAATATATATCTTAAACTTTTATGATCTGTATAGACAGTAAATTTACTTCCGTACAGATAATGTCTCCAAATTTTCAGGGCAAAAATTACAGCTCCTAATTCTAAATCATGAGTTGTATAGTTTTCTTCGTGCTTTTTCAATTGTCTGGAGGCATACGCAATTACCTTCTTGCGTTGCATTAGCACACATCCAAATCCTAATTTTGAAGCATCACAATATACTTCAAAATCTTCAGTTCCTTCTGGTAAGGCTAAGATTGGAGCATTGGTTAACTTCTGCTTTAAAATCCTAAAGGCTTCTTCTTATTTAGGTCCCCATTCAAACTTAACTGCTTTACAGGTTAGCTTAGTTAATGGTACAACTATTTTGGAAAAGTCCTTAATGAACCGTCTATAATATCCGGCTAAACCTATAAAACTTCTAATTTCCATTGCAGATTGCGGAACCTTCCAATTGGTAATTGCTTCTATCTTAACAGGATCTACATGAATACCTTCGTGATTCACCATATGTCCTAAGAATTGCACTTCTTGCAACCAAAATTCACACTTTGAGAATTTGGCGTACAGCTTTTCTTTTCTTAACAAAGTTATGAGTGCATGCAGGTGCTGACAATGTTCTTCCTGACTTTTGGAATAAATAAGTATATCGTCAATGAAGACAATTACAAATTTATCCAAATACGGTTTACAGATTCTATTCATCATGTCCATGAATGCTGCAGGTGCATTCGTTAGTCCGAAGGGCATGACTGTAAACTCGTAATGACCATACCTGGTTCTGAAAGCAGTTTTAGGTATGTCTTATTCTTGTACCTTCAATTGATGATATCCGGAGCGTAAATCTATCATAGAAAAATACCTAGCTCCTTGAAGTTGATCAAATAGATCATCAACCTAGGTAATGGGTATCGATTCTTAATTGTAACCTTATTTAATTCTCTATAATCGATACACATTCTCATGGAACCATCCTTTTTCTTAATAAACAACACTGGTGCTCCCCATGGGGATGAACTAGGTTGTATGAAACCTTTACTTAGTAATTCATCTAATTGCTTTTTCAGTTCTAACATTTCTGTGGGAGCTAACCGATAAGGTGCCTTGGCTATCGGTATAGTTCCTGGAATTAGATGAATTCTAAATTCTACCTCCCTATCTGGTGGTAATCCGGGTAATTCTTCTGGAAATACATCTGGGTATTCTGAAACTACAGGAATCTCCTTAAGTTATTTTTCCTTAGTATTAATGATTACTGAAATCATATATACTATTCCTTGCTTTCGTTCATAACTAGCAACTTTCATTACTGATATGAACTTCATGGGCTTACGTGGTTTGTCTCCTGTAATTATGATTACTTCTCCGGTAGGTGCCTGAATTTCTACAGAATTTTTATCACAAAGGATTCGAGCATGGTTGGCTATTAACCAATCCATTCCTAACACAACATCGAATTCAGCTAATTTCATAGGTAACAGATTTGCAGAAAATTTATGACCTGAAAGTTCTATTTCTACTTTTTACAAAACCTGATCTATTTTAACTGAATTCCCATCTGCGGTTTCGACTGTAAAAATATGCCTAATGTTGGTTAAAGGTAAATTAAGAGCTTGGCAGAATGAAGTGTTGATAAAACTTTGGTTTGCACCAGAGTCAAATAATACTTTTGCGTAAATGTTGTGAACTAAGAACGTACCAGCTATCACATCTGGGATTAACTCTGCCTCCTGAGTTGTTAACTGAAAGGCTCGAACATTCTTCTTTGTAGCTCCTTCTGCAGCTTTGGCTTTGTTGTTATCAGCTGGTTTAACTAGTTTCGGGCAATCTGGCCTGAAATGTCCAGTTTCTCCACAATTGTAACAAATTGTGGATTTCTTCCTGCAGTTTTCTTCACGATGTCCTACAACTTTACAAAAGTTGCAGGTTACATTGCATTTTCCAAAATGTTTCCTTCTACAATTCCTGCAGAAAGGCGGAATTGAGGATTGTCCTGTTCCTCTTTTCCTGAAACTGCTATTATTACCCGTACGAAATCCTTGGGTAATTTTCTGAGCCAGTTCCTTTTTCCTGTTATCATCTCTTGTGCGCACTAGTTTGTCGGTTAGGGTATTAGCTAATTCCACAACATCGTCAATAGTGCGAGGTCTCGCAGCTTTAACGATATTACGGATTTCACCAATCAATCCCCAAATATAACGAGAAATGAGTACCGGTTCTGGCGAAGCCAGTGTTGGTACCACTCTAGCATATTCAAAGAATGTCGAAGTATAACCGCGGCAATCTACACCCATCATTCTATGGTTTAAGAACGTATTTGCCATTTGATCTTTTTCATACTCGGGACAGAATTTTCTTTCTACAAGACCTTTAAATTCTTCCCAGTTCATTGCATAAACCCTATTTCTTCCTTTAGCTTGTAACACCGTGTTCCACCATTCTAGCGCCCCTTCTTTGAAAAGATTTGACGCGTACATGACCTGATCATCCTGAACACATTTACTTATTGCAATTACTGCCTCGGTTTTCTCTAACCAACGCAGTGCTGCAGTCGCTCCTTCATTGCCTGCAAATTCAGTGGGTTTGCAAGCAAGAAATTCTTTGTAAGTGCAACCAGGTGTTGCAGCTTTCATTTTCTTAGGGAGCGGAGCTTGCAGTGATTCATTATTATGATTAGTATGATTACCGCCTCCGTTTATACTATTACTGAAGTTATCTTCAGAAATGCGTTTGCTTGGAACGATTGGTTGAGGCTCGATTGGATTTTTAACAGCAGCAACTATTGCTGGAATAGCATTAGCTATTCCTTGAGCAACAATATTTTCTATATCCTGTCTAGTCATATATTGATCTCCCGGGTGTTGCTCAGATTGATTAACCTCATTAACTGGTTCGTTATTAGCGTTTTCCATCTGATAATTAATTTATAGATAAATAATTAGTATAAAAAAAATAATAATCCAATGTCACAATTAATTGCACATAATCACGTAAACGAATATACAAACAAAATTGTAAATTTTCTAAAATTTCATTTGTTTATATATTATATCATGCTTCTATATACAACTGTTTTATTATTTATTTTACACATACTGATTTTATTATTACTATTACACAATAACAGTTTCATAAACCTACTATCTTTCATCATTTGTTTTCCTAAAAACGAAGTTCCCTTTCATCATACTTCCATGCAATTTGTCCCCCTATCTCCCGGATTCTATTTCCCGCATCCATTAACTCTTCGCCAAAATGGCGAAGTTCTGCTAAATTCTCGTTACTCATGGGTGGATTTGGTAATGGTTCTGGGTCGAACTGAGGAAGAAAGGAATTAGGACTGTTGAGCAGGTTTTGGAATTGCCAGTCATTCGTCCACCATTCGTCCATTCCTAAAGGTTGGGTATGAACTATAGATTCTGGGATTGCTGGTTCTAAGTTTATAGGGAGTTGAGTTTCAATAGGACGAGTAAAGACATTTGTATTGACAGGCTGAATAGTATCATAGCTTGCCAATATAAAATCTAGCTCTTCCTGCAATGTCATTTCCTGAGTTTGTTTAGAACTTTCTCCAATTTCTACCTGAGAACTTCCTCCAACCTCCATTTCTATTTGCTTAGAATATTCATCAAACTGTAATCCCATCTGCCTAGACTCTTCCCCGGCTTCAATTTCCTTCCCTTTATCTAAAGGATTTTCAATTTTAGGCATCTTTCTAGTGACAGGCTTCCTCCTACGCACACGCCTCCATGCTACAAATCTCCTTCTTTTCTTGGGCTTGGGTTTCTCTGGAGGTGAAGCATTAAATTCAATAGGTTCTTCTATGTCTGGTATATACCTATTGAAATCTCTGGAAACCTCTATTTTTACCGGATAGAGATTTAGGTTTTACAGGGCATCGGACAAGTCATTCATCTGTTTAGCACATATGCAAAATACACAAATTACTAAGTCAAAATTTTCATAAATGACCTTTAAATATTATTGTATCCAGGTGACTACAAAACAACTAGAATTTAAAACACATTATGGTTTATTGTAAATTTATTTATTTACTGGAGAACGTTTCTGGGTGATAAGGGTGCCAAAACTGAAACAAGTTATTTAAAGACTTTCATTTACTGCTACGGTGGCTAGCATATAAAGATTTGCCCATTTTTCATCTAACTTGTCTTCCCAAGGTGATTTACTGGTTAACTCCTGGGTTTCCTGTTTAATCTTCTTTTCTCGGATTTTCCTTATTTCCTCCCGACTTTTCCTAATAATCAAACTTCTTTTATTAGGAGAAAGTGGTTTCTCATAATGTGCCTTTCTCACAAATATTCCTTCCTCAGGAATTACAGAGTGATTTGAGGATTTGGTTTGGGATGAACTTCCCTTCTCATTGGATGACCTATCTAATTTAAGATAGATGTTTGACAGCTTTTGTTTACCCATACTGTAACTAACAAATAGTCAGTTAATAAAACACATAATCACATAATAGTAATCAGGAAAAATTTAAGTATTTCTAAATACTTAATTAGCTTAACTTAGTGGCTCTGATACCACCTTTTTCTGTCACGGCCCCCGACCCGGTTTGACCCGTTTCAGGAGCCGCGGGACAGAAATCCCGTGGTATTTAATTAACAGCGGAAGTTTTCATCAGGATCTTTTAAAAACTGAAATATTTCCCGATTATTTTATTTCACAACTCGGGATAAAATCCCGGTAATTTACAATCATAAGATTTCACAGAGAAATCTTTATTATTACAAAACATGTTTCTTTATTTTTATACTGAGCCACTTCCTTAAGCTTGTAGTGCTTCTCGACACTTTTCTTGGATCACAACAGATCACCTGAAACATGTTTGAAAAAGGTTTTGTCAGCGGGAAATACTGAGTGAATCATTCTTTTTTTACTAAAACGACTTATTTGTTATAATTTACAGTATTAAGAGAGATTACAATGTTTCTGATATCAAACCAACTACCGACAGTATTTGTCACTTGACCACACATTGGCTATCTCGTTGTCCAATGGTGTCTGTGACTATGGTCATATCACCCCTTGGCTAACCCGTTGTCCAATGGTGACGATTATCAAGTATTGTATACAAAACCCCATATACCGGCTGTAACTTGGTGATTACAAAGACTTAATCCCCGTAATTATAACTTTGAAATAAACATGCTTTTGTAAATAGATTTGATAAAAAGAGAATGACTCACATTGTAGGTTTAATTGAGCAGAGCCTAGCCTACTGATTAGCCTTTTTAACCTAAATTAATAATAAGCACACAATTTGGTTAGTAACTTAATACAACATTTACGATAACTCACGAGATTAAAACCTTCACAACGAATGACAAAGTGCGATACTTAAACATCCATCGAATTAACGACGAATGACAAAGCATAAACCCTAATGTGGGCAGCACTTAAACATCCATTGGATAGTTTAATCGATCGGACATTGAATCGTATCAGCGATCGAGTTATTACCCTGATTGCGGCGTCGATTAGTGATCCGTGTGTGTTAATTGTAGTAATCTACGTATATCTCAGCGTATGTATGGAATTTTTACGTCGAACTGAAGCCAGGAATCAAATCCCACTGCCTACTATTTATATCTGAAAAATGACATCCCCCTCGTGTCGCGACAGGGACACATGTACCTGTCGCGTGTCGCGAGAGGCACCAATCTACCCTAGGGTAGCCTTGTGTGCATGTAGCCTTGCTGAGTTGGTCGTTCGTCAATTTTCATAAAACACGTAAAGCTGTTAAGATAATAACAACTAGGGTTTTACCCCCTTGAATTTTAGGGGCCCTGATTCTAATTCCGTTTGTTCTGAAAATTTTAGGGTTTGTGCAGAATCACTTGGGTGTCTCAATTAGGGTTTCCTATTGGACAAATTAATTTAATAAATAGGACTTTTGATGAGAGTTGTTACAAGACGCGATTCATGAGATCCATGAATGCGGCAGGTGCATTAGTGAGCCCAAAAGGCATCACTAGGAACTCGTAATGGCCATAACGAGTCCTAAATGCAGTCTTGTGTACATCTTCATGTTTAACCTTCAATTGATGATAGCCTGACCTCAGATCGATCTTAGAGAAGTAACTTGCCCCTTGAAGTTGATCGAACAGATCGCCGATCCTGGGCAATGGGTACCTATTCTTGATAGTGACCTTATTAAGCTCACGGTAATCGATGCACAGACGCATCGATCCATCCTTCTTCTTGACAAATAATATTGGTGCTCCCCAAGGAAACGAACTAGGTCTAATGAAACCCTTGGCTAGCAATTCATCTAGTTGCGTTCTCAATTCCTTCATCTCTGTTGGTGCCAACCTATAAGGCGCCCTTGCTACTGGTGCTGCTCCAGGGATGATGTCAATTCTGAATTCCACTTGCCTATATAGTGGTAAACCAGGTAGTTCTTCAGGAAAAACTTCAGGGTATTCAGAAATAACAGGGATATCCTCAATCTTAGGCTTCGGCTCATCAATAGTCACTTGTGCCATGTAGATGACACAACCCCTATTTAAACACTTAGAGGCCTTGAGCATAGTCACTTGCTCAGGCAGTCCATACTGGGTATCTCCCTGAATGGTAAGTGATTCACCCGACGGAGTCTTAATCACCACTTGCTTCTTATTGCAGACAATCTGGGCCTGGTTATGAGATAACCAGTCCATGCCTAAAACTATGTCGAAACCGGCTAACTTCAAAGGAAGTAGGGACAAAGGAAAAGAGTGGTTCTTAATGGATATAACACATCCATCTAACACAGTTGAGACGGTTTCTATGGTGCCATCTGCTAACTCCACCTCATACTTCACACTTAAGGTTTTTACTGGCAATTTCAACAACTCACAAAACTTATTATCTACAAATGATTTATCAGCTCCTGAGTCAAATAACACTCTCGCATAAACATCATTTATAAGGAAGGTACCTGTGATCACATTATCGTCCTACACAGCTTCCTTTGCATCCATCCTGAAGACCCTAGCATTGGTCTTCTTTCCTTCATCAGCTTTCTTTGCATATTTTGGGCAATTTGTCTTAATGTGCCCTTTTTCGTTGCAACTGTAGCACGTTGCGTCCTTCAGTTTCTTGCACTCTAGGGTCTTATGTTCCGAAGATTTGCAAATCCCACATGGCCTCGGCTGAGACTGGGATTTCGATTCAAGTCTGCACCTCCCAAAGTGGTGCTTCTGACAAATCTTACATTTGGGCTTATCTCCAGATTGATGCCCATCCTTCTTAGAACCAGACCCCTTCTTGTGGTCATTGTTTCCCCGGTGCTTCTTGTCTGACCGTCGTGAATTGTCATCTTCACGCTTCCTCTTCTCGGCATCCGTGTTCCTCAGCGATCTCTGCCTGACCGCGTCCAGTGTGAGGGCAAAGATATATCAGCTACAGATCTGAAAGTAGCTGGCCGAGAGGCTTTTACACTTGCCTTTATCTCTGGGGCTAAACCCCCCAATGAAACGAGCTATTCTTTTGGGTTCCAGGGTCACCAGGTAAGGAACCAACCTTGACATTGTATTAAAGCTCGTAAGGTAAGCTTGGCAATCCAGATTTTTCATTACCAATGACAGAAAATCTGACTCAATCTTTTCAACCTCATGCCGAGGACAGTAGTTTTCCCTGATGAGGGTAACAAATTGTTCCCATGTCATATTGTACAGTGGAATCTTCCTAGTAGCTTGAATCAACGATCTCCACCAGGTTAAGGCCTCACCTTTGAACGATTGAGACACAAACTTTACCACATCCTTCTCAGCGCACCCGCTGATATCAACCACTGTGTCCATCTCATCCAACCATGTCATGCAGTCTATAGCCCCTTTTTCCCCAGTGAAATCCCTGGGTTTTGTAGGTCCCTCGGAGGTTGAGGTTAAACCTTATCCTTGTTATGTTTAACACACTAGCAAGTGCGGAATCCAAGATAGAATGCAAACCGGTAGTTTATATGAGAACACAAGCTACAAAGAGAAAGGTAGACACACGAGATATCAAAGTTTTCTCTTGTATTTCAGTGGACACGGTTACAGACCTTGACCAAACTGAAAATACGCTCTCTACAAGACTAAGTTCACTCACACGCTGAAGTAAACACATTACATCAGTATATATATCCATCACAGGTCGTCTGGTCGAAGGATTAGATAGACTGATCGAAAGATCATCTATCGAGATAAAACCTATCGAAGGATCCACATATACCTCGAAGGATGATATCCTTCGAGGTCCATCTATATCCATCGAAGGTTATCCTTCGAGCTCATCGAAGGATATAAACAATCCTTCGATGACTCATCCTTCGACACACATGACTTACAAACTTGTTCTAACTGTTTGACCAAGTCAAACCAGGAGGATGGTTGACTGGTCAAACTTACATTAAGCACACATATTAACACACCTAAGACGTAAACAAGACTAACAAAAGACATCGTTTTATATCATAACAAAATACAGACAAAGTACAGACACAAGTGCACCAACAAACTCCCCCTTGGCTGTAGCTTTGTCTCGATCTTCGTGTCTTCAAGTCTCTGACGTCCTTTCAACCGTTAAGTGATGCGTAGACCATGCACTTCCCGCATTCACAAGTAGGTTGAAGCAATACAAAGCCATCTTCTGAAACTTCATTGCTTGTGCTCGATCCCTAACCAAGTAGTTGATCTCGTGATCCTTAAGAATAATAATATCCGACCTGGACAAGTTAGTAATCCACATTGGGCCTATCATTCGAAAGTTCTCCTGACTGTCTCGGAATAAGATCACCGCTTCTCCAGTATCTGCATCATAAACCCAGCAACGAAAGTTACCCAGAAAATCTGTCTTCATTTTCAACAACGGTATTTTCTTCATCAACTTCGGAGGATCATAAACCAATCGATAACGAGCAGTATTTGTCTCTGGATCAAGCGTGAACCTGATCTGCTCGTATCGAGGAAACTGCGGCTTGTATAGCGGATCCTTCCAACCTCTTCTTCGTTCCAACCTGATCTTCTTGGCGAACAGATCCACCATCTTGTCTTCGACTCGATTAATAACCTCCAGCTGAGCCAAAACCGCAACATCATAATTAGGAAGTGAAAGAATGCTGAGAAGAGACCTGAAGTACTGAAGGCCGCATTCTCGCTTCACAACCATGCAGTGAAGCTCCTTGATGAACATCCAGCTGATAATACGACCCCGAGCCTGATTCCTTTCCAGAATCATGTAGTTGGCCTGATCCAACGGAGGGAGCGGAGGAGGATTCCTAGCTAGGAAATCCGCTCGCCATTCGTTCACGGTCTTCTCACGGCTTTCTTGAGCTGAAGGAGAATCTGAAGAAAGATTAGAAAATTCTGCTGTCTTTGCTGCCACAAACTCATCATCAAGCGTATTAAGCTCCACATTATCTTGACTAACGTAAACAGGACGTTCCGGATCCGAACCGATGAAAATTTCTTCAATCGTAGAGAAATCGGTTTCGTCCGGAACTAACGGAGTAGCATCGATCGTTGTCAAATCAACTTCATCCATTTTCGTCAGAGCTAATACACATTCATCAGACATCTCTGTAACGTGTTCTCCCTCTTCTAATAGCTCACCCGTGACTGGATGATACTGTTGAACAATTGAGGATTCAGGGAGATCGGTAAACGTTTCCGGTTCAAGACTAACATTTTCAAACCCTGCCGAAGCTTCCAATGTTTCAGTCTGCTCAGACGGACCAGTAGTAGCTGTTGGAGGAGCAGTAGGAGCATCTTGAGATGTACCAGACCCACCTGCAGCACCGGATGCAGTTGCACCGGAACCTGTGGCAGCTGGTTGATCAGGATTTGCTGCATCATCGTCCTTGTCATCTCCATGCTTTGAGGGAACGATGCCCAATGCTTTGCACCTTTCATTCCAAAGCGTAACTACTTTGTGATCAAATTTCTTGAAGTTTGCTTGAACAGGCTTGAAGGCTTCCATTAATCGATCATCACGATTTTTATAGCGATCCGACAGCTCTGTATGCTTCTGCTTTAATGCTTTTGCCTCATTCTCTAACACATTACTATGCCCCTTCATTATCTCAACTTCTCTATCACGAGCCTTGTTTGCTTCTTTCAGACTTTCAATCTCTTGAGCTTGTTCTCTTATCTTGAGATTCTGTGCACTAACAAGTGAGACCAGCTTGTTGTGTGCCTCAGCATCCTGTGTTCGCTGTACACGGTATTCTTCAATCTTTCTAGTGTTCCGACCGACTAAGGTACCCAATTCACTGACTTGTTCGATCAGGAAGTGAATTTTCTCAGCATCAGACAACCCAGACAATGTTTCTGCTAAAGTCGGCCGTGAGGGCTCAGGTCCTGAGAAACCAGACTGGCCAGATGGACCAGAAGTACCTGTTGGACCAGAAATAACAAGAGGAGGACGTGTGTGTGTACCTGAGACAGGGGTTGCAGGCGGCTGTTGATCAACAGTCGTCGTGCGTGCCCCAGAGGACGTCTGTGGAGATGAGACCAGCTCCAGCATCTCTGATGTAGTTAACTGATCACTGACAGGAGGCAGCTGATGCTCCGGAGGCGTTGAATGCTGGATTGGATCAGGTATAGTGACATCACCAGCAGTTTCACCTGTTGACCTTAATCCGCCCTTTGATTTCTTTGAAGTACGAGTACCCTCTCTTCTTGCTTGCCTCTTCCTTCTAACTAAACCAGGAGCAGCAGGAATATAATCATCATCTTTGTCAGATTCTGCGGCATTAGCCGGTTTCTCAATACGTTCAAAACCACGAAAATTCCCGCGCTGATCATAAGCCTTTCGCATCCCTGGTGGAGGAGGATTATTCAGAAGACGAATCATCATTACCAGAACCTCCTTCAACATCAGAAGACGAACTGCTTTCATCCGCCAACCTCCTCGGCTCGTCCACCTTACTTTTACCTTTGTCTGTCGCATCATCGCCTGACCGACTTGCAGGACCAACAACATTACCACGGACATCTGATTCGATGAACACTCCTTGAACTTCTTCTGCAGCAACATTTACATCAACTTCAACATGTGCTGCAACACTGGAACTGCCAGCAGACTTCTTGCTCGATGCTTTAATTCCGTGCTTAGCCCCGAGTTGTGTGTTGGCCAACGCGATTAATCTGGGCTCTTCGTCATCAGAATCACTTCCATCTCGACGCCACTTGTGGTTCTGTGGTGCCTCGTAGGCTAGATCATCGAGGTGACCAATAAGCTTTCTGACTGGATTGGATTCCTTATACTTAGACATAGATTTGAAGATCAGCAATGTACGCTCGTTCATCGGATTGACTGGAAGGACATCTGCTTCAACCTTGGGAAGATTCGGAATCTGATCATCTATCATCATTTGCAAGAATCTTGGATATAACCAAAACTTGGTTGACGTCCGTTGATTTGCTGACGGAAGTGGCCTGCGGGCATTCTCTTTCAGATTGTCAAAGATGTAACGAGATATGTTGAACGGCTTGTTCAGAATTAAAGCCGTAAACAATCCCGTCAACTCAATAGGTGACAAATCGTATCCAGACCGTTTGTTGCTCAAACAATGAATAAGAATATGCAACAAAAACTTGTATCGTAATGGCATGAACCCCTTGCTTATCTGATTTGCTAGCACATTATCGCTGTAACGTAGCCTCATCAATAAACCACGCTGACACTGTAAATCAATAGAAGTCGAATCTTCTGGTTGATCTCCCAATTGCAAACGCGCTCTGATGGTGTTCTCGGTGATCACCACGGGTTTCTCAGTAACGAATCCTCTAATCACTTCTTGGTTATTCACTGTATCGACCACAGCAGAATTCCAGAATTCCTTGATCTGGGACTGGTAAGCGGTGTGTTGTGTAGTAATGGCATAGTTGATTCGTGTCCGGTGAAGATACTGCATTATCCCATTGAATTCCGGACTAACTTTGTCTTCCGGTTGCAGATACGCGGCCATGTTGTGTCTTGGCTCCGACATAGATTCAACTTCCGACTTTTCTTTCTTAGTTGGTTTTGCCCGTTCTTTCTTCTCTTTCGGTGCCATTTCTGTTCATGAAAACAGGAACACGTAATGAGAAAACAGTCATAACAGTCAACAAGGATTTCACACTTAAAAAGATTTCAGTTTCTTGAAAAATTTCTAAGTGTTCTTTCTCGAAAGATTCTATTTAGACATCGAAGGATGACAATTTGATCGAAAGATGTTATTTTCCTCGAAAGATGAAAGGCCTTATCGAAAGATCAACTTACGAAAGATCATAAATAAGGAAAGATATTTTGATCAATCGAAAGATCTGATCAACCGAAGGATGATCCTTCGAAAGACTTAGTATCCTTCGAGTCACAGTTAGAAGGATATTTTGAAGTCCATCCTTAGAGGTTAAGAAACATCATCTTTCGAGATCGAAGGATGTTTTCCGGTGACACTGTTCAACGGCGTTTTTCCGGTGACAGTTTTAAGTGTGTTTTAAGTGTATTTCAAACCAGTTAAAGCATCAACATTAAACCACTTAAAAACATCCATATCAAAACCAACCCCGGACACTAATCCTAACCCGGATACTAACACAGACACATGTACCGATTAACCCAAGAATACCCAAGACCCTTTAAGACCATTAAAAAAACCAACACAAACTCTGTAATACAAACATCAGACAAGATAAAGCTTATGATCATCAAAAACCTACCACTAACATACATACAACACATTCACATTACATAAAATCACATGATCAGATAAGGTGTTTATGTTGTTGTTTGTTAAGTGAATGAGGATTATCCTACCGAGATTGTTATTGAAATCCTGATAGCCTAAATTTTTGTTTCAATTTTGGCAGAGTTTCGGTAGGATCAGAGGTTTTTGAAATAGTGAAGTTTGAACTGTTATGTTGAAATGAAGAAGAAGACCCCTTTTATACCCTGACCTCGAAATACGAACCACCTCGAAGGATCGTTATCCTTTCGAAAGATGAAAAGGTGCTTCGAAAGATGGGACTTTGGGTCGAAGGATCCAGATCTGGATCGAAAGATACCAGATATTTGTGGAACCCTCAACAACCTCGAAAGACGATCCTCGAAGGATATCTTTCGACCTGATCCATCTTTCGAAAAGTCTGATCAGCTCGAAGGATCCAATTGGTCAAATCTTTCGTTGACCAATTCATCTTTCGAGCATCAAGATTGACTTTCATTGACCATCTGATCTTTCGAGAGCCAATGCTTCCTCGAAGAATCAGATTTTCACCAACACTTTGGATTTTGGGAATTTGCAATTCAAACCCTTCAAATTCTTAAAAGTTTTCAGAAACGACCGTTTTGAAAAATTGTCCGTTATGAAGTTCTGCAAAGGTCAGTTTTATGAAGTATCTCGGCTTGCCAGGTATCTGATCGAGTACCAACATCGGTTAATCAAAAAATAAGATTAAATTGAAAATGTTTTTGGATTTTGATAAAATAAAAGACAACAATTTTAATATCCTTTGAATGTTATCAAACGACATCACCGCTAATGTCGTGCTGATATGCACCAAACGACAAAACTGTTTAAAAAGACAAAAAAAAATTAAGCAGTAAATAAATATGTACACACACAACAATATTTTTGCGAGTTTCTGGCGAAGAGAATCATATCAGTTTGCGGTCTTATGTCAAAACACATGTTCTTTTAATATTCTTTTACAGAAGTGGATAAGTATTCTACCACAATTACCGATATTGTTATCCACTTAAACTCAGCGATCAAGTGTAATCATAATACATTGAGATACATTTAAGGTATGATTTATACTTACCGACCGGTGTTCATCCACTCACGACACATTCCCGTATCAAGGTATGCACAAGAGTTCATCTTACTGGGGAGTATACCATTTATCATCCGTTTTTAACGTATATAAAATGTGAACAAGTCACTTATTTGAGTTTGAAAACCAAGCCCTATGTGATAGAATCACTTATTGATGAGGAACTTGATTTTCATATGCATGAGGGCACAGGAGCAAGTCCGTGAACAGGTCAGTACTTCCGTACAGCAGAGAGACGAACTTGACTCCCGGATAAATGTGATATTTTATCACTTATTTGTTTGGACATGTGATTGTTGATCACTTATTGAGGTCGAATGCAGTATGTACACGTATGTATAGTATCATGGAAGATCTAGACTTGCGTCCCCGTTATTATTTTTCGGTAAAAGATACAACCATGATATCCAGATGATAAACATCATAAACCCCGAATATCTCAGAACCTCGGCAATCTATCAAACGAAATTTCGGTACCAAGACCATATGCCAATGAGCGGTTCCCACGCGGTTTTCAGTTCGTTATGTTTATATCTCCTGCATACTTTAAAATGATCGTGAGTCTACCGGTACATCATTAGTAGAGCTACTTATCTTTTTCTTTTCTTTTGATTTCTAGAAACATGTTTCGACCGACCTCTGATGTAATATCATTTTCTCTTATATTACCAAGAAACTCATTTTTGTTTTTCTATTGTTTTTGTGTTTTTCTGAATTTTCTCCCCCTTAAATGCAGAAAGTAAATAAAGTAAAGACATATTTTTGTATTTTTGCGGTTTTTCAATGTTTTTGTATTTTCCTTGAAACTTTCTCCCCCTAAAATTCAAAAATAAAATAAAGTAAAAACATATATATATATATATATATATATTTTTTTTTAGAGAAAAAAAAATATTTACAAAAACGATTTTCCGATGTCGGTTACTCTTGCTTCACCTTTATGCCGTTTACCAAAAGTAAATAATCGAATCTTGATTTATCAAATGCTTTGGTAAAAAGGTCGGCACGTTGGTGATCGGTATGAATGTGAACCACATCGATAAGTCTCTTTTCAAAGCAATCACGTATGAAGTGATATTTAATATCGATGTGCTTCGTTTTTGAGTGCTGTACAGGATTTCTAGTGATCTGTAAAGCAGCTTCATTATCAACATAAATAGGAGTAGTTAGGAATTCAAAACCGTAGTCCCGCATCTGTTGTTGGATCCATAGAACCTGGGAGCAGCAACTAGACGCAGCAATGTATTCCGCTTCACATGTAGACGTAGCCACACATGTCTGCTTCTTGCACTGCCAAGTGACTAGGCGATTGCCTAAGAACTGACATCCTGCTGTAGTTGATTTGCCATCTTTCTTGCAGCCGCCAAAATCAGAATCACTGTAAGCCTTGAGATCGAAGTTATCATCCTTAGGGTACCATAACCCGGTGTCAGGGCAACCCTTCAGATAACGAAAAATCCTTTTGACAGCAGCATAGTGAGAGACCTTCGGATTCGCTTGGTACCTGGCGAGAAGGCACGTTGGATACATAATGTCGGGTCTTGATGCGGTGAGATACATTAAAGATCCAATCATAGCACGATAAAGTGAAGAGTCCACAGCTTCCCCTTTTTCATCCGGAGTAATCCCGTGATTCTGCGGAAGAGGAGTAGAAATTGGCTTCGAATCGGACATCTGGAACCGGCTCAAGATGTCTCCGACGTACTTGGTTTGATGGATAAAAATTCCAGATTCGGACTAATTAACTTGCAAACCCAAGAAGAACGTCATTTCACCCATCGCACTCATCTCGAATCGATCTTGCATCACCTTCTCAAATTCCTTGCATAAATTATCATCGGTAGAACCAAAGATAATGTCATCGACGTATACCTGTACCAACAGAAGATCTTCACCTTTTTCTTTGATGAAGAGGGTACAATCGATCAAACCCCGTCTAAAACCGTTGTTCAGCAGGTAGGTAGACAGTGTCTCATACCAGGCTCGAGGTGCTTGATGAAGACCATATAACGCTTTGTTAAGTAGTAAAACTCTGTCAGGATGTAATGGATCTTCAAACCCCGGTGGTTGCTCGACATATACTTCCTCTTCGACTACTCCATGTAGAAATGCACTCTTAACATCCATCTGGTACACCTTGAATTTCTTGAAGGATGCGTAGGCTAGAAAGATTCTAATAGCCTCCAGACGTGCAACAGGTGCGTACACTTCATTGTAGTCAATACCTTCTATCTGACTGAAGCCTTGAACAACTAACCTTGCTTTGTTTCGGACAACAATTCCACGGTCATCCTTCTTGCACTTAAACACCCAACGAGTTCCGATCTTCTTGTAGTTGTCGGGCCTATCAACCAATTTCCATACGCCCAACTTCTCGAACTGCAGAAGTTCTTCTTGCATGGCTTCCACCCAGGAATCATCTTTCAATGCCTCCTTCCAAGATCTAGGCTCTTCTTGACTAACATAGCAGGCGAAAGACCAATCATTTTGTTGTCCCGATTCTCGTATCTCAGCATACAAGCCAGCATTTTCTTTATTTCTGATTTGATTCCTTGTCCTTACACCACTGAGAACATCACCTATAATATTCTGCTGAGGATGAATGTTATGAATTCGGGTTTCAGGAACTAGAGGAATATCAACATTGTTCCTCAAGTTATTGATATTTAAATTCCCGATATCATTCTGAAGCTGTTGAGTTGTAGAAGATGATGCATTTTCTTCTTGGACAATTGGCGCAGACACTGGATCCGTTGCTTCTGAAGTACCTTGAACCGGACCCCGTGCTTCACCATCATTTGCATCAACATACTCCTCATCTTCCGATGACAAATTGTAGTCGACAGCATCATTAAACACCTCATTTGAAACGAGATTGTTGACAGAAGAAGATGCTTGTGAGTCAACAAGGATTGGGCGAACTAACTGAGAGCCAGTCGCATTCTCGCTTTCAGACAACATTTGAGCAATTGCATTGTCATCATCAAATGTCGGCAGATTGAATGAGTCGAAAAGACCATCATAATCGAACATCCATGGATCTCCAGAAGGCTTCGGTGGATTAGAATATCTTTGAACTCTTACTTCACCCCACTCTTCAATCTTCTTGGTAGTCAGGTTCCATACTCGCAGATTAGGAGTAGCATACCCAAGGAAGTAACCTTCGATAGCTCTGGCACCAAACTTCCCGTCAGGCTCAATCATGGTACATGGTGCACCAAAAGGTTCTAGATATTCCAAGTCAGGAGTCTTCTTGTGTAGGAGTTCGAAGCACGTTTTACCATGTCTTTTCACTGTGAGAACCCTGTTTAACGTGTAGCAAGCCGAGGCAACAGCTTCAGTCCTGAATCGAACTGGAAGCTGAGACTCAACCAACATGGTTCTTGCAGTCTCAATTAAGGTTCTGTTCTTTCTTTCAGCGACTCCGTTTTGTTGTGGCGTGTACCGAGAGCTGTATTCATGAAGGATTCCTTTTGCAGCGCAAAATTCATCCATAACCCTGTTTTTGAACTCGGTTCCGTTGTCGCTTCGAATTCGCCTCACCTTTAGATTATAAAGATTTTCCAACAAGGTGATCAATTTCTTTAGAATTTCTGGAGTCTCGCTATTGTGGACCAAGAAATCAACCCATGAAAATCTTGAATAGTCATCAGTAACTACCAAGCAGAAAACTTCCCCGTGCACACTCTTGTGTTTGACTGGGCCGAAAAGGTCCATATGCAGACGTTCGAGTGGCATGTTTACAGTGTTAACCTTCTTCAATGGATGAGATTTCTTGATCTGCTTCCCTTTTTGACACGGCACACAGACATCTTGAAGTTGAAAATTCTTCACAT
The DNA here is from genome assembly GCA_030545235.1 of Helianthus tuberosus. NCBI lineage: Eukaryota > Viridiplantae > Streptophyta > Magnoliopsida > Asterales > Asteraceae > Helianthus > Helianthus tuberosus. Next base: position 178,371,273 of record CM060442.1, read on the forward strand.
TGACACCTCTCACCAGATTGTTTTTGACAAGGTGATCCATTTTTCTGAGGTGAATATGACCCATCCGTCTGTGCCAAGAGATCGTCTCCTTTTCAGTGGCTTTTGAAATAAAGCAAGTAACTTGTTTGGACTTGGTTATTGCTTGGCTCATATCGAGGACATACAAATCATTAACTCTTGGTGCTGATAAGAGAATCCATTCTTCGGGAATCTTGAATCCTGGCTTCAGCACATAACAACCGGCATCATCAAAATGCACGGTGAACTTCTTGTCGCAGATCTGAGAAACACTCAGGAGATTGTGATCCAGCTGTTGCACATAATTGATTTTGTCGAAACTCACAACTCCATTTGAGATCATTCCCTCGCCGGTGATATACCCTCCTTTGTCTCCAGCAAACGCAACATATCCTCCTCTTATACTTCGCACATCGAAAAGAAGACGATAGTCGCCCGTCATGTGCCTGGAAGCCCCACTATCAACAATCCAATGACTATTAAAAGATCCTCCTGGAGCCGCCTGCACATGCAATTAACTTATCAGTTTGAGAGGGGGACCCAAGCCTTTGTGGACTTGGGTCGTCCTTGATCATCAAGGAAAGTGATCTCAATCACTTGATGATTAGGAAAAAGAACCTGTGGTGCTCCCCCTGATTGAATTACCTCCTTTTTCTTCCAAGCTGTTTGTCCTTTACCAGTATTTGAATTTATTGTTTTAGCATTTACTGGTTTTACAATTTCAGATTTTGCTTGTACAGGTTTTTCTTCTTTGACCTCTGATTTTAAGGCCTTTTCAATTACCTTTTGATTCTTTTGCTTTAACTTCTTTTCCCTTTCTTTCAAGACACGTGGGTCTTGTTTCGGGGAAACTGATCGTTTTCGGTAATCGATTTCTTGGGGAGCACTCGTTTTTGACTTCAGCTTTTGCACGTGTGGGCAATATCTTACAATATGCCCAACTGTCCCACATTCAAAGCATGTTCTCCGCTCTACAAACTTCGGAGAAACATGTTGATGACCAGAAGGAGAACCAGACAATGAACTTTGTGATTTAGACGTGCTTGGACCCAAATCACATCCGTTGGTGTGTTGGGTGTAATTATTCTGATCATTTCATTTTAAAATTCTAACTTGTTTTATAAAATCAATGTTAGATTTATCCTGAAATGTTTCAAGTTTGTCTGAACCCGTGGATCCAACAAAGTTCATTTTCGGTTCTCGTTTCTTAATAGGAGCTCTTTTGTTTTGCACCTTTTGTTGTTGAACCTTAGGTTGTGCAGCCTTAGGTTGAGTAGCCTTAGACTGTTCAACTTTAGGTTGTTGAACCTTTGGTTGCTCAGTCTTAGGCTGCTGAACTTTAGGTGCTTGAACATTCTTGTTCTGAGGCTTCTTTCCCTGTATTTTACCCTTTCCGGAGTTGACTTGTTGTTTTCGCTCAATTGGTAGTTTTTGGTTTCCGTATTGTTTTCTAATTTGTTCACACGGGATTGGATCACATTGAGTGACGGTAACTTTGCCACTTTTGTTCCCCAAAAACTTATCAGTGCATCCTTCAAAAATTTGCTCAATTAAATCTTGATTTACATTTTTAATTGGAAAATCTTTGTTAGAGTAGATTTTGCTATCTCCTTTGAGCGTGTACAACAAGTTATTCTCTTCACGGCTAGATACAAGGGACTCCATTGCTTTTGACATTTCAGTCTTACTCGGTTTCACTGGTGGATCACACAGGATGTGATTCTCGATTGGAATATCTGTTGTAACCGAGTTAGACTGTTGTTTCACAATTTCTTCAGATTCATCATCCGAAGAATCAGCATCCTCAACAATGGGAGGACTCTGTTCCTTAACACACGATGAATCTGTCACATTCTCAGATTCTGATTGACCCGAGGATGATGTACCAGTTGTGAACCCGAGGCCTGCTGCAAAGTCATCTAGACCGAGTGGCACAGTAGGTTCAAAACGGGGCATATCCTCGTCATCAGGCAGTTTGGAGTAATTGTGATTCATTGGGGGAGGACATGATTTGAATCCAATACAGTGTGCATCCCCCTTTTTCTTTCTCTTTTGAACGTTAATGATGTGATCCAATACAAAGCGGGAATTGGAATAGCTTTCCAGTTTCTGCTTAATTGTTTCACATTCACATCGAGCTGTTGCCAACTCTACCATTTGCTTTTCAATTGTGTCAATAAGATTATTGTTAGCATGTTGTTTTCGCAAGACAGCCTTTTGTAATTCTGAAACATCATGTTTTAATGACGGAATTGTTGCTTTAAATTCCTTTTCATTTCTGGTTAAAAACAAGTTAGCTTCAGTTGCTTTAGAAAGATCTACAATCAATTCTTGATTGTGTTTGTATGTGATTTCAAACTGACTTTCCTTTTTAGCATATTTAACATTTAAGCTATCACAATTTTCACAACTAACCACAGTGGGTTCATCGACACATACCTGACTTGATGAACTGTCGACATTAGCCATAAAGGCTGAATGGAAAGAAAAAGATCCATCTTCAGAGAAGAACTGAGCAAGCTTCTCGGAAGTTCCAGCAGATTTCTGGCAAAGAATAGATCTCCTCTTGCATAATGCTTCAGCTTCAGCCAAAAGCTCATCAACTTCCAAATCTAAAGCATCACTTGATAAATCACCAGCATCAAGTGATTCCCCATCCATGCTCCCACTATAACCCGAACTATCTTCATCTTCTGAAGATTCACCAGCAGACACGGGTTCTACTACCTTCTCAATCACTTTAGCATAACATGCTGTTCCACCATTTCCTCCTTCTCCAAGCTGAAGGTTCCAATTGCAGATTTCATCAGCTTGAACAACCAATCCTCTGTGGGGATTAGTGTTTGTGGATCCAGATGCATTTCCTCCAACGGGAACTATTGATCTGTCAGAATGTTGTGGCTGTCCTTGATTCCTGAAGGGATTCTGATTTCCTTGCTTAGGTGGCTTCTGACACTCCCGCTTGAAGTGACCCTTTTCACCACAATTGAAGCAAGTGACAACATTCTTATCAAAACCATACTTGGTGTTGTTGTTGCTATTCAAGTTGGTTCTCCCCGTCCTTTCCATAAACTCCTTTGCTCTTCGAATTGCACTAGCAAGAGCCCATTTGATATCCATCATTTCAAACTCTTCTCTATCCACTTGCTGATAATCTTCATTGGTTAGATTGATATTCCCAATCTGACCTGCGACCAATCCACAATAAGCACTAACCAAGGTGTTCAACATCTCCATATGCTCCTTGGCTATTTCGACACTGACTTTGGAAAAGTTGGAAGTGTCTAATCTGACTGTGTTCGGATTGGAAGTGGCTTGAAAGTTTGAAGAGCTTCCATAAAACCCTTGCTGTTGCGGTTGTTGCTGCTGAGCTCTGCTTGGGTCTAAGAAAGGCGGTGGTGTGAATTGCTGAGCTGTCGGTTGCACATCCTGTTGTAGAGAAGAAGAATCTGGTCTTGAAAACATCGTGTATGCTGAAGGATCAAACTGATTTGTTGTGGAAGGCCCGGTGTTTGAGATGAAGGCTGTTTGAAGCTTCGCATGTTGAGAGACTGGTTTTTCTCCACTGATACCTCCTGCAATCCCATAGTACATCTCTGGATTTTGAGGAGTTAGTGTTCTTTTTGCCTTAAGCTTTTCTTCTACATCCTTGTTCTCCAATTTTTGAATTAACTCATAAACGGTGATTGTGTCTAGAACACCATTTTCTTTGAGAATTTCAAGATAACTGCTCCACTTTGCTGGTAAGCTATCAGCGAATCTCTTCACCATTTCTTGTGGAGTGGCAGTGACTCTAAAAGCAAACATCTCGCTCAACAAGTGATGGAACCTTGTAGATAACTCTGCCAAAGTCTCATTCTCCATACACGTGAATCCTTCAAATTCTTTCTTCAGTAATTCTTGCTTGATCTTTCTAGATTGAGCATTTCCTTCACATCGTAACGTGAGCATATCCCACAAGCTTTTAGTAGTCGTGCAGTAAACAAACTGGTGGTAAATATCTCTGTGAAGAGCTTGTGTGAGAATCATGAATGCTTTCTTTTCTAACTCAAATTTCTTCTTATCATCATCAGACATAGTGCTGTAAGTTTCTGGATTAGATCCTGCAACTTCCAAATCATTGTCAAATGCCGTGAAGAAGCACATCCATAGATCTTGACCTTGCCCCTGAACATAAGTTCTCAGCCTTTCCTTCCACCATCCCCAATCATTGATGTGATTTAGCTTTGGTGGTTTTGTGCTTGTACCAGTTTCACTGTCGTTCTGCATCATTGCTTGAATGCTGCTGCTTTGATTTGTGACCAATGCCCATTGATTTGCAGTTATCATTGCAGCTTGAGGTGGGGCAATAGCCTGCATCCATGCAGTTTTGTTGAAATCTGACGTAGATTGCGTAGCTGATGATTGCGTGGCTGATGATTGTGGAGTCAAAGTTGTTTGAGTCCACGCAGTTGGATCCCACTGACCGTTTGTTCCCATTTTGTAAAGAAAATTAATATATTAAGTGAAAATTGATTTTAAAATTTGAAAACAAGTTTTTCCTTTTTAAAAATTTAATTTTCACAAACTATCTTAAAATCTCGAATGATAACAACCAGTCGAAGGATCCTTGATCGAAAGACCTGAAAAAAATACAAACTTGTTAAACTTAAACAGACTAGGATCGAAGGAACAGAACTTGTTCGAAGGATCAACAGTGTTCGAAAGATCACTGTTGAGTTTCGAACAATGAATTCGAAAGACTCTCCAATCGAAGGATCCTTGTCTTTCGAATAAGACCTGTAGATCGACAGATATATCCTTCGAAAAGATTCCTTGGATCGAAAGATAAGTCACAGACTTCGAAGGATGTTCGAAGGATGATTATCTATCGAACCTCCTTTGATCGAAAGATGATCTTTCGACTTCGAAGGATATCCTTCGATCTGCACTGACACAGTTGACAAAAGTTGACAGGTTGGTGAAAAGGTGATTGGTTGGTAAGAACTTTCGGCAGAAGATATGTTCAGACCATACTTTCTGCCAACCCAGATTTGACCAATAAAATATTGCCTAAAAAGAAGGTTCTTATCCAGAAACCGGTCACCGGAGTAAGCCGGAATTTGGCCGGAAATTACCAAACTTCTTAAAAACAAGTTTTTAAGTTACCCAACCCGTCCTTTAACACACCCGGTTAGTTTAGAACACGTTTTTACGTCTAGAAATGTGAGAAAAACACTAAAAACAGATGCTAAACCATGTGAGTTTTTGTCCAAACACTCCAAAGTCTTGTATAAACTCGGTTTTTAACAAGGAAAAGAGCCACAGCTCTGATACCACTTGTAGGTCCCTCGGAGGTTGAGGTTAAACCTTATCCTTGTTATGTTTAACACACTAGCAAGTGCGGAATCCAAGCTAGAATGCAAACCGGTAGTTTATATGAGAACACAAGCTACAAAGAGAAAGGTAGACACACGAGATATCAAAGTTTTCTCTTGTATTTCAGTGGACACGGTTACAGACCTTGACCAAACTGAAAATACGCTCTCTACAAGACTAAGTTCACTCACACGCTGAAGTAAACACATTACATCAGTATATATATCCATCACAGGTCGTCTGGTCGAAGGATCAGATAGACTGATCGAAAGATCATCTATCGAGATAAAACCTATCGAAGGATCCACATATACCTCGAAGGATGATATCCTTCGAGGTCCATCTATATCCATCGAAGGTTATCCTTCGAGCTCATCGAAGGATATAAACAATCCTTCGATGACTCATCCTTCGACACACATGACTTACAAACTTATTCTAACTGTTTGACCAAGTCAAACCAGGAGGATGGTTGACTGGTCAAACTTACATTAAGCACACATATTAACACACCTAAGACGTAAACAAGACTAACAAAAGACATCGTTTTATATCATAACAAAATACAGACAAAGTACAGACACAAGTGCACCAACAGGTTTGCATGAAACAAAGTATTTGTAGGAGCAACCCTTATCGCGGGGTCCTTGATTCAGCACGATCCTTTGAGATGGGACACTTTGCTGATTTGAAGAGTGACGATCGTCATCGTCTTTCTTTGGTTCTTCCTTCTTGGAGGGTGGCTTGCTGTGAGCCTCAGAATGAGTCTTAGACTTGGAATGGGGTACTCATTGGGCTCTGCTTCGAGTACCGCTTGACTCACTATACTGCCTATCCAAGGCTTTTGTAACCGCATTGTCAATTAATGCTTGGAGCTCAGCACCAGTCACATTGAACCTGGTGGCGTCATTATTCTCCCTTGGCCGACTATTTATTTCATCCGAGTCCGCCATGTATCTTGACCTGTTACATAAGATATCGACAATAATTTATTTGGGAGTTTATTATGGGATTGCCTTTTAGGGCAATTCATTAACCATGGTAAACATAGACCACGTTTGGTTAATTTGTTACTCACATTTATTTAGGATTTTATTATAACCTATCCTAATTATAAAACAATAACAATATTATTAGCACAAAAGGCCTAGTCACAGGGACATTTTTAAATCATAAGCCATGATTTCGGAGAATCAAGGCATTAAGGTTTGGACATAGTTCATTACCTTTCTCTGACAGGGAGTCGTAGACTACTACTGTCTTTTGTCTTATATGACAATGAGTATGGCCCGTAGGCACTATATTACCAATGTATGGTCAAAATATGATCATCTTAATTGATGATTTAAACCCATGATTTATAGATCATTAAGTTAGGTTAGGAATCTTTTGAAGAATCCTTATATAAGAATGACGTGTGTGATTTTAACGAATCACGTGTGCCAGGAGCGTTAACATGTTTTCACTTGTTAACAGGGATCCGAATCTTTTAAACAGGTCTTACCATCTTGGCCAAGTCTTATTATGACATGTAAGCTAGGTTATACCTTTGAGATTCTTATTTAATATATAATAGGCAGATTATTTTAAAAGGAATGATTTTGATTTATTTATTTCATGTATAATATATTTATGCATATAGTGACAAAATGAAATTTATAATCTTAACATTCCATTAACATTTAAAAGAGTACACATCGCCCTAAACGGGACTTTTAACAGAACAATTCACCCACGCAGGAGCCAAACTAAAATACAAGTCCACGCAGGGACCAATTACTTAAACAGATGTCCACACAGGGACTAAAAGACAAGTCCACGCAGGGACTAAATACACAGATAAATGTCCACGTAGGGACTTGATTGAAATAGAAAATACAACAGTACATGTGGGGATTTAATGATCCCTCTTCTTCTTCCCCTTTAGCAAGCTTGCCAGGCCTTTGAGGAATCCCCTGTTGTTCCTACGTTCTTCCTAAAACTCATGCTCCACCCGACTTAGTCTTTGGAGGATTTCCTCCTGTTCTGGTGGGGAAAATCGTGGTGGCTGCGATTGCTGTCGAATCGGTGGTCGAGCAGGTACTTGATATCCATGAATTGGATATCCCACTCCCCAAGGAGCTCCATACGGTCCTTCCGGATGTAGGGCGTTGTAGTTTGCCGCGACTAGGTACGGGTCGGCTTCAGCATAGTTATAATGAGTGTGAGCCGGCTGCTCAAACGAATTATACGCCGTTAAACCGGCGTATGCAGGAATCGGGTTATCAAAACCAAATGGTGGCGGCTGTGGTGCAACTGGTGCAGAACTCACCTCTGGAACTGGGTTTGAAGGCCCACCCATTTGTGGGTCCTCATGCAGTGGCGGATAGTGACTGCCACTGGAGTGTCGAGGGGTGCTAAAGTGGAAATCCCCTCCTCGCGCGGATATTCTTGCACCTGTTCTCCTACGCCTTGGTGGTTCTGGAGGTGCTTGATAAACTGGCGGCGGTGGAGGCGGTGGCGTGACTGCCACGAAATGCGAATCCCCAGAGGGATCCTGCTGCTGCTGCTGTTGGTGAGGTGATGAATGGTGAGAAGGTGTGAAGTACCATTCATGTTGGTTAAACCTCGCTTGGTAACTGTCTGGACCACCGTAGGGTGATCCGTGGAAGGAAGATCCGTCAGAGATCTCGATGGGATGGTTGGGGGTACCGCTTGCAGGTTCGACGGGATTCGTGTCCTCGTCCATGTCCATTGCATTGTCTCCTGAGAAGTGGTCCTCTGGTCCCAATGGGTTAAAACCCACTGGTTCTTGAATATAGTTTGCCGGGTTGAACCGGCCCTGAAAGACAAGAGTAGGGTCGCCAAAGGAACGGTGCGAAGCAGATCGCTGCAATGGTAAGAAGGAATAACGGGAGTCTTCGGGCTCGTTTTTCGAGTGCGGCCCAAAAGAGTGGCGGTAGGGAGGTGTTGAGCTGTGCGAGACAGACCGTCTAGCGGGCTCCAAATGGTTCCTCCAGTTTCCCTGAGGATCGGCACTCATAGTGGTAGAAGGAGTTCGCCGGTGCGAAGGCCCGTCTTCGTAATCGTTGGGGGCGCTCATCGGCCCCTTACCTCGTCCTCCTCTTCTAATTCTTGGTGGCATATTTCCTGTCAAAAATAAAAGATACAACAAAGAAATATATAAAGGACAAAGTAAAAATTTTTTTTAAAACAATTTGGATTATTCCTATGTTCTTTGTCTAGACTCGAAAATTTAGGAATGTGCAATTGTGTCATTGAGATTAAACACAAAAGGCTAGTGTTTAATTCACTCAATGTTGGCTCTGATACCAACCTGTCACACCCCGATATTTCCACGTTTGACCGGTGGGCCCGGTGGGGGAGTATCGTGACGTAGTTGGTAACATTACAGTCAAACAACGCAATATTTAATATGCACAGCGGAAGCTAAATATAGATATATTTCAACCGAATATAATTGTAATATCAAGTATCACAAACAGTTGAGAATAATCCACAGGTGGATAAAAAATAAAGAGGAAACATTGTTCAACAGTTTTGACATCTAAGCTTGCGAGACTTATTGTGGACGCTAGGAGAAAGCCAGCCTAGTTCGTGTAGTACCTGCACTTAACCTTTTTGGGAAAATACGTCAGTTTACACTGGTAAATACATTCAACCGACTCTTTTTGAAAAGTTTAATAAAAATTGATTTGAATGCACGTGGTACAAACTTTTTATAACTTGGGATAATTATTTGAATATAATACTTGTAAAAGAATTACATGTTCCTTATGCGTTCAGTAGCCCGATCCGTAGACCGGGTTAAAGATCAATAGACACACCACATTATTTATTTATGCACTGATGGGTGTATGCCTACACCCCGTGCTCAGGTCGTGGCCATCTCGTAAGATGATGCCAAGGATATCCGGGACATGGTCATTAATTAACAAAAAGCTTTTTAATTGCGCTATTTAGCATAACTCCTATTCTAGACCTCCAACTGATGTGAAAATTTAGGGACATGTTTATAAATCAGTAGCAAAGATTATTGTCCTCTCACATTTCCAAAATTCTCGTTTTATGGTCAAAAGGGCATTATGGTCAACTTTAAGCAATTAACGGGAACATGTAAACGAATCGGTCAAACAACGAATCAACCACAGAGGGTTATACTATCATGTAACCTGGTCCTAAGGAAGCTCTAAGGCATTTCCAAATCATACTAAATCGGGTCAGAACTGAAGTCAAAGCAAAAGTCAAAGTTTTGCGACTTTCGGCTCCGAACCGAGCCTAAACAGAAAATTGTCGGGTCGAACATGTTTAGACATGTTCTTACATTTATTACTAAGTTATATGAGTGGTAAAATAGGTTACATGCCTTCTACATTGCTAATTACATGTTAATTCGCAAAATAAGTTTCTGTTGACTTTTTATAAACAACTTTGACCCGACAAATGACTAAGTTAGGACGGGAATCAGAGGGTGCCCTTTTAAGGGTTTAATGCCCACATAATTACCAACTTATAACTACCTTCAATTCGACTAATCACTGGACCATTAATGATTAATCGCTAAGTCAAATGTTAATTACGACGGTTTGACTTTTAAGCTAATAACTAAGTAAAACTCAATTAAGGAAGATCAAGGTTACTTACCAAGGTCTAATGCACGATTAGAGATGCTTGGGGACTGATCTTATGCTCCAGGAAGCTCCACAAATGCAGATGGAAGGTGTGATCAAAATGTTGCAACATGAGGGCCTTTTTATAGTGAATTTGAGGGCTTGTGATCATGACAAATCATGCTACAACTGATCATGGATCATCCACAAGTGTCCCTAAGGTCTAAAAGCATGTAGGGGTCGCCCATGGAGTGGAAAATATCTTTATAAGTCGGTTACAATGGACATAGCAGACACTAGCCAAAGTTTTTGGAATCAGAAGGCCCCTCGCGTCACGCGTAGGCCCCCTAGGGGTTCCCCGCGTCGCGCGACGCCCCCTCTGATCCAATTTAACTTTTCAGATTTTTATGTTTTGGTCCTTGATCCTTATGAAGTTGTTTCGACTTTATTTCTTGCATTATGAGCCTCCTAAATTGCTTTCCAAGGACTCCAAGTTATAACCAATCCTTGTGAAGCCCTTGTTTAACTTTGTTATCACCCGAAAAGTCATAAACTTCATCGTTGACGCTTTTAACCCCTCGTGTGCGAATCTTATCCTAACTTTCTCATACGATAATGAAACTTGGTGAAATTTTTATCGTGCATTCTAGTGAGCATAATTAATCGTTACAAAGCTTCGGGTTTGCTAAAAGGTCACTCAGAGGTATACCTTAAACATGTTGACACATTTAACCCCTGTAGTTTGTAATCTCTCACTTTCTTTCACAATTAGCTTCGTATGATCCATGATTCATTCGTTTAAATGTATAAACATCGTGTAAGGTTATGGTTAAGTATATTTATCCATTGTTGACATTTTGAACCCTTACATTATCATACTTTCCTTGTTTGTCAACTTTAGTCCTTCTAGAACATTCTTTCACACGTTCAAAACTTATGACACGTGTCGACACATTATAGGACGTGAATTTTCGAGGTGTCACATCCTCACCCCCTTAAAAGAAATCTCGACCTCGAGATTTACTGAAATAAATGAGGGTACTTTTCTTTCATTGTGGACTCAACCTCCCATGTGTATTCGGGACCTCTACGGGCATCCCATTTAACCTTTACGATCGGTACATGCTTCCTTCGAAGCTTCTTAACCTGTCGATCCTCGATCGACACAGGTTTTTCAACAAACTTCAAGCTCTCTTCTATGTGCACATCTGTGTGTGGTATGACTAGTGATTCATCAGCGAAACAATTCTTCAGATTACAGATGTGGAGTACATTGTGAATACCACTGAGCTCTTCAGGTAATTTTAACTTATAAGCAACTGATCCGACACATTCGATGACCTCGAATGGTCCTATATACCTTGGGCTTAACTTACCTTTCTTGCCAAATCGCATCACTCCCTTCCAGGGTGATACATTAAGCAACACTTTGTCACCTACCTCGAATTTTTGTACTATATTTTTGTGCTAATTTTTTTGTGCTGAACTTTTTTGTCTTAATTTTTTTTCTCAATTTTTTGTGCTGGATTTTTTTACTACATTTTTTTACTGAATTTTTTCGTGCTATATTTTTTGTACTAGATTTTTTTGTGTTATATTTTTTTGTACTACATTTTTTGTACTAGATTTTTTGTGCTATATTTTTTTGTACTAGATTTTTTTTTGTTGTATTTTAAAAAAAGCAAAAGGAGTGTCACATGTCATTTTCACTCCTATTTATAAGGACCAAAATGTCCTTCAATCCTTCCTAAGCTACTTAGGCAAAATCCATTTTTTAGTGGATCCTTTCCCCCCAATCATATTCATCTTCACTAGGCAATAATGTATATAATATTTTTACATTTTAAATGATATTAATTTTACAAAAAGCTTGTAAACAATTTTCTTTGAATGACAAGTTTCATTTATACTTGTGAGACTTGAACCCATGACCATCTCCAATTTAGGTGCTCTTAAAAGTTTTGCTTCTCCCGGCCACCAACCCAACGGTAACTTTTAAACCTAAATTTAGGTGCTCTTAAAAGTTTTGTTTCTCCTGGCCACCAACCCAACGGTAACTTTTAAACCTAATGAGGTAAATATTGTTGATATTAAATTTCATTCGGGTCTTTCTGACTAGGGATGAGCTCGGTACCGTCCGGTACCGATACCGAAAATCCCTAAAAGTGGTACAGGTACCGGTACCGAATATACCTGGTTTGGTACGGTTCGGTAACGGTTCGGTACGTTTCGGTACAGGTATTTGAGGGTAAAAATCGGTAAATACCGGTACCGAACCGGTACCGAAAATGTCAAAAGTGGGTACCGAATCGGTACCGAAAAAGCACCCGGTTCGGTAAATTCGGTACTGGTACCGGGTCTGATTTGCTCATCCCTATTTCTGACTTGAGGAACCGATCACTCTCTTCCTCTCCCCCCCTCCCCGAAAATGTCAAAAGTGGGTACCGAATCGGTACTGAAAAAGCACCCGGTTCAGTAAATTCGGTACCGGTACCGGGTCTGATTTGCTCATCCCTATTTCAAACATGTCATTTTCAAAGAGTAAATTACAAGTTTTGTCCTTTTTGTTTACAGTAAATTGCAGGCGCTGTTCTTTAGCGCAAAAGTTGACAAATTTTGTACTTAATGTTCCAAAATTTTGCACGTTATGTCCTTTAGGCCAAAACCCAGTTAGATTTTTTGGTTAAATCTAGTCATGTGTCTTGCACATGAGGGCATGATTGTCATTTCATCTCTTTAGGGCCTATAGTGTAAAACAACTTATTTTTAGGGACTAGTTTGAAATAAACTGAAAAATTAAAGTCATATAATCTCTCTCTCTCTAAACTGAAAGTCCCCATCTCTCTCTCTTCTCTCTAACATAATCTGAACTCTCTCTCCTCTCTAACACAATCTGAACGGACGACAACAGTGAAGGGTGGCTGTGGTGGTGGGACATGGGCGACGGTGGATGAAGGTGGGGGGTGGTTGTGGTGGTGGTTTAGGTGCGGTGGCGGCGGGTGATTTGGTTTCGACGACGCTAGTGGTGGGTGAAGGTGAAGGTGATGGGGTGGATGTGCTGGTGGGTTAGTGCGGCGGCGATGAGTGATTTGGTTGCGGCGGCATTGGGTGGCGGGTGGAGGTGAAGGGGTGGTTGTGGTGGTGGGTTAGGTGCGGCGGCGGCGGTATACGGCGTCGTTTCTGTTATTGCTCTGGTGAGTTTTGTAGTTAATTTGTTGGGTTTGATCTTGTTTTGTTTCTAGGATTTTTGTTTGAAAGTGTCTGATTTGTTTTGATTTTGGTTATAGGTTCTTGTTAGTTGTGTTGATGATTGGTGATTCGTTTGAAGTTGGATTTTGAATTTTATTGAACGGATTCTTGTTAGAGGGGTGTTCATAAGAAAATCAACATTCAATTTGGTGTTCGTCGGTAGGTGGGGGTGGAGGTGGTGAAGACAGAGGTGGGTGGTGGCGGTGAAGGTTGTAGGGTGGTGGTGGGAGGCGGTGGTGGTGGGTTCAGATTAGAGAGAGATATATAAAAGAGAGAGAGAGAGAAAGAGTTTATATATGAAATAGTATTTTATTTTTTAGTTTTATACAAATAGCCCTTAAATAATAATTCTTTACAAAATAGCCCATCGGAAGGTGAAATGACAAGAATACCCGATGTGCAAGGCATATGGCCATATTTAACCAAAAAATATGTCTGAGTTAGAGCCAAAGGACATAACGTGCAAGATTTTGAAACATTAAGGACAAAACTCGTTAACTTTTGTGCTAAAGGATAACGCCTGCAATTTGGTGTAAACGTAAAGGACAAAACTTGTAATTTACTCGATTTTCAAATTAACAAGTTTTATATAGAACTTGAAAGAAGGAAATGAGTAAAAGTTACGGATGAGGAGTGGGTCCAAGAGCTGATATATTCTTATCTAGACATCTTGATAAACTGAAACGTGGTAGAAAGAGCACAAACTTTAAATGAACGTAACGTGGACTACAATTGGAGTTACGGGTCCCACGAGCAGGCGACAATAAGGTCTTGACAAGCCGGATCACATGGCAACCCACAACTGTAAGACCTAAATTCTTGATTCAGGGCTCCGATTTCGTCAATCAAGAATTTTCTCTAATTTTCTTGATCTTCAAAACTTTCATTTTTTAGCTAACGCATAAATCATTCATCAGCGTGATTTACGCCTTTATTTATGGTGGTAGTTTTAATTTATTTCTGAGTGAATTGCAAATTTTGTCCCTTTTATCTTTATACTCAATTTCAGACGGTGTCATTTTTCTTTAAAATTGATGAGTCATTGAGTCTTGTATTTAATGTTTCCAAATGCTACACGTTATGTCCTTTAGACCTAACCTAGTTAAAAATTTCTGTTAAATCTGATCATGTGCCTAGAACATGAGGGCATTTTTGTCACTTCACCCTTTACACCATCTCTATAAATTTTCTTCTCTCTCAATAACACCATCTCTCTTTTACCCTCCTCTCTACCAGTTCATCCAACCACCGCCACACAACCACTCCCCACCTCTTCGGTCTTCACCACCACGTGTTCACCATCATTCACCACTATCATCCACCACAAAATCCCCACACCTTCACCATCATTCACCACAATTAACTGATTTTCACCGAACCACTCCAACCGCCATCTGGTGTTCTGGACACCGTGATAGTTCCAACCAAACAACTCCAACCATCATCACTGTCACCGGAGCACCTTCCACCTTGCCCGAAAGTTAGTAACTTTTAAACCATGGTGGAGAGTCACAGATCTGACTAAGGAACGGACTCAGTTCAGACACTCATGGATCACAGATCTGTCGCCAAAGCACCCTCCACCTTCCGGTCAGCTTCTAGATACTGTTCTAAGTCATACATCTGAGAAGAAAGAAAACAAGATCTGTTTGGGTTAGGATTTCGGTAACATTGATGGGGAGAAACAAGTTGAAGATGAAGTTGGTGTTTCCGTGTCAGGGGTTTCAATGGAGGTGGAGTTGCGATGATCGGACCACCCATGCGGCAGTCACTGCTGATGAAGGAGAAAGGGAACTGAAGAAACACCAAGTTAATCTGGTGATTAACTTGTGGTTAGTGTCTCGCCCAAATAAGGTTAATCTTCTTCTGAGCTCGACGAATAGTTGCGATGATTCTGCAAAACAATGAACACACCGTGAAGCTCGTTACAAGGAGGAGAATAATGGGGTTCTCCTTGTAACCACCCTCTGACGTGAGAATAAGAACTTGCTTTGAGAATAAAAGTGTGTGTATTAAGTGAGAGAGCAAGAGAGTGATCCTTAAACTTGTAGCCGAAGTTCTTTATTTATAGCCGAGGTGAATTGTGAAGGAGATGGGTTGATGGGCCTTGGGCCGGAGATCGACAACATGGAATATCCCTTCTGCCTCCCCCGTCACGGTCATTAATGTTTACAGGAGAGGGCGTAGTTGGTGCACGCTGAATGGATCCATGTGGCCTGACGGTTGTCCTTATTGTCTGGTCTGTCATCAGCAGTTAGGTGGAGATCTTGGAGCAGTGGTCGGCGCACACTGATTGGTGTCACACGCGTGTCCTTGTGTACTTCTTGTTCCCTGCACGATTGCTCATCGTGAAGCATGATAGATTACAGCCTATCGAGCGCCTATTGGTACACTACTCTGTTAAATGTACCTTCTGTACTGTACAACATTGTCATGTGGCGTGTGAGGCCTCTACGCTTACTGGGTAAGTGTTGTATCTGATCTGCTTTGGGTATGACCTCACGCGTGACCTGAGGTTAACTCGTGCAGTCTGCACAAGGTCAGGAAAAGCCAATTTTTTGCTAAGTGTTAGATTTGATCTATTTTGGGTATGGCCATGCGCGTGACCTGAGGTTGGCTTGTATGGTCTGCGCAAGATTTGGGACCATACCCCTTCAACTCCCCCAGTCCATTGCTGCTTCCATACGCAAAACAAGTGGTTGGAGCTCTGAACTAGAAATAAAAAGTGAGTTTCTGCCTTTGATCTGGTCTCTCGAAATCATCATGTGTGTTAGAAAGCTGGCGTGCGCACATGTTGACTCACAGCTATGCGGCACAACTATCTAGCTTCCTGAGGAGGTTTCCTTTCTTTTGCATGGTAAAACTTTGAAGTTTGAAAAAGACCATCTTCTGACAGGTCGATGGCGAAAGCGACGACCGATGTGATCGCTGATACAGTGACAAGCATGTAGGTTTGTAATTTTGAAAATTCGGCAAACCTACCAAATTTAGAAAATCTCTATAATGGGGCTCTTCAGGCATTGCATTTTTCTTTGAGAAGTGATTCAACTTCCTTTGAGAGACAATCTTATTATTTTTATCATTTTCGCTTTACATAAAAAAAACTTATTGTACATCATCTACATTGGTGGTTAAAATAAAAAAAATAAGTGGATTATAGGGGTGAGATATGGGGAAAACGTCTAAAAGTGTGAAAACGATGAGAACGATTTTGGTGTTGACATGTGGAGTTGGTGCTAACTTACACTCAGGGTAATATTGTCAAAACGTCCATGCACATGCCACTCACATGCAAAAAACATCTACATGCAAGTCACATGTATATTCCATCATCCTTTTTAAACTCCCATAACTTTTTTATACATTTTTTTAAATTACACCATAAAATCGAGTGTTTTATTATCTTTCCAACGAGTATACTATTGCTATACTTTGAAATAAAAAAAATGACATGAACTGGGTGTTCAAATAAAAACACCATAGGACACCCAGTTCAGAAAAATGCCATGAAAATACCTAGTGATTAGCATGTGCACCATTGTTTGGATCTTCCAATTTTACCCCTCCTGGTAGTTCTAAGGTTCCCATTATTTAGAAAAATGTCACCGCATTATCTTAGCCACAAATCACAAAGATCTTATGCTTAAAATCGTTCTCACGGTTTTTACACTTCAAATCGTTTTCTCTTGATCCCATTTCATCTATACTATACTATAATGCATAAGAGAGGGTATTTTAAGATACCCAAAAAATAAGAACTTCTTCCCTCTTTATTTACAAAAACACCCCTAAAATGAGGGTAATTTAGTCTTTTAAACACTAATTATATTTTAGTACCTCATTTTATTACACTTAAATCCCTTTATTTTAACAAAATTATGGCTAATTAGTTACACTTATCATTTCCATAACAAACTTATAATTATTTTACGTATTCTTTTCATATTTTATTAACTATAATATTTTAAAAAAATCCAAAGGTATCGTGATGACCTCCTCATTTTTGTCGACATTTCGATAGTTGTCCTGGTCAGTATTGTTATGCGGATTAAAGAGGAGAACAAATAAGAAACTCATCATCATCCAAAGGATGTAATAATCAAACAAGAAGAGATATAAGAAATTCGGGAGGACGTTGATCTCGATGATGACAAATGGTGGTGTGACAATATAGATGATATTCTTGAGATATTTAAGCCGCCGTATGATTACAAAATTAATCTCATCATGATACAAAGTACTTGATACTTGAGCTTTTAGTTTTCAACTTTTATATTTAAGACTTGTATTTCCTTATTCGTGTACTACTTTATATAACTTTTATTTATGTTTTAGACTTATTTTTTTTATTTGTGTGTTGCTTTATTGCGTCAATTGTTTCTTGAAGTACTTGATAATTTAAAGAGTAAACTGCCATTTTGGTCCCCGTGGTTTGAGCACTTTTGCCATTTTAGTCCAAATCTCAAACTTTTTAAATCTGGGTCCATGTGGTTTCACTTTTGCTGCCATTTTGGTCAAAATTTCAAAAACCCATTTTTTTGACTGTTGCAACCTGCCTATTTTGTCTTTTTGTTCAAGGGCATTTTTGTCCATCTGATTTTAATATAACATATTAATAATTAATAAACTAAATTAATATACCATAAACATCTGCATCTGTATATACCATTGCAGACTAGAGACTTCTCTGATGGACCACCACCTGCCACACCCCTCTCGCACCACCACCCCCACCACCACCTGCCACCACCCTCTCGCACCAGTACCACCACCTTCCGCCGTCATTTACATCCTGAACAAAAACCCCTTTCACTTCCTTCGTTTCCAAATCCTCAAAATCCTCACCCTCATAGTTAACCCTGTACAATCCCGTATCATACGAAAAAATCTTCCCTAGAAACTAACCATCTTCGGCTCCATTTCGCCCAACCGAATCAGATCTGAATCACACCAATTCAATCAAACCTGATTCAATCAACAATGAGGTAACTTATGGCACAAACTTTTAAAAAATTCATAGATCTCGTTCACGATAACAGATGACAACTGATTTATTTAGTGACATCGCTGCATAAATCAGATAAATCGCTGCATAAATCAGATAAATCACATAAATCACCACCGGAAGACAGGAGACAACTGATAAAAGAGAGAGAAAGAAAGCCAAGGGAAGACAGGAGACAACAGCCACAACCACCGGTGATAACCTAAATCGCTGCATAAATCAGATAAATCACATAAATCACCATACTTTATACAACTTTATACGAATTTCTGCTTTCTCTCCCTCTCTCTCTCTCTCTAACACCACCGAAAGACAGGAGACCGTTAGGAATCACAGGTCGCTATGGCTTCAAAGAGAGAGAGAGAGAGAGAGTGATCGGAAGAGAGAGAGAGAGAGTTATCGGAAGAGAGAGAGAGAGAGAGAGAGAGAGTGTGTGACGGTGACGGTGACGTTGTGGTGAGAAGGAGATGGTGGCTGTGGTGAGAAGGAGGTGGTGGTAGCGGCTGTGGTGAGGAGGTAGTGGTGGCGGTGGTGAGAAGGGAGGAGGAGGTGGTGGTGGTGGAGATCTCTGCATTTGTGGAATTAGGGTTTGGGTTTTTGCTCTGCATTTGGGGAAGATGACAACTGATTTATTTAGTTTTATTGTTTTTAATTAATAATGAGTTATAATATAACTATAATGACTAAAATACCCCTGAGGAAAAGGACAAAACATCAGGGTTTAATTTGGGGAATCTACCTAATTTCATTTTTTGGACCAAAATTGCAACAAAAGTGAAACCACAGAGACCCAGATTTAAAAAGTTTGAGATTTGAACTAAAATGGCAAAAGTGCCCAAACCACAGGGACCAAAATGGCAGTTTATAAACTCTAATTTAAATTCTAAATTTAATAATTACTAGACATGTGTAATACTTATGACAAATATCCACCACAATAATTCTATTATAAATATTATACGAATAAGAAAACTACCAGAAACGAGCGCCACAATGTAAAGTATCACCTCCGCGGTGGCACCGTACTAGTGGTTTATAATTAAGAAGACAAGTTTACTTAGCGGTATGAAGTGTGATCAAATCAAAACTTTAAAGCTTATAACATAACTTACTATATAATAAAAGAAACCATTTGATGGACACTTGTTATCATACTAGGCCATGTTTTATGGATAATTATTGTTTTAGTTTAATTTTTTCTAATTAATTATAGATAACCATCAAACTAAATATTATTTAGTTTAATATGTTATGGATAATTATTGTTTAGTTTAATTTCTTTTAATTAATTTTAGATAATTCTCATACTAAATATTATTAATTTAAGATATTTTTAAATAACCAAATTATTTATCACAAAAACCAAAATTTGTATTAGTATATTATTTATTTTTATTTTCATTATTAAAAAAAGTATTATATCGATTTTATTACATAATTTTTAACAAATTGTATGTAACTTTCAATATTGCTTTATATATAAATTAGATTTATTACGGGTTTTTAAATATAATTTATATTTTATCACTCAAGTGGCTGCTTATTTGTTTATTGAATAACATGTTTGATCACTGTATCTTCTTTTAAATAACCATCTCCTCATTGATCATATCTATCTTGTACCGAGTATATTCATTAGTTTTTTTAAATATAATTTTCTTTATTTGGTATATAAAATCGTATTTATTCAAGCTGTGTAATACACGAGAGATTTTAAAGATATAACTTTTTTTATTATTTGGTAAACAATATTACATTTATTAAACCTGTGTAATACACGTGGTTTTAAAGATATAACTTTTTTATTATTTGGTATATAAAATTACATTTATTCAACCCGTACAATATGGTTCTTATAGATATAACTTTTTATTACTTAATATTTAAAAATGATATTTATTCAACCCGTGCAATAAATGAGGTTTTTAAATTTATATTGTTTTATTATTTAATATATAAAATTTATTTATTCAACCCGTGTAATACACGAGTTATAACCTAGTAATATTATAAATGAACTCACTGGTATTTATCTTAATCGAGATCTTAAAAGTTAATTTAAAAGTAGTCAGAACCTGATCACGGATCACCCTAACCCGTTTGGATTAAAGATCGGTTTATAAAGCAAAACATCTGAATAATTTGAATATAGTGAGGCTTAGATGAGATTATTATTTTGTTTTAGTTTAATGTAAGGTGTATTAATAACTTGTATCATGTGTATTAGAAACTTGTATAATAGATTTTTTTAATGGTGACTTTCTTTTTGAGTGGCCCAATGTCACACCGCCTAGTCGGCGGCCTTAGTTAAGTCTGCCCAGACTTACGTTGTCTTAATCGGGGCCGCACTGGGTTGGCCAGACTTGGTTACATCGTTCCCCCGGAAACCGTACTGCCTTCACACGAGAAGTCTCGCTGAAGTAACAGCCGGATGAAAACCAGGGGTGCGGCTGAGGATCGAACCCCGCTCGGTGGGTTTGTCACCATCATTGCTCAATATCCACCCAAATATGACACACGTAAGAATTGAACTTGAGCCTCCATTGGAAAACCCAAATCTCCTACCACTATTATAAATCATTTTACATATATAGTAATAACAAAATATGTAATGTTTTTATTTTATTTTAATCTATATCTATATTAATATATAAAACATTTCCTATGTATAAAATGATAAATTTCCATCAAATTTTAAGATGACATATAAATGGTCAAGTTAAAATGCTTAATTTTTTTTGTTATTTTCTTCCTTTCTTACCCTTCTTCACTTGATCAATGACATTTATGTCTAATAAATACATACTATATATTAGATTATTTATCTATATATCTATATATATTCTAAAGTTTAGTTATATGTTCTATTTTAAAACCAAAATTTATGGTTGTTTTAAGTTAGGGTTTATAGACTTTTTATAACAATTCACCTTAAAGGATCGATTGGTGATTAGATAACTAATATTTAATATTACAATTAACTTTAATGAAATAGTACGAGCCTTTATGACCATGTTTAATCAATGAGGCTCTTCCTTTTCTCCATATATTAATGTTTAACTTAGAGTTTATAGACTTTTCATAACAATTCACCTTAAAGGATTGATTGGTGATTAGATAACTAATATTTAATATTGTTTACTTTTTTATTTATTTTTTATTTATGTTTATGCAATGAACCTCTTCGTTTTCTTCATCAAGTGATGTTAAGCTTATTTAATGGGGTTGTTTACATACCACCACCATTTACGGTCGCTTTCAATTGCATTGATTATTCCACGGTTTTTTTCTGGGGAGGTGAATGGTTTGAATGTCTATTATATAACGTCCTCCTTCTCTATTGTTGTAGGTACATATTCAGCCTTGCAACTCTACTAACATGTCCAGCTCTCTTAATATGAATACATCGGGAAGTGGTGTTGGCTGCCAAATGGCCCTTGCTGACCTCCGTGAAGGGAGTACCGGCCCCATCACGGTTATGGCTTGCCGAAAGTGGGATGTCACAAGTGTCAATGGACGCTACATGAGCACCGACTATGTCGTCAGTGATAAAAAGGTAAGTCTCACCCTTTTAACCCCCCTTCTGTTTTCCTTTTACCGGTTTCGTTGTTATTGAAATTATGCTGTTTGGTTTGCACAGGGAGGTGTGATGCATTGTACCGCAAGAAATAACATTGCGCCTACTTCTTTGACAAACTCAAAGAGGACGGGATATATTTACTCAAGGGTTTTACGGTACAGAGCACCGATCAATACTGGAATCTGAAAGACAACCCCTTTGTTATCGGGTTAAATGGTTCCACGATTGTGAAGAAGGTTGACGATGCCAGTGGTTCCTTTACGCGCTACCCGTTCTTACTTACGTCGTTTGAGGACCTCCAACCAACTGAGAGTAAGTTTTTTGTAGGTATGGTGAATAATAATATTTCTTAAAAATACTTTATAAATTCTTATTACAAGATGTTTTATTTTGATTAAGCAAGTAGATTTAAAGTATGTTAATTTGTCAATATGCAAATGATAAAAGCTTGAATACTAAATTTTCATACGCAGTGTATAAATTTGCACATGGGCTTTAAAATCATTCATGACTATGAAGATACTAAATTTGGAGACCGGAATAACACCGCATCCGCTAAGAACATGTTTTGTCATTTGGTTTTAAAGATTTGCATATGGGTTTAAATTTACATATATGTCATATGGGTAGAGGCTATGATGTTTAAATTTGCATTTAGGTCATAAGCAAATTTAAAAACAACATGCAAATGATAAAATCTTAGATACTAAATTTGCATACGCAATGTATAAATTTGCATATGGGTTTTAAAATCATTCATGACTATGAAGATACTAAATTTGAGATTGGAATAATACCGCATCTGCTAAGAACATATTTTGTCATTTGGTTTAAAAGATTTGCATATAGGTCATATGGATAGAGGCTATGATGTTCCATAAGTTTGAATGTATAAATACACTAAGAACATACTTTTCAATGTATAAATTACGGGTTCAGATGGGCAACACGTGTCATTTGGTTTCTAATTTTTATGATTGTTTTTAAACATGGCTTCACAAATCTGGCCCATCATATAACCGTGTCAGTTGAATTGGGCTTCTCTATTAAATGAATGGGATGGGCAACTTGGTTGAATACTGATATAAAAATACATTTCCCATTATTAGGGATTTGTAAAAGTTTGAAGTTTGAACGACCGGGTACATGTACCAGGTTTGATTATGAATGGGAATAGTTGGATTGGGATTATCACCAAATTAGTCCGGGTTTGTGAAACCCCTGGGTTCAGGTTTTTTATCACTGCCCTTTAACACAAAACATAATTTATAGGAGTTTATAGTTTACGTAGAGATTAATGTTCTTTTGGATGTTAATGAAGTTGTGTAATATGTTATCAATTGTTTGGGATATATATGCTAACATGAATGTTTGTTAAGTGGCCCACCTTTATCTCTCTCTCTTCTGATTTATTGTTTGGTTTTCCACCGGTCGTTGTTATCACATCTGTCGCTCTCTACTGCTTTGCTTTGTTTTATACAAACTAAACCATATGAATTGGAATGACCCTCCTTTCACCATTGCCACTGACTGTCGATGTAAACCTTAAGGCCGCCCCATCAAGTCCTTCCATCACTAACACAATACCGGCATTCATAACGCTTAAAAAAACTGTAAAATTACTATTGCTACCAGAGATGATCGGTTGATTACTAATGATGATATAGGAAAACTTATGTATCACTGGCTGAATCTAAAGTAATTGCTATTAGATTAATGATTTGTATTTTTAAATTGATGATTAATTGATTAACATATATTAATGTTGCTACTACATTAATCATGTAAACTGATTACTAAAGATGACATAGAAGAATTTATGTATTAAAGTAATTGCTATCAGATTAATAACATGTAGTTTTGTGTTGAATCTTACTGTTAAATTACGTGGTGTGGCTGATGAGATGCTGGAATATCATTGAGAATATAATTAAATTAGTGTTTTACTATCGTGAACTTGATAGCTTCGCCACAAAGTCCCGCAACTTAGCCTGATTCCCCCCCTTTGTGGTCCCCTTTTTGAATGACCCCTGATTGTTGTGTCCTTTTTAAACATTGTGTTGCAGATGTTATAGGATATGTTACTGAGGTGGGGCCGCAGTCTGTGAAAGCATCGGGTGCTCGCACGGTCGAGTTCAACCTAACAAATGAACGGTAAGTACCCCATCCCTATTGTCCATTTGGTCTTTTACTTTTTCTTAGTTAAGTCTCACTTTTTAGCCTTTTTATAAATTTCACAGCAAGCGCGGAGTTAGAGTGACGTTGTGGGGTCAGCTGGATGATGCTATGCTCAAGAAGAAGGAACAAAACCCCGCTGTCTATTCTCTAATCTTGACTTCCATGAGCGCAAAGTTTTACTTAGGTACAGTTGCTTTCCTACTGCGTCTATGATTATGCGTGTTACTCCAAAACCCTTTACCTTACTTGGCGCAATGCGGGCGCCCTTGGTTTGTCCAGCTCATCGTCAACTATGATCATTGATTCGCCCGAGGTACCCACCCTACAAACTTTCAAGACATCCATTAGGTACTGGTACAACCTTGGTCACGCACACTTTAATTATCTGTTTTTATACGTTTATCGCTCTGGCTGAATATCCAACTATGATTCCCAGCTGTGTTGCCGTTGGAGATACTAGCGATCCAATCACCGAGGATGTGGTCTGTGTTGGTACGCTACAAGAGTTTGTGGACAGGGTCCGTGCCGACAAATCCAAAAAGAAGGTATGTATGCCAACTGGTTGTTACCATTCGTCTCCACCCTTAGACCTACATGTGAGAGTTTGGACATGGTGTGGGTGTGGACATGCTGTACCTGGGTCGAACCCATCTAATCCGGGCATGTACAGCTGGCAACCATTCCAACACCCCCTATAGCTTTATTTTTTTATTAACTTACTTTTATGCATGACCCATACCAATCTATCCTCATCTTCTTCAAACACTTATTTATGACAACCTTTTAGGTAAATTCAACCTAATTCCACAAACTCGATAACAAAAGCTAAAATATTCAAATATTTAGTAATCAAAACCCTTAACATAACTGAAATCAATCCTAATTTCCAGTTTCTCAACTCATAATTCAGAAATGTACATACTGTTTATATATATTTCAACTCAAAAACCTGACTAGAGAAAATTGATACTAAATTGAACAAAAAATGAGGCCTTTTAGTACCTGGAATCGACGTCACCTCCAGCAAAGCTGGAATCATTTTAGATTGAGAGGGTTTAGTTTGATACCTGGAAACTTTGGATTTACGGGGTTTGACTTTTATGTAAGGGTTTTGGATTTTAGGTCAAACTAGGATAGAGATCTGGTCGACAGAACTGTTTGGCCTGCCAAGTGTGCGACAATAGGGATTAGCCTCCCCGACGTAACCTACATATGGACCTACCATGTGTGAAGACACTGTCCATACACCTTTAGAAGAGAACGTATTTTGCTTCATAGGAGGTGTTTCGCCTAGCTTTTTTAAGCAAGCTTATAGCTTTTTTAAGTCGTCTAGAAAAGTTCCCGTTTTTTCCTTCGCAGGACTACTTATGCAGATTCAGATTCAGAAGAGAACGTTGGCGATGATCCACGTGAAAGGTACACCGTTTGGACACAAACATACACCTTTAGATTTCACTTTTATAGTGTTAGTAGTAACTCATTAAATTTCAGATTCCATTTAACATTAATTCGCCTTTATTCCAAAGAAACTACCAAAGTCCATTTAACAGTTTCATTTGACTTTATTCTTAGTTAGGCTGCATACATTAGATAAAAAAAATGCATAACCTACCACTTTTTAACAGTCTTCCTTTTGTTAATTCACTGCAGGCAGTCGACTGGTGATGGGATTGGGGATGACAGTGCCATGCGCTAACTAAAGTTCGGTCCATGTGTTATCCAATAAGACAGGGAGGCGTGCGAGAGATGCTGCGTTTTTCCATTTATGTTTCATGTTTTTGATTTTGGAAGACATATTTTTCCCTTTTTTTTTGGCACACGAGTTATGTCAACATAACAAATTACGATCCATGGTTTAATAAAGTTTTAGCATGCCTCTTTATATGCGTCTTTGTCTTACGTACACTGCTACTACAGATTACTCGCTTTGCCTTTTGGGTTATTATATCTCAACAATTATTATGTGGTTTTATTTTGTTTGATATAATTAAGTTGTTTAACTTAACATGAGACCAGCTAATTTGTTACGACCCGTTTAACCTGTTAATCACAACCCTTCCCCCTGTATTGTTTAACCTGTTATATTCAAGTTTTCAACTTTAATGTGGAACCTTTGGTTAGACTTTAGACAGTCAAAATACTCTTCTTTTTAGCTTATATATTTAATATTTACTACAATTTAATTGAAATAGCTCTAGCACGGGATTTCTGGACTCTGAGATACACTACAAGTTTAGCAAATGGTAGTCTTGAGGTAAGTTTATTGTACCATTGACGGTTCACCATTATCTTTAGAAATTTACTTCTGATGTATATATGTTGGTTCTTTAAATAACTGAGAAATAGAGGCGAAACGAGTTGGTTAACGAGTATTAAAACAACATCACATGACTATAAGCACAATGACAATTGTCACAAATAGAGGACTACATTGTACCTATGCTTCAACTAAAAATAAAATTTAATTAAATGGACTAAACAACTGCATTAAGTTTGAGACCAGGGTAAAAATCTAAAACATCATTTTTGTTTATTTTTTACTTTTATAACCAGATGTGTTGTAGGCATCTGAAAATGTTACCCTGGAGTCGGTACACAAGATTGGCAAGCTGGAGTGACATACGTGTCCAGATAACACTTTTTAAGTCCTGCATACCCTATTTATTAAGTATTGGGTTAATTGTAATAAATTTTAGTAAATAAATATATAGATTATATAACTAAACACTTGAAGAACTATTAGGATTTGTTAATTTTGTTGGTTTATAAACTGCTTTCTGATCTATAAAAGGGAACAAAACCTGCAATTTGACTTTTAGATGTCAAAACTGAATTTATATGTATATGTGTATGTAGTATAATATATATATATATATATATATATATATATATATATATATATATATATATATATATAGGGGACCGCTAAAATGAGAACCACCTCTAGTTGTAAAAACCATGAGAACCTCTTGATCCGGGGCGAGTTGGACCAATTTTTTTTTCATAAACGTAGATGTGTGTATTACAAACTCATATGTAAAAAAAAATTAAAAAAAAAAAATGTCGTGTGTGTAGTTTTTTACACCACAAGTTTGGTGTTTACGGGTACTGTAAATTTACAGTACCCGTAAACACCAAACTTGTGGTGTAAAAAACTACACACACGACATTTTTTTTTGAATTTTTTTTACATATGTGTTTGTAATACACACATCTACGTTTATGAAAAAAAATTTGGTCCAACTCGCCCCGTACGGTGTAGTTCTCATGGTTTTTACAACTAGAGGTGGTTCTCATTTTAGCGGTCCCATATATATATATATTTAACATCTATTTTACACCATCTAAAACAATGAAAAAGAAAAAATAAAAATAAAAATTTGAAAACTGTGACGTCTTTTGAAGAGGGTTGAGAAACCACACGTCCATAGATTTGAAGTTTTGTGAGACCACATGTGGTGGGGTTAAAAACGCGGGGGAACACTGTACCCTCGGGCGTTTTGGGCCTTTTTTGACTGGTGGTGCTACCACAAAGCGCCGAATGAGGAGTGGACTTTGGTCAAAATAACCATGGTCAAACGGCTAACTTAAAAAAAAAACCGGTTTTTGTTTTAAAAATCTATACTATATTCGCACTTTCGTACCGTGTCACGCACTATCTATATCAGTCGTCGTTCCAGGAAAAAACAATAACTATTATGCATGTCGTGCATCGCACGGGTGTTCCCCCTAGTAAATAATAAAAAATAAGTTTATGGATAATAAACTCACCACTTTCATCAAGAACATATATTCAAAAATGCATTCTATTGTATTTGTTTATTTGAACCAAAATTAATCAAATTTAACAAAAAATGTGTTTTGTAATCT